>JAPDPK010000012.1:8710000-9310000 GCA_031772115.1 Heritiera littoralis | reverse complement strand
AATTTTGCTTTGTTTCTTTTACCTTTACATGATATTATAATTTGCATATCCTCCTTTTCTAAGGTGTTTGTATAATTGCTACAAAGTTACACTTTTAGGAAAGATGATTTCATGTTTGAAAGCGAAGAAAGGTGAAGGTAATGATCAAAATTTCATAGAAAATGGAGGGCTTTTATTAGAGGAGCAAGTTGCCTTTAGTGGCAGATCTAATCCAATCCGCCATTTCTCTGCAAAAAAGCTTCTGATAGCAACAAACTACTATGATAGACGCCAGATGTTTCTGGAAGATGATGGTTATCAACTGTACAAGGGCTCTCTAAATGACCTTCCAATTATTGTGAAGAAGTATGACTTTGGGCATCCATGGGTCCGCCTCCCTTACAAAGATATTGCCATCGGATCATCAATGAGCGCTCACAAGAATGTTTTAAAGCTTTTAGGATGCTGCTTGGAGACCAAATTCCCAACTTTAGTATATGAATTGGCTGACACCAAAAGCCTCTCCACACGTCTTTATGGTACTAATGTTGAGCCACTACCATGGAAATCCAGGTTGAAAATTGCAGTAGATTTAGCTAATGCAATCACATATCTCCACACTGCATTTTCTAGGCCAGTTCTTCATCGTGATATTAAGTGCTCCAATATCCTATTGGATCATAACAATGTTCCCAAACTCACTCACTTTGGACTATGCATATCTATTCCTGAAGGGGAATCTCATGTCGAGGACACTGTTATAGGGACAACAGGGTTTGCTGCACCTGAGTGTGCTACAGGTTATTTAACAGAGAAGACTGATGTTTATAGTTTTGGAATGCTTCTACTCGAGCTTTTAAGTGGACGGCATCCAACTTACGCAATTAAGTCGTGTGGTCTACTGGAGAGTGAGATGTTATGTTGTGTGGATTTCAGTGATCTTGTCGATCAAAGAATAACAGATGAAGGAATTGAGGAGAGGCACTTGTTGGATTTTGAAACACTTCTCCTCAGATGCATCTCATGTGAAATGGAACAGAGGCCAACAATGATAGAGGTGGCCAAAAAACTTAGGCGAATTCATCAGTCTTGTCCATCACCATGTTAGCTAAAAAAATCTTGTAAGTTGTTGTATATATGCATGGTTCTCTAAGCCATTGATTAAAGATGAGATTTAGCTTTCCTATTAGATTATGTACTTCTAACAAAAATATGTATTTTAAACAAACACAATAAGAAGAACAAGACAAAAAATAACGATAAAGAAGAAGGGAAGCCATGCCTAATACACAATCATCTCATAATTGAGAATCATTTGATGATCCTGTGAAATACACAATCATCTTAGTCTCAGCTCTAGCTGTGACTAAGATGAAGCAAAAAATGAACACATAAACTACGTCGTCTAAGAAAGTGAGGCCCAATAAAACCAGATAAAAGCTGGGCTCAAATAAAGTACTAAACATAAATTACGTCATTTAAAAATAAAGCAGTGAAATCTACTTTGGTCAAGAAAATAAGGCTCGATAAAACTTGAAAAAAGTTGAGTTACAAAGGATGAATCGAGATTTGATATAATTGATTCGTATAATCTTTTTAAAAAATAACTTTAGGTAAGTTTGATATTTGAATCTCAATATATCTGATAATTTTAAACAAAACAAGAAAGTAATACAAAAAATAGAAAAGGACACAGATTAAAGTTTAACAAAAACTTATATAGATTTGACAAAAACTGAAAAATTATGTATTTTATTTGTCGACACAAATTACAATAAAATAATTTTCATATTTTACATTTGTTTGACACAAAATATAAATGATAAAAATACAATATGGCTGGATCTACCTTCATTTTCTTCTTTTATTCTTAAATTGCAATCTTCTTTGTACAAAAATAATAATAATATTGAAAAATGAAATTAAAAGATTGTTATTTATACTTTTTATAATGTTAATTTTTTTATATTTTTTAAATATACTTCAAATGATATATATTAATCTTTTAATTTGGACGGCATATGAGATAAGTAAGAAAAAAAATCATTAGTCCCACAAAATTGAACTTCCAATGCAATTACTAAAGACCTTTGTGATAAAAAAAAAATCCTGTGGTGTATCAGAACCTTCATTTCTTCTGAATTATAAAATTAGTGGTGGATGTTTTTTAGTTGACCTGTAAGACTTCTACCTTTGCTAGCAAGGCTGCAACATAAATTATTGCAGCAAGTTTTCATTGCATCACATCTGCTTCAATTTGCAAGACCATTGCTCTGAATTTAGTATAAGAAATTCCCAGGTGCACTTTTCTTTTTTCTTCATTTTTTCAATAAAAACAAGGCAATATTTTTATTTTTTTCAACTTACTTAGTTCACTTTTATCAGTCCAACTCTTACCAGTGCAGCATCAATGTTCTGTTAGCTTTAATTTGTCTGGTCTGCATCAAACTGAAGCATAGGTTTTTGCCTTGTTTCTTTACCTTTACATGAAATTATAATTTGTACATACTTTTTTTCTATGGTGTTTGTATAATTGATACAAAGTTACACTTTCAGGCAAGATGATTTCATGTTTGAAAGCGAAGAAAGGTGAAGGTAATGATCAGAATTTCATAAAAAATGGAGGGCTTTATTAGAGAAGAAAGTTGCCTTATTTAATGGCAGATCTAATCCTATCTACCATTTCTCTGAAAAAAAGCTTCTGATAGCAACAAACTACTATGATAGACGCCAGATGTTTCTAAGAGATGACGGTTATCAACTGTACAAAGGCCCCCTAAATAACCTCCCAATTATTGTGAAGAAGTATGACCTTCGACGTCCATGGGTCTTCCCTTACAAAGATATTGCCATCGGATCTCAAATGAGTGTTCACAAGAATGTTTTAAAGCTTCTAGGATGCTGCTTGGAGACCAAATACCCAACTGTAGTATATGAATTCGCTGGCACACAATGCTTCTCCACATGTATCCATGGTACTAACGTTCAGTCACTACCATGGAAATGCAGGTTGAAAATTGCTGTAGATTTAGCTAATTCAATCACATATCTCCACACTGCATTTTCTAGGCCAGTTATCCATCGGGATATTAGATGCTCCAAGATTCTGTTAGATGAGAACAATGTTCCCAGACTCGCTGACTTTGGACTATGTATATCTATTCCTGGAGGGCAATCACATGTCAAGGATGCTGCTTTATGGAAAACAGAGTTTGATCCACCTGAATATCATGGTTCAGGTTATTTAACAGAGAAGGCTGATGTTTATCATTTTGGACTGCTTCTACTTGAGGTCTTGAGCTTTTAAGTGGACAGAATCCAATTTGCACGATTGATGAGCTTAATTTATGGAATCCTAATAAGAAGCCCTGTCTTAAAAATGTCATTAATGTTGTCGACCAAAGAATAATACAAGAAGGAATTAAGGCTGAGCAGTTGCTGGATTTTGCAACACTTCTCCTCAGATGCATCTCATAAGATGGAGAAGAGAGGCCAACAATGATGGAGTTGGCCAAAGAACTCAGGCGAATTCACAAGTCTTTTCCACCACCATGTTAGCCTAGCCCCATCAGGTTTTATTATTTCTCAGCAGCTGAAAAAATCAGGTAATTTGTTGTATATATGCATGGTTCTCTAAGCCATTGACTTACGATGAAACATAGCCTGCCTGTAAGATTCTGTAGTTCTAACCAAGTGAGTATGTTGCTCCACTAGGGAGATGTAAATTAAATCAAACAAATGAATTGTTGTGATTTTAGCATTCCCTTATCAAAATCCGTTACTTTACCTAGTTCTTTAAATCTGTTGAATAGAGTAACAGATTCAGCTGAAGCATCTTGAGAAGCCTGCTATTGTGAACAACATTTCTATCAGATTTTTTGAGCATACAAGCAATCTGTTCTCGTGTTCATCTTTAGTCTTTTTTAATGTAAGTGTGAATTCACATCTTCAGTTAGCTACTGATGAAATCTGCTGCCTGAGATTTTTTGGAGTATTCATGTTTTAAATTGTGATTTATGTTTGACCATTCTGTTTTCGTTTTCTTACTGTTTGTGCAGTACCAGTCACCTTCGATTTCCCTGTCCCGTTTTAACTGGGGATGCTTTTAATAGCAGCCATTTTCAACTGACATTTAAATGATGCTAATGGAAAGTAAAGAATGGAGCTCAACATCGGTATCATCTGATCTGGAAAAGCAATAACGTAAAACACACTATGCAAGCATGCCCGCACGTGCACACGTACTATTGAAAAGCGAAAACACAAAAGAATTGAAGGTGTCAACTGAGACTAAAATTCATGCAATTACTTCAGACGTATCAACTGTATACTGCCTAGACTTTGGGATGGAAATTTCCCATGACCCAACTTTATATCATGACTTTTCAATGCTTCTCGAATATCAAATTAGTGGTGGATGGTTGTCATTGACATGTAAGACTTCTATATTTGCTAGCAAGACTGCAAGATAAATTGCTGATGCTTTTCATTGCATCACACCTGCTTCAATTTGCAAGATCATTGCTCTCATTTCCTGGATCTTCCGCTTCTTTCATCTTAATTTCGTATCCAAAATTCCCACATGCCCGCACGTGCTCACATACTATTGAAAAGCAAAAACACAAAAGAATTGAAGGCGTCAACTGAGACTAAAATTCATGCAATTACTTCAGGAGTTTAACTTATATTAGGATGATCCTAAAAATCTTAGTTTTTAGACACCAATAATATAACACCAACTCATTTTTTTTTAAGCACACACAATAATTTTTGTGAGCATATACTCACTTAATCAATTTAAAAACTGATCATTTTAACTTTAGTTAACTTATATTAAAATTAATAATTAGATTAACTAAAATTAAAAAATAATATTGGGAGATGATATACGGTTGAAATCAAGGGAAACTTAGGTAGGTTTTCTGAGAAAAATTAATTTCAAGCATACCATCGAGAGTTCCAATCTTTCAAAAAAATCAAATTGGTAATTGCTTCCTTTATATTGAACAAAACTCGGTGAAAACACTTCTATCAAGCCAACTTGAAGGAGTTCTTCTCTTCATCCTGCCAAGTTTTTTGTTTTGATCGAGCCCTTGTCATCTTCTTTCTCTACTAGTATGTTCATCTTATTCTCCTGATTGGGTGTTTGATAGAACCGTTCATGTGTGCCTGACAAATAAGTTGTATTAACAAATTTACATTGTGCTTCTACTGTAAAGAGTGTTTACAAGACTTAAAAACTCTAGTTCTATGCCCACTAGATAATGTCTATTTATTGCTTGTTAAAATGCTTCAATGAGTTTCACTTAGAATTTGAAGCAACAATAAACATATTATACATGATATAGACTTAAAAACTCTATTTCTTCTATGAGCTGATGGTTTTGTAGGGGCAGATTGGACGGATGATTTTGCTTGGATTATTTTACTGAAAGTCATCAGTTTTTTTTTTACTCGAAGGGAACCAAATGACAAACCACAATTCTACCGAAAACATTGAAGAAAAGTTTCCTTGATTTCTACAGTAAATCATCTCTCAATATTATTTTTTAATTTTATTTAATCTAATTATTAATTTTAATATAAGTTAATTAGAGTTGAAATGATCAGTTTATAAATTGATTAGGTGAGTATATGCCCACAAAAATTATTGTGTGTGCTTAAAAAAAAGATGAGTTGGCATTATATTATTGGTGCCTAAAAATTAAGTTTTTAGAATCATCCTAATATAATTTAAACTCTTACTTCAGACGTATCAACTGTATACTGCCTAGACTTTGGGATGGAAATTTCCCATGACCCAACTTTATATCATGACTTTTCAATGCTTCTCGAATATAAAATTAGTGGTGGATAGTTGTCATTGACATGTAAGACTTCTATATTTGCTAGCAAGACTGCAAGATAAATTGCTGCAGCTTTTCATTGCATCACACCTGCTTCAATTTGCAAGATCATTGCTCTCATTTCCTGGATCTTCTGCTTCTTTTATCTTAATTTCGTATCCAAAATTCCCAGGTGCACTTTTCTTTTCCCTTCATGTTTTCATCTTTATTTTTTCAGCATTGTTAACTTACTTTTATCTGTCCAACTCTTACCAAAGCAACATCCATGATCTGTTAGTTTTTATTGGTCTGGTCTGCATCAACCTGAAACATAGCTTTTTGCCTTGTTTGTTTTACCTTTACAAGATATTGTAATTTGTACGTACTTCTTTTTTATGTTGTTTATATAATTGCTACAAAGTTATACTTTTAGGCAAGATGATTTCATGTTTGAAAGAGAAGAGACTTGAAGGTAATAATCAGAAATTTTTCATAAAAAATGGAGGGGTTTTATTAGAAGAGCTTGTTGCCTTCTGTAATGGAAGATCTAATCCGATCCGCCATTTCTCTGAAAAAGAGCTTTTGATAGCAACAAACTACTATGATAGACACCAGATGTTTTTGGAAGTTGGCGGTTATCGACTGTACAAAGGTTCTCTACAGGACCGTCCAATTATTGTGAAGAAGTATGAGTATCTGCATCAAGGGTTCAGCCCTTACAAAGATATTGCTGTCGGATCGCAAATGAGTGCTCACAAGAATGTTTTAAAGGTTATAGGATGCTGCTTGGAGACGAAATACCCAACTGTAGTATATGAATTTGCTGGCACAAAAAGCCTCTCCACATGTATCTATGGTACTAATGTTCAGCCACTACCATGGAAATCCAGGTTAAAAATTGCTGTAGATTTAGCTAATGCCATCACGTATCTACACACTGCATTTTCCAGGCCAGTTATCCATCGGGGTATTAGTTATTCCAATATCCTATTGGACGAGAACAATGTTCCCAAGCTCACTGACTTTGGACTATGTATATCTATTCCTGAAGGGCAATCACATGTCGAGGATGCTGCTAGAGTGAGACCAGGGTCTGTAGCACCTGAATATTGGGCTACGGGTTACATAACAGAGAAGGCTGATGTTTATCATTTTGGAATGCTTCTACTCGAGCTTTTAATCGGAGGGAAGCCTACTTACGCAATTCAGGAGCAGCATAATGTGCAGTATCCTAATACGAAGCCCTGCGTTAAAAATGCCATTGATGTCGTCGATCAAAGAATAACACATGGAGGAATTGAGGTGGAGCAGTTGCTAGATTTTACAACACTTCTACTCGGATGCATGTCATTTGATGACGAAGATAGGCCAACAATGATCGAAGTGGCCAAAGAACTCAGGCGAATTCATCAGTCTTTTACATCAACATGTTAGCCTAGCCCCATGCGCTTTGATTGGTCTGTTTGAATAGAGACAACAGTTTCAGCTGCAGCAGCTTGAGAAGCCTGTTATTGTAACAAAATTCTAAATCCCTTCGTTGGATTTCTTATCTTATTGTAACTTTGTAAAATCCGATTTTATACTACTGTAAACCGAAATTTCATAAAATTTGATAATGTAAATAAAGTAAATATTGCGTATTGATTTCACTTGGATGAAAAGTTCCTTAATTTGAGATGTACATGGAAGAATGTTGGTGTGATAATGTATGGGCAAGGACCTCGAGCAGCTCGCCAATGGGCGAGCTAAATTGGCGAACAGAACGCCAATGTTGCTGGTTAGGGCGAGTAGAACAGTTCGCCCAAGCTGGCGAGGGCGCTGATCGCCCAGACGGATTGAGAAAAATTAAAAGTTAAATAAAAGTAAAATTTTGTGGGAAAGCATGGCAAACAAGTCAATAACGTGTGGGAAGAAAAGAGTTCTACTTGATTTCGTTTACTACAATAGTCTCCATGAAATTAATGCTAAGTATGAAAGCATTTAATAAAGAATATGGCTGTCAGACAAATGGAGAAAAGAATGAAAGGAGAGCCAATCAACGTTGGCTGACAGTGGCGTGGACTAGGAGTTAGCCAATCAATGTTGGCTGGAAGAGAAATGGCGTGGAAAAGAGAAGAAAAGAAAATGGAAAAGTCAAGGAAAGGGGCGGCAGAGGACTTCTCGCCAATTGCTTCTCCTGACAACGGGATTAGGCAATAAATGGCAAGGGAAATTAGTCAAGAATAGAGCTGCAGTAGGGACGTCACTACCGTTCTTTTGCTGCAGTTTTCTTTGGTTTTAATTGCATGAAATGATGAGGAAAACAGGATAAGGAAACAGGTGTTAGATTTTAAGTGAAACGGAACGGCTATATAAGAAGGGTTCATGAGGAAAAATCGATAGAAGCAACTTCATCTTCCTCAAAATCATTCTCGCCCATTCTGTTTCATTTCCAGTGCACCCTTAGTTTTCCTCTACTTCCATAAGTGAGCCATGAGACTTATCCTTAGTTAGCTAAACATTTATCCAGTGTGTGAAGAACTGAGGAATAATCAAAGTAAAGCTAATTGAGGCAAGAAAACACTCTGCTCCAGGAAGTGCAACTCAGTTGAGGTGAGCTTCCATATTTCTATGGTTATTTTGATAAATGAGGGTATATTTCTATGTTTATAACGTGATAAACACAGATATAGCCTGGTTGTAGTTAAATAGTGTGGAAATATATAAGAAATTAGATGGAAATGATTTAAGAAAAACAATAGGCGAGCAAGGAGTATTCGCCAAAGGGCGAGGCGAGTACAATGCAATACATGACTTGGCGAGAACATGTTCGCAAATTGTTATGGGATAAATCTGAAATGTGGAAGTAAGGGCGAGGACCAATGATCGCCAATGAGGCGAATAGGTAATTGACAACTCGCCAAAGTGTTGTTCAAGTGGGCGAGGTGGCCAAGCGTTATCCGATTCACGGGCGAGACCATTTATGAATGAAAAAGCCATGAATGGCGAACTGAATTGATAAGCATGGCGAGTTGAGCTCCCATGTTGGGTGAACTCCCATGAATGAGCCATTAATGGATAGCGAGTTGTGTTGGGCGAATGGCGAGCTATTACCTCGCCACAGTGGTTGAAAATAGTTTTAGAAATAAATTGCTAGAAAAGAAAATATTAATGGAATTAATATTTTATCTTGCAGTCGGGAAGTGAGATTGATACGGCGAGTGGAAAGCGAGGCTGCATCAGACGAGGTAAGGAAGCAGTATGTGATGAAAATGCATGTCCTGTGGAGTAAAAGTGTTAAGAAAATATTAGAAATTGTTTTGTTTTTCTGACATGCATTGGTTGATAAAATGTTTTGACTCTGGCGAGCTACAAAGTCGCCATATGTTGTTTTGTTGAACGAGCTACTTAGGGCGGGCGAGTAGCTTTGTTCTAAGTTGAAACTCGTGCTAGCCAAGTGGCGAGCTCTCCTTTATGAGAACCTGGGAGAGTGCCTTTGTTTTAAAAGTTGGGAGAACTTTTTATGTCGTATGGGCGGGCGACCCTTGTTTTAAGTATAAGGCGGGCGAACTGTTATCAGCCAGCCATACTTTTGTCTTGAAAAGCTATGCGGCGGGCGACTAATAATTCGCCGCCTTGGCGAATTGACTAGTGGGCGAACTGATTTATGAGTATTTTCTCAACGCAAATTAAATAAATAAATAAATAAACTTTGAATTAATATTTTGAAAAATATAAAATGTGAAACTTTTTGGGCGAGTAGTCCCTTGGGCAAGTAAACTCTTGGGCGAGTAGACTCTTGGGCGAATTGACCAATGGGCGAGCTGACCCTGGGTGAACTAGCCATGGGCGAACCAGCTCCAAATGTGCCTTTCTCTCATAGAAAATGTTGAAATTGAGGGTTGTTTTACTAGTTATAAAACCTTTTGGAAACCAAATCATTTTATGGAAATGATACATATGATAACTTGATTTTGAGACATTAGGCCATGAGTTCATGCATTATCATTCATATACTTTGCGTGACCCATCTAGGGCGATGGCTCGGGTCAAATAGACCAACGAGTGCACCCTAGGGTGTCACAGGGCTGATGGACCTGCCAAGTCTTCAGTGGTCTCGAGGTCACTTGGCAAGTGGACCCGAGGACCACCTACAGATTATGGTCATACATCTAGATGAGATAGCCGTGAGGGGCGATGGCTTACGGGTGCACCCCAAAAGCGGATGACTTGTGTTCTTTGCATGATTTAAATTGTTGCCTAGTCTCAATTAAATGATTTATGAAAGGATCTGGTGAATCCTGTTTCATGTTAATTATAATTATTGTTTCCTAATGAGTTTAATCGTTAGGATAATTAAATGGTTTTGAGATTATAGCTTTTATTTTTAAAGCAGCATACACCTTCCTTACTGAGCACACTGTCGCTCACTCCTTATTTTTCCACTCCACAGATAACTGATCTGAACTAAGAGACTTACCTTCCTGAGATTGGATATCGAAGGTATGTTATATTCTTTTATATATTCAGCAAAGTTGTACAGTACTACTTTAAATAGGAAGGGAATGTATATACATCTTAAGAAAATGATTTAATTATTCTTATTAAAGTGATAGGAGTTTATAAGCATCACTGACAGCCCAACCGGTAGTAAGTGTAAGATATAAGTGAGTAACATGTTATATAGTGGAAATTGGGATGTTACAAACTTAAATTTTGGACTTGCATTTATTAAGGGATTTCAAAGAAAGATTTGTTAAATAAGAATGTTATTTCATCAAATATATAATGAGGATTTAAATATATCGTGTTTTACAAAATTTTTACAGAGGTATATATATACAAGGGCTAAGAGTTTGATTAACTAACTAACTAACTTGAAGAAGCTCACAGATTAACTTCCTCAGCTAACTGACTATGATGAGTCTGCAAACTTACTAACACACACCAACAAACACTACACTGTTTAATAAATACAGCAAAGAAAGAAAAATTCTTTAAACATGTAAGTTCTCTGTTAATATATGAGAAACTATTTGATACATCTTCAGTGAAATTTTTAGACTTCACAAGCAGAATTAAGAAAAAAAAAATGGGACAAGCGGCAATTTTTTAACCCCGTTTGTTGAATCTTTCACTGTCAGAATTTCATGAACCAACTCTAAATATTAATAATAAGAAAATTCTAAACCTAATATATAACAACAAACCACATCTTCAATCATGTCAAGAACAAGTAAGAAACAAAGTAAAAGTCCTAGCCAAAGATCATAGATAGCCTAACTAATGACATGATCAGACAATGTAGGCTAAATATCTGCATTAAAGAAAGTACTTTTTCCTATTAAAATGCATGGCAGTTGGCAACTTGACCTAAAATGAAAGTTCTGAGATGTTTTTTTTTTTTTTGGTTACAGTTCTGAGATGTTATGATAAAGTTTATATAAGCTTCCTTTGCCTCTCACCATCCACAGGTCAAACCTGGTAATGTACACACACACACACATAGATGATTGCTTACCAACTTTTCTGAACTTGCCTGGTAGCTTATTTAATAATGTGAAGGTGAAGAGAAAAGGGAAAGAAACTATTTAGCCTTTGTCATTGGAGTTTCCATGTGCCTTGTAACACGGTATATGAAAGATTGATAAGCTTCCAAGAAAAATTTCTTTCTTTAAATTCTCCCACCCAGTGTAGATTATACAGAGCAGTTCTAAACAAAATTTCTATCGGATTTTTTTAGCATAAAAACAATCTGTTTTGGTGTTCATCTTTTGTCTTGTTTGATGTAAACATTTCACATCTTCAGCTTGCTACTGATGAGCCTGCAATTTATTGGAGTATTCATGTTTTCAATTGTAATTTATGTTTGACCATTCTGATTTTGTTTTCTTGCTGTTCTTCTCAATTGATCATCTCTTGCTAATTGCAGTACCAGTCACCTTAGCTTCGATTTCACTGTCCTGTTTTATATCTTTAATTATATTAATTTTTTATTTTTTAAGTATAACAATTACGTAAGAGTTAAGAAAAAGTTGAAGGAAACTGCCTAGTCCTTGTGATGGAAATTTGCCCACTTTATATCATGACTTTTCATTTCTTCTCAAATATAAAAACTATGGGTGGATGTTTGTCTGTTGACCTAAGAGACTTTTATATTTGCTTGCAAGACTGCAAGATAAACTGCTGCAAGCTCATTGCTCTGATTTCTTGGATCTTCTGTTTCTTTTATCTTGATTTAGTATAAAAAAATTCTCAGGTGCACCTTACTTTTTTCCCTTCATGTTTTCATTTTTATTTTTTCAGCTTTGTTATTTCACTTTTATCAGTCAAATTCTTACAGGTGCAGCATCAATATTCTATTAGTTTTTATTGGTCTGGTCTGCATCAAACTGAAACATAGGTTTTTGACTTGTTTCTTTTACCTTTGCACGTTGTAATTTGTACATACTTCTTTTCTATGTTGTTTGTATAATTGATACAAAGTTATACGTTTAGGCAAGATGATTTCATGTTTGGAAGTGAAGAGAAATGAAGGTAATAATCAGAAATTTTTCACAAAAAATGGAGGGCTTTTTTTAGAGGAGCTTGTTGCCTTCTGTAATGGCAGATCTAATCTTATCCGCCATTTCTCTGAAGAAGAGCTCCTGATAGCAACAAACCACTATGATGAACGCTGGAATTTTGCAAGTGATTATGGTTATCAACAGTACAAAGGCTCTTTAGTCTGTTTTATTTCCATTTTGCGTTACAATTGAAGGTATATTTGATTATTAAGCTTATAATTTTTTATTATATTAATATTTTACAATTTTTAAATATACTCTAATCTTTTAATTTGGTCAGTATATGAGATTATTAAAAAAAAAAAAATTGGTCCCACAAAATTGAAAAGCTCATGCAATTACTCAAGAGAAAGTTCAAGGAAACTGCTAGCATTTGTAATGGAAATTTCCTATGACCCAACTTCATAACCTCATAACAAGTAAAAAACAAAGTCTAGCTGAAAGCTATTAATCAAGCCAAAAGATGATAGTTAGCCTAACTAAAGACATGATCAGACGTGTAGGCTAAATATTTGTATTAGAGAAAGTACTTTGTTCAATTAAGATACATGGCAGTTGGCAACTTGACATAAAAGAAACAAGTTCTGAGATGTCAGGACGAAGTTTGTATTAGCTTCCTTTGGCTCTCCCCATCCACAGGTCAAACCTGGTAGTATATTTATATATATGATTGCTTATCGAAGATTGCACACGGCAAAAGGAAATGATCAAAGCTTTACTAAGGATTTGTTTCTCTGAACTTGCCTGGTAGCTTCTTTAATATTTTGAAAAAAGTGAATAGAAAAGGGAAAGAAACTATTTAGCCTTTGTCATTGGAGTTTCCACGTGCCCTTGTAGCATGGCATATTAAAGATTGATAAGCTTCCAAGAAAAGTCTGTTTCTTTAAATCCTCCCACCCAGTGTAGATTATACAGAGCAGTTCTAAACAGATATTCTATCAGATTTTTTGAGCTTAAAAGCAATCTGTTCTGTTGCTCATCTTTTGTCTTGTTTTGTATGTAAACTTACATTCATACATGATAAAACCAGTCGCACTTGGAATAAAAGAGAAACGAAGGATTTCCATTCAGTCAAGTTGTTTCATTTCTTAGCTTTCAATCCGTTGACTAAATCTCATGCAAATACTTAAGAGAAGTTCAAGGAAACTGCCTATTATTTGTGATGAAAATTTCTTTTGACCCAATTTTATATCATGACTTCTCATTTCTTCTCAAATATAAAACTATTGGTGGATATTTGTCTCTTGACCTGTAAAACTTTTCCATTTGCTAGCAAGACTACAAGATAAACTGCTGCAGGATTTCATTGCACCAAATTTGGTTCAATTTGCAAGATCATTGTTCAGATTTGTTGGGTCTTTGGCTTCCTTTATTTTGATCTAGTATCAAAAATTCCCAGGCACACTTTTCTTTTTTTCCCTTCATGTTTTCCTTTTTAAGCTGATCTAATTTCTAAAAAAAAAAAGTCAACTCAAGCCAAAACTTCATATAAGTACTCAAAGGACATAAACTAATGAGAGTGATGAGGTCCAGGTTCGCTTTCTTCTTCTTGTTTTCTTATGGACAATTGAAATGTTTCAAACTCTCTAGCTCCCAACTGCATACTCAGAGTCCTTACCAGCGCAGCATCAATGTTCTGTTAGCTTTAATTGGTTTTGTCTGCATCAGACTGAAACATAGATTTTTGCAATGTTTCTTTTATCTTTACGTGATACTATAATTCCAGCATACTTCTTTTTTATGTTGTTTGTATAATTGATACAAAGTTATACTTTTAGGCAAGATGATTTCATGTTTGAAAGTGAAGAAAGATGAAGGTAATAATCAGACATTATTCACAAAAAATGGAGGGGTTTTATTAGAGGAGCTTGTTGCATTCAGCAATGGCAGATCTAATCCTGTGCGCCATTTCTCCGAGAAAGAGCGTCTGATAGCAACGAACTACTATGATAGACGCCAGATGATTTTGGGAGTTAGCAGCTATCGACTGTACAAAGGCTCTCTAAAGGACCTTCCGGTTTTTGTAAAGAAGTATAACATCGGGCGTCCATGGTTCTCCCCTTACAAAGATATTGTCATCGGATCACAAATAAGCGTTCACAAGAATGTTTTAAAGGTTTTAGGATGCTGCTTGGAGACCGATTACCCAATTGTAGTATATGAATTTGCTGGCACAAAAAGCCTCCCCACATGTATCTCTGCTACTAATGATCAGTCACTACCATGGAAATCCAGGTTGAAAATTGCACTAGATTTAGCTAATGCAATTGCGTACCTCCACACTGCATTTTCTAGGCCGGTTATCCATTGAGATATTAAAAGCTCTAATATCCTATTGGATCAAAACAATGTTCCCAAACTCACTGACTTTGGACTCTGTATATCTATTCCTGAAGGGAAATCACATGTCAAGAATGATGTTTAGGGAGCTCATGGTTAGCTGCACCTGAATATTATGCTACAGGTTATTTAACAGAGAAGTCTGATGTTTATCATTTTGGAATGTTTTTACTTGAGCTTTTAAGTGGAAAGAATCCATTTCACGCAGTTCAGGAGCATAATTTACGGGATCCTAGGAAGTTCTGTGTTAAAAATTTCGGTAATGTTGTTGATCAAAGAATAAAACATGAAGGGATTGAGGTGGGGCAGTTGCTGGATTTTGGAACACTTCTCCTCAGATGCATCTCAGTTGATGGACAATGATCGAGTTGGCCAAGGAACTCAGACGAATTCATCAGTCTTTTCCATCTCCGTGTTAGTCTAGCCCCACCCGGTTTTATCATTTCTAAAAAATCGTGTAAGTTGTATGCATGGTTCTATAAGCCACTGATTTATGATGAAACTTAGCCTGCCCGTAAGATTCTGTAGTTCTAACAAACTGATTATGTATGGTTATGCTTTTATCATTCTATTATCAAAATCCAAAACTTTACCTAGTTCTTTGAATTTGTTTAAATAGAGATAACATTTTCAACTAAAGCAGCTTAAGAAGCCTGTTTTTGTAATAAAATTCTAGATTCCTTTGTTCCAATTGTATCTTGAATTTTGGATTTCAAAGAAAAATTTATTTATTTTGATGATCTTTATATTACTTCTGAATCTTCTTCTTCCTTTTTATTGATTTACTATTGAAAATTCCCAGGTCCGTTTCTCTTCTTCCCTTCATTTTTTCATTTTCATATTTTCAGCCTAGTTAGTTCAGTTTTGTCAGTCCAATTCTTACCCATGCAGCATCAATGTTCTGTTAAATTTACTTGGTCTGGTCTACATCAAACTGAAACATAGAATTTTGCCTCGTTTCTTTTACTTACACGATATTGTAATTTGTAGATTGTTCTTTTCTATGGTGATTGTATAATTGATACAAAGTTACACTTTTTGGCAAGATGATTTCATGTTTGAAAGTGAAGAGACTTGAAGGTAATAATCAGAAATTTTTCACAAAAAATGGAGGGGTTTTATTAGAGGAGCTTGTTGCGTTCTGTAATGGCAGATCTAGTCCTATCCGCCATTTCTCTGAAAAAGAGCTTCTCATAGCAACAAACTACTATGATAGACGCCAGATGTTTTTAGAAGTTAGTGGCTATCGACTTTGCAAAGGTTCTCAAAAGGACCTTCCAATAGCAATGAGCGTCCATGGCTCAGCCCTTACAAAGATATTGCCATTGGATCACAAATGAGTGTTCACAAGAATGTTTTAAAGGTTTTAGGGTGCTACTGTTGGGGTTTGCCTTGAATCCCACATCGAAAGTATAGGAGAAGTTATAAGGGTTATTCCCTTATAAACAAAGTGTTAGGCTTGGTTTGTAAAATATCCCAGAGAGTTATAAAGTTGAGCTATTATAAAAGGGTGTAGTTGGGCTCTTTGGGTAGTTGGGTTGGGTTTGTAAGGAGTTTGCAATTTTTCTCTTCTAAAAATTGCACAGTTGTAGTTGTTTGATTGTTTATTAAATTGGTTGGGTGGTTGTAGGCCAAATTGGTTGGGCCAAACCACATTAAAATTATTGTGTTTGTTTTTGCTTTCCTCTATTTTTGTGGGTGTTTGGTTTGAGGGATATTTTTCCCAACAAGTGGTATCAAGAGCTGAAGGTTCGTGATCCTGCGAGAGGAGGAAAGCTATGGCTGAAGGTATGTCTGGAGGTATGCCTAAGTTTGAGATTCCTTTATTTGATGGTAAAAGTAATTTTATATTATGGCAAAGTACGATTCAGGATCTTCTAGTGCAACAAGGTCTAGATTTGGCATTAGAAGAAAATAAGCCAGATGGAATGTCTGATAAAGATTGGGTTAGAATTCAGAAGAGGGCTGTGAGCACAATTAGATTGACACTTGCTCCAGAGATTAAGTATACTGTATTGACTGAGACGACACCAACCGAATTGTGGAAGAAGCTGGGAGACATCTATGCGTCAAAATCACTGACGAATAGATTGTGTTTAAAGATGGATTTGTATTCTCTGAAGATGGATGAAGGTACGAGTCTCCATGATCACTTAAATGAATTTAATAGATTAGTTTCACAATTATTAGCTATTGATTCTAAAGAGTTGAAAGAAGAAGAGAAAGCATTGTTGTTGTTGTCATCTTTGCCCAAATCCTATAGACTGTTAGTTCAGACTTTATTGGTAGGTAAAACTACTTTGACGTTGGATGATGTGATTGCTGTGCTGCGTGAGAATGAAAGATTTATGGGCAAAGAAGATTCTTCATCTGCGAGAGGTGTACTAGCTGCTGTGGAAGATTCTACTCGATGGAGGACTAATGAGAGACATGGTGGATCAAGAGGGAGATCAAGATCAAGATTCAGAGATTATAATGAGGTGGAATGTTATTATTGTGGAGAGAAGGGTCATATTCAAGCACGTTGCAAGACATTAAGAGAGGATATGACTGCATTCAAGAAGGCTCAACAAAAGAGTGATGATGGAAAGAAGAATGAGACATGTGTTGTTTTGACTGATTCGGATGATGATGTATTGGCAACTTGTTTAGATGGGCCTCATACGTATGAGAAAAGTTGGGTTTTGGATTCAGCTGCATCGATGCATATTTGCAATGATAAAGATCGGTTTGATGAATTGAAAGAGGTTGAAAGTTTAGGCAATATTGCGGTTGGAAATGGTAATCGAGTGAAGATTGAAGGTATTGGGAGTGTTCAACTCAAGCTTCATGATGGTGGTGTCAAGACTTTTCGTAATGTGAGGTATGTACCCAGTTTTAGCTACAATTTGATTTCTTTGGGTGAGTTAGCTTCACGTGGGTACACATATGTTGGTAATAATGATTGGTGCAAAGTATACAAGAATGGTGGTTTAGTTTTGCAAGGAAAGAGGAATGAGAAACAACTATATTTGCTTGATGATGCAAAGGATAGAGTTGTTTCCAAGAGTAAGAAAATTCAGAGGCATGTTAGTTTTCCAGATGTTGTTGAGCAGTTTGGGGAGTTTGGGGATTCAAGTCAAGGGAGGATTTGTTGGGGTTTGCCTTGAATCCCACATCGAAAATATAGGAGAAGTTATAAGGGTTATTCCCTTATAAATAAAGTGTTAGGCTTGGTTTGTAAAATATCCCAGAGAGTTATAAAGTTGAGCTATTATAAAAGGGTGTGGTTGGGCTCTTTGGGTAGTTGGGTTGGGTTTGTAAGGAGTTTGCAATTTTTATCTTCTAAAAATTGCACAGTTGTAGTTGTTTGATTGTTTATTAAATTGGTTGGGTGGTTGTAGGCTAAATTGGTTGGGCCAAACCACATTAAAATTATTGTGTTTGTTTTTGCTTTCCTCTATTTTTGTGAGTGTTTGGTTTGAGGGATATTTTTCCCAACAGCTACTTGGAGACCGAATACCCAACCATAGTATATGAATTTGTTGGTACAAAATGCCTCTCCGCATGTATCTCTACTACTAATGATCACTCATTACCATGGAAATCCAGGTTGAAAATTGCAGTAGATTTAGCTAATGCAATCACGTATATCCACACTGCATTTTCTAGACCAGTTATCCATTAAGATATTAGATGCTCCAATATCCTACTGGATGAGAACAATGATCCCAAACTCACTCACTTTGGACTATGTATATCTATTCCTGAAGGGCAATCGAATGTTGAGGATGATTTTGAAGGGATAGGACGGTTTGTTTTACCTGAAACTTATGTTACAGGTTATTTAACTGAGAAGGCTGATGTTTATCAATTTGGGATGCTTCTACTCGAGCTTTTAAGTGGACAGAATCCAACTTGCGCAATTGAGGAGCATAATGTGCATCATGAGAAGCACTGTTCTGTGAATTTCAGTAAAGTTGTTGATCAAAGAATAACACGTGAAGGAATTGAGGCGGAGCAGTTGCTAGATTTTGAAACACTTCTCCTCAAATGCATCTTATATGATGTAGAAGAGAGGCCAACAATGATCCAGGTGGCCAAAGAACTCAGGCGAATTCATCAGTCTTCACCATCACCACGTTAGCTCTGCCTCATCCGGTGTTATTATTTCTCGGAAGCGGAAAAATCTTGTAAGTTGTTGTATGCATTGCTCTCTAAGCCATTGATCATTGGAATTTCCATGTACCCTTGTAACACGATATATTAAAGACTAATAAGCTTCCAAGAAAAATCTCTTTCTTTAAATCCTCCCACCCAGTGTAGATTATACAGAGCAGTTCTAAATATTGCTATCAGATTTTTTGAGCATATAAGCAATCTGTTTTGGTGTTCATCCTTTGTCTTGTTTAATGTAAATGTTTTACATCTTCAGTTTGCTATTATGAGGTCTGCTGGCTGCAATTTATTGGAGTACTCGTGTTTTCAATTTTGATTTATGTTTGACCATTCTGACTTTGTTTTCTTGTTGTTCTACATCTCTTGCTGTTTGCAGTACTAGTCACCTTAACTTCGATTTAGCTGTCCTATTTTGTAAGTTATCTTGGTGTATCATTTATCATTATAATGGTTAGAGATAGACTAGTTATTCTGGTTTCAGTAATGGACAAATCTTCCTCCTAGTGTTCACAAGAATTGTCTGAAGTTGTTAGGATACTGCTTGGAGACTAAGAATCCTCTTCTAGTGTTCGAATACGTAGAGAACGGCAATATTCCTGATCATCTTTACAGTCCTCACGGAGTACTACTTAAGCCTTTACCGTGGACACATAGGTTAAAATCACCATTCAAATAGCTGATGCTCTTGCATATCTCCATGCTGATTTTCCCAGGCCTATTGTTTTCAGAAACCCCAACCCCTCAATAATTTTGCTGGATGAAAACTACGTTGCAAAACTCTCAGATTTCTCACAAGCTGTATCTATTCCTGACCTGAAGGTGAAACTTATGTACCAGCTAATTTCGAACAAGCCATTGGATGCAACACACCGGATAATATGACTTTAAGTGATGTTAAAGAGAAGGTTGATGTTTATAGTTTTGGCTTGTGTCTGCTGGTGCTTTTGACTGGAAAAAGGATACCTGATGATACTAGAAAAGCAGATATGTGAAAAAACATGTTAAAAAAAGTATGTTAGATCAAATGCAGGAATTGCAGTCTTGTAGTTTCGACCATATATGAGATAATTTTTTCTAATAAAAAAATCATTAGTACCACAAAATTGAACTGCTCATGCAATTACTCAAGAGAAAGTTCAAGGAAACTACCCAACCTTTCTGATGGAAATTTCCTGTGATCCAACTTTACATCTTGACTTCTCATATGTTCTTAGATATAAAGCAATTTGTGGATATTTGTTAACGACTTTTCATATCTTCTTAAATATAAAACTATTTGTGTATATTTGTTTATTGACTTGCAAGACAGCTGTAGATTTTCATTGCACTACGTTGGGTTCAATTTGCAACATCATTGCTTTGATTTCTTGGATCTTCTGCTTCCTTCATTTTGATTTTAGTATCGAAAACTCCCAGGTACACTTTTCTGTTTTCCCTTCATGTTTTCATCTTTATTTTTTCAATTTTGTTAGTTTGCTTTTATGATTTATCAGTCATTTGTTCTGTATTTGAGCTGATCTAATTTTTTTAAAAAGTCAACTCAAGCAAAAACTTCACATAGGTACTCAAATGACCTAAACTAACAAGAGCGATGAGGTCCAGGTTGGCTTTCTTATTGTTGTTTTCTTTTGGACAATTGAAATGTTTCAAACTCCCTGGCCTCTAACTACATATTCAAGGTCCTTGCCATTGCAGCATCAATGTTCTGTTAGCTTTAATTGGTTTGGTCTGCATCAAACTGGAACATAGAATTTTGCGTTGTTTCTTTTAACTTTACATGATATTATAATTTGAGCGTACTTCTTTTCTATGTATTTGTATAATTGATTCAAAGTTACACTTTTAGGCAAGATGATTTCATGTTTGAAAGTGAAGAGACAAGAAGGTAAAAATCAGAATTTTTTCATAAAAAATGGTGGGGTTTTATTAGAGGAGCTTGTTGCCTTCTGTAATGGCAGATCTAATCCTATTCGCCATTTCTCTGCAAAAGAGCTTTTGAAAGCAACAAACTACTATGATAGATGCCAGATTTTATTGGACAATGGTAGTTTTCGACTGTACAAAGGCTATCTAAAGGACCATCCAATTTTTGTGAAGAAGTATAATATCGGGCGCCCATTGTTCTGTCCTTACAAAGATATTGTCATTGGATCACAAATGAGTGTTCATAAGAATGTTTTAAAGGTTTTAGGATGCTGCTTGGAGACCCAAAACCCAGCTATAGTATATGAATTTGCTGGCACAAAAAGCCTCTCCACATGTATATCTACCACCAATGCTCAGCCACTACCATGGAAATCCAGGTTGAAAATTGCAGTAGATTTAGCTAATGCAATCACGTATCTCCACACTGCATTTTCTAGACCAGTTATCCATCGAGATACTAGTTGCTCCAATATCCTATTGGATGAGAACAATGTTCCCAAACTCACTGACTTTGGACTATGTATATCAATTCCTGAAGGGCAATCACATGTTGAGGATGCTTCTCCATGGACATGGAGAGTAGATGTTGTTGCACCTGAAGCTTATATTACAGGCTATTTAACAGAGAAGGCTGATGTTTATCATTATGGAGTGCTTCTACTCGAGCTTTTAAGTGGACGGAATCCAATTTACGCAATTCAGGAGCAGAATTTACGGGATCCTAATATGAAGCCCTGTGTTAAAAATGTCATTAATGTTGTCGATCAAAGAATAACACATGAAGGAACTGAGGCAGAGAAGTTGCTGGATTTTGCAACGCTTATCCTCAGATGCATCTCATTTGATGAAGAAGAGAGGCCAACAATGATGGAGGTGGCCAAAGAACTCAGGCGAATTCATCAGTCTTTTCCATCACCATGTTAGCCTAGTCCCATTTATTATTTCTCAATAGCTGAAAAAATCTTGTAAGTTGTTGTATGCATGGCTCTCTAAGCCACTGATTTATGATGAAACTTATCCTGCCTGTAATATTCTGTAGTTCTAACAAAGTGAGTATGTATGGTTGTGCTTTTAGCATTCTATTACCAAAATCCATTAGTTTACCTAGTTCTTTAAATCTGATTGAACAGAGATAACCGTTTCAAGTGAAACAGCTTGAGAAGCCTGTTATTGTAATAAAATTCTAGATCCCTTTGTTGGATTTCTCATCTGTAAGATCCGATTTTTACACTACTGTAGAGTCTAAATTCATAAAATTGATAATGGAAATTAAATAAATAATGAATGTTAATTTCCAAAAAGATGAAAGCTCCTTCGGCGGGCGCGTACCATAAAGAAACGGCTCGCCGATTGGCGAGTAAAGTATGTGTGATCATCAATGCTGATGGCGAGTTGGACGAGAGTGTGGTCGCACAGGCGTGTTCGCCAACTTGTGAGATGAATCAGGGCATGGTTGGCGAGTTGAGCCATGCCAGGTGATGGCCCGAAAAGGGCGAGAACTTGTGATCGCCACACAGAGGACAGGAGTAGCCCCATGGCTGGCGAACTGATTTAGTGTGGCGAGTCGATTGTTTTCCTTATTTGTTTGGCGAGTAGTTTAGTTCGCAACTTCGTGGATAAGTGATGGCCGCTTGTGGCGAGGACTTGGAAACGCCAATGCATTTGGCGAGTAAAGTGGTCGTCCAGATAGATGGGAAAATGAAAACAGAATTCAACCTAACAGCCAAAATTGACTTGCAAGTGATACGGTTGAAGACAATTAATGGTGAAGAGGTTGAAGTCAGTAAGGAATTTACCTGATTGGTTGAGGAAGTAAACAAAGGCTGCAGTAGAAGAAAAAGCCGTGTGAAAGGGAGACTTCCACGCCACTTTGTGCTTCAGTTTTCTTCATGCATTAAAGGCATGAAGGACGTGAACAATGATGAAGGAAACAGGATAAGGGCCAGGCGGTGGCTATTGATTGGCTGAGAATGTTTATATAAGTAGAGACAATTGATGAAAAACGAGTTAGCCAATTTCAGTTTCTTCACGAGAGCTATTTCTCTGTTTCTTCCATTTCTCTGCCATGTTTGATCTACTGAGTTTCACTCTTCAGTTGGCTAAACCAGTAAACATGCTTATAAAACCTTTCTTTCTTAGCCTGGTGAGCTGAAGGAATAAGCAAATAGAGGCCAACATGAGACAGAAAAACAACGTGTTTTGGAAGTGCAGTTGGTTGAGGTGAGTTTCATATTTTCTGAGGTGTTCTTGATGTTCACTGATAGATTTCTATGTGTTATGCAGTAATAAACATAGATACAGTCTTAGTTTTAGTTAGATCCTTGGAAAATAGGAAAACAAGGAAAATTATGGAATAGGTGACGACAAGGGCGACTACAGTGATCGCCCAAGTTGAAAATAGTAATCGCCAATGAGGCGAATAGATATTAAGTACTCGCCAAGGTAATTTTGTGGGCGAGAACGCCCAATTCTAGTGAAGTGAATGACGGGCGAGCTCTAATGCGAAGGCATTGGGCGAGAAGGATTGTGGGTGAACTTCCACAGTTGGCCAATGAAGGCTTCGTGAGTAATGGCGGGCGAACTAATTGGGAATCTGATTGGGCGAGTAGTTATTTGATTTATTCTCGCCAAGTAATATATAAAGAAAATATTAATGAAATTTATATATAATTTGCAGCCGATAATTGGGAATAGCTATGGGCGAACAGAGTGCCGGGCGAAGCAAGACTTCGTTGAACAAGGTAAGGGAAGTGTGTGTGAAGTGATGCATGTCCTGTGGAGTAAATTTTATGAAAACATTAAGTTAAATGTTTTGTTTTCTGACATGCATGATTTTAAGAAGTTAATTGATAATTGTTTGATCGCGGGCGAGCTTATAGCCGCCTTTTACTGTTTTGTTGGGTGAAATGATACAGGGCGGGCGAGCGCTTTGTATGTTTTATGTTGGGCACGCCCTTTGTGATTTATGTTGGGTGAATTGGTATTGGCGGGCGAACCAATCCCTTTTATACGTTTTAAACTCATTTCTATTTTTAAAGGGCGGGCGAACTTTCTTAATAGAAAGCTATAAGTTAAGCCAAATGGCGAGCTCTCTTTTATGAGAACTGGGCGAGTGCCCTTGTTTTAAAGAGAAATCAGGGTAAAGCCGTAGTCGGGCGAACCCTTTTTTTTAGATGTTGGGCGGGCGGCCCTTGTTTTAAACTGAAGGCGGGCGAACTGATATCAACGAGATTTCTGTTTTGAAAAGCTAAGTGGCGGGCGAATACTAATTCACCGTCTTATCGAGTTGATATCTGGGCGAGCCACAGAGGGCAAGCCAGTTTTGCTTCAGATTTTAAAAGCAAAGAGGGCGGGCGAACACATGTTCTCCGCCACAGCGAGCTGCTTCCATGGGCAAGCCATGTCGGGCGAGCTGATCATGGGCGAGCAGGTTTTAAAAGTTGAGATTTCGGGCTGTTTTTGGTGTTTTATTGTTTTATAAGAAATCAAATCATTTTGTGGAAATGATATATGAGATATAAAAGTTGATTTTGAGACTTTAGGCCCTGAGTTCATGCGTTACTAGTGCGTGACCTACCTGGGGCGGTGGCTCGGTCAATGGACCAATGAGTGCACCTCAGGGCGTCACAGGGCTGATGGACCTGCCAAGTCATCAGCGGTCTCGAGGTCACTTGGCAAGTGGACCCGAGGACCCCTTTAGATTATGGCCATAGATCTGAGATAGCCGTGAGGGGCGATGGCCTACGGGTGCACCCCAAAAGCGGCAGGTTTCGTTCTCCCAAGGTGGAGGAGGAACGATGATAGCATGATTTATTTGTTGCCTAGTCTCAACTTATCAGTTTCTATTTACTGTGAGGATTTGTTGAAATCCTCGATAGTGTTTACTACATTTTAAAGTAAACTGTTAGTCGGTGATTTAATGGTGTTTTAAGAGAGTTGTTTACTATATATTCACTGTCTTTTCTACTGGGTTATTGCTAAGAAAAGAACAAATGAGTTGTGATATATAGTTTTGCTTTATTTAAAGCAGCATATGTTTCTTTTACTGAGCGTATGAATCGCTCACCCCTTTGTTTTAACTCCACAGATAAGAAGTACACGGAGTCGAGAGAATTAGTTCTCAGATGGGTATAGCTATGCTTAAAGCACTAAGGCATGGCACATTAAACATGACAGGTACAGTCTTTTCTCTTTTACATTTCAGACATATGTATACAGTACTACCTTAATGAAATAAAGGATTATAGGGGATGTCAGATGTAAGGAATAATGAAAAAAAGAAATTTCATATTCCATAATAAATAGATAAATGTTTATCATTTGTCATTGTTACTGTTGAATGTTAATGGCATCGCAGACAGCCCAACCGGTAAAGTTGTATGAAAATACGTGAAAAATGTGGTAACGGGATGTTACAGATTTAATGGTATCAGAGCTTGGGTTGGTCTGATGTCTGTTGATGCCTTTAGCATGGGAAGTGTTGAGAAAGGTTAACATCCCCTGTAGTACTGTATAGTCTGAATGTATAGAGGAGTCGAATGACTGTGAAATGAATTAAGTGGTGAAATATGATGAAAGTTGACTAATTAGGGGTTACTAATAGAGATAGTAATCCGGAAATTTTGCATGAGATAGGCGATCTTATCATCATTATGTCGGGTCTATTCAATAAGGTACAGTGAGGAACTCGGTGAGGGCCCCACCAGGACTTCTCTGTCCATATCGAATTAAGATCCTGAAAATGATGATATTGAGATGAAAAGGGGTAATATTAGCAGATAAGTTCTAAGATCGCGTGTTTGGAGTTATACTGATGAGAGAGAGAATTAAAGGGGAATTTATGAATATTCTCCTATATTGACAGGTTTTCTTTCGAAGTTATAAGGGATTGAATGGATTTAAAATAGAAATTGATGGTGAAATAGTATGAGTATTTGATTGTATAAAGGAGGATTTCTACTATAGACCCCACTGATATATTGATAAGTAAGGCGACCCAGAGTATAAGTTATGTGAGGTCGCAAGATAGTCATACTTGTTGTGGATTTTGGGGTTTGAATTTAAAGTGAATTGGGTGAGAAATGATGTAAACTGGTTATATATACTCCTTATGTTTTAGGAGAATGGATATTAGTAGTGACTTGACATTTGAGGAAGTCAAGTGTTTAAGTCTGTGGATGAGAAAGAAAACCTTGAGATGGGCGAACTCGAGCACGGTTGGAAGAACCGGGCATCGAGGTGATCGCCAAAGAGGATAGTATGGATGAGTAGCGATGTCACAGCAATCGTTGTCGATGGGCCCAAAAAGGGGGTTGCCATGGCCGGTTGGGCTGGTCCGTTACGATATCCATAGAACCGTGGTATTATGAGATTTATGAGAAATACTCGATGGGCGAGAACTACATTGGGATAGCTCGCCAATGGGCGTGCAAATGTATGATCGCCAACGGTGTGGGCGAGTTAGATGATGGCGAGAACTAACACTAGTCCGCCAATATAACTTGAATTGCTAAAAAGGGGCAAGGATACTGATCACCCAAATAATTTTAATGATGATCGCCCAAAGAGTATGGTGAGTAAGCTGATCAACAAATTTTGGTGTAAATCAAAGCAATGTGGTGAATAGAATAAAAGCTGTAATCGCCAAGAAAATGAAATGTCTCGTATTTGCCAAATGATAAAGTTGGCATCGAGATTTAGTTGACAAGCTTAGAGGTTGGTGAATTGAAATAGAAATTGTTGTAAGCTCTTACCAATGAAGCAGTATAGCTTGAGAAATTACTCAAGAAATTGATGAGTAAAGAATAAAACTGGTTTGTTATAACTGGTGAAAACGAAAATTTTATCGTTTTGAAAATAATGAGATTAGTACTCTCTACAGTTGCTTCTAGGTTCCGGAACAAGTATGGTATTCTAAAATACCTATCATATTCTATCTGGATCCCTAGCCGACTGTAGTATCCTTCCTATTTGTGTGCCTAGAGCCAACTAGGATGATTTTAAAGAAAATAAATATGTATATTAGAGACGTGAGGTCTCAACTGATTAAGTAGACGTTAAAATTTTCTGAGTAAAAGATTTTACTACTTAAGTGAGGTTAAAGTGTGCTTATTGGGGTATAAAATTTATGAGTTTTACCCGTACAGCACAAATGAATTGTTGAAGAGGTTATGGAATTTGCTACCTTATTGATCCAATACTTAATTGGGAGAAAGTAGAAGTGAATGGGTATGTGTGAATACAGTATTCGAAATGGTTATGAGATAGTGACAGTACAGTACCATATTAAGTGGAAAAACGATAGTGGTGATGAATGTAAAAGAAAGAAATTGTCTTGAGAAGACAAGTCATATAATGACTAGGGAACACAAGTTATGAGGTAATTCCCAAGTTTATGAATAAATGTGATTTCCTCTGATCATGATGTAGATATGACTGGAATTAATAACAAGCCATGAAAGTGTCATACTCAGATGAGCAGATACAAGAAGTACTGCTAATCTCGAAAATGATCACTAGAGATAAGAGAAGTGATCGAGGGGAAAATGATTACCGAGACGTAATCGGTGACTAATATTAAGGTCTGCAAAAGAAAAGTCGTCCTAGATTAATCATGAAACAATCACTGTGAGATAGTGAGGAATCCGAAAGAACCATGATGTTATAGAAGTGATTATGGTTTCGGGATATATTAAGTGCCTTAGTCGATATACATTGGTGGAAACAGAGAGGAAGTATGTGAAGTTCCAGTGAGTGGGTACTTGTGATAGGGATCCCTGATTTGCCGTATGCTTTGAGAGAATAGCAAGAGGCTTTGAGATTCCAAACTTTTACTGATTTGCACCGCCTCAGATAGATATAGATATCCGAGCGCATTGTGTGGACGCTCCGGGATATATTGAGAGCGAGTGCGTGGTATTTCAGACACTACTGGGACAATTACGTACAATTGATTAAAACTATCTAAAGGATAGTCTCCATATTATTATCGACTAAGCACCAAAGTGAGATGATAAGTGACAAATAGTATAGATGAGTTACTAACTCTCAAGGATGATAAAAGACTTGAGGGAGTGTAAATTGGTTTTGAGAAAAGACACCCGAGATTCTTCAGGACTGAGAGAAAATTCGGGATGGACGACCCATGAGTGAGGTGATTGCTCAACACCGTATAACATGTTGTGAGATTTGGGCGAACAAGGTGGTCGCCAACTCACTTGAGAGAATAATCCTAGAGTGCGGGAGAGCGCCAAAAGGATGATTATTGATGGCCTGAAGAGACGAGATTAAATAAGAGTTGGAAAAGTGATAAGGAAGAAAAAATACCTATATTAGAGGTACTTCCCATACTCAGTGAAAAATTGAAAAGAGTAAATTATTATCTGGATGGTTGTGGATATATTAGTAAGTCTGCTCATTCCTTGATTTTGGAATTTGTTGAGCTAATTGATGCCTTGGCCAGATTATATGTCAGGGAAATGGTGAGGTTTTATAGTATTCTAGTGAGCATTATAGTTGATAGGGAGTCCCACTTCGTATCTCAGTGTGAGAGAGATTACGGGAAGCTATGGGATCCCGATTGAGTTTCGCACCGCAAATTATCCGCAGACTGAGAGACAGTCCGAGCGTATGAGATGAACGCTCGAGGATATGGTGTGAGCATATGCAGTTGATTTTATAGGCTCCTGGGATAATCCTCTACCCTGGCAGAGTTTGTTGATAATAATGGCCACAAGAGAGTATAGACATAGCACTTGAAGGAGGTTATTTAGCAGACGATATAATCCACGATAGCATACGAAATGGGAGACCGAAAATTATTTTCGACTTGATCGAACAGACTTCTTGAGATATACAAGAGGTTATGGTTGTGTATATTAAGGTCTCACCATTGAGATGCATAGTAAGAGGGAAATCGAGTTTCCGATGTATTGGATCGTCGGAGATCTTAGATCATATGAAAGACGTGCACTACCACTCGAGTTGCCAGGAGTGCACAATGTGTTCCATGTTTCAATAATGAGAAAGTATTATCCATATCCTTCTCACGTGATTCGAAATGAGTCCTAGAGATTAGAGAGGACATGAATGACGTTGAGAAATTGATACGGATTCTGGATAGGAAAGATAAATTGCAGTGATAAAGTGCTGTGATCTAAGATCATGTTATGGCTAAAGTGCTTTGATGGTATCATATTAAGAATAAGGCAACTTAAAAATTTAAAAGCCTTATGCATGAGAACTATGCAGAATTTCTTCACTGATAGGTATGGTCGAAATTTGGAGGACCAAATTTCTTAAGGTGGGGAGAAATGTAAGATCCGATTTTTACACTACTGTAGAGTCTAAATTCATAAAATTGATAATGGAAATTAAATAAATAATGAATGTTAATTTCCAAAAAGATGAAAGCTCCTTCGGCGGGCGCGTACCATAAAGAAACGGCTCGCCGATTGGCGAGTAAAGTATGTGTGATCATCAATGCTGATGGCGAGTTGGACGAGAGTGTGGTCGCACAGGCGTGTTCGCCAACTTGTGAGATGAATCAGGGCATGGTTGGCGAGTTGAGCCATGCCAGGTGATGGCCCGAAAAGGGCGAGAACTTGTGATCGCCACACAGAGGACAGGAGTAGCCCCATGGCTGGCGAACTGATTTAGTGTGGCGAGTCGATTGTTTTCCTTATTTGTTTGGCGAGTAGTTTAGTTCGCAACTTCGTGGATAAGTGATGGCCGCTTGTGGCGAGGACTTGGAAACGCCAATGCATTTGGCGAGTAAAGTGGTCGTCCAGATAGATGGGAAAATGAAAACAGAATTCAACCTAACAGCCAAAATTGACTTGCAAGTGATACGGTTGAAGACAATTAATGGTGAAGAGGTTGAAGTCAGTAAGGAATTTACCTGATTGGTTGAGGAAGTAAACAAAGGCTGCAGTAGAAGAAAAAGCCGTGTGAAAGGGAGACTTCCACGCCACTTTGTGCTTCAGTTTTCTTCATGCATTAAAGGCATGAAGGACGTGAACAATGATGAAGGAAACAGGATAAGGGCCAGGCGGTGGCTATTGATTGGCTGAGAATGTTTATATAAGTAGAGACAATTGATGAAAAACGAGTTAGCCAATTTCAGTTTCTTCACGAGAGCTATTTCTCTGTTTCTTCCATTTCTCTGCCATGTTTGATCTACTGAGTTTCACTCTTCAGTTGGCTAAACCAGTAAACATGCTTATAAAACCTTTCTTTCTTAGCCTGGTGAGCTGAAGGAATAAGCAAATAGAGGCCAACATGAGACAGAAAAACAACGTGTTTTGGAAGTGCAGTTGGTTGAGGTGAGTTTCATATTTTCTGAGGTGTTCTTGATGTTCACTGATAGATTTCTATGTGTTATGCAGTAATAAACATAGATACAGTCTTAGTTTTAGTTAGATCCTTGGAAAATAGGAAAACAAGGAAAATTATGGAATAGGTGACGACAAGGGCGACTACAGTGATCGCCCAAGTTGAAAATAGTAATCGCCAATGAGGCGAATAGATATTAAGTACTCGCCAAGGTAATTTTGTGGGCGAGAACGCCCAATTCTAGTGAAGTGAATGACGGGCGAGCTCTAATGCGAAGGCATTGGGCGAGAAGGATTGTGGGTGAACTTCCACAGTTGGCCAATGAAGGCTTCGTGAGTAATGGCGGGCGAACTAATTGGGAATCTGATTGGGCGAGTAGTTATTTGATTTATTCTCGCCAAGTAATATATAAAGAAAATATTAATGAAATTTATATATAATTTGCAGCCGATAATTGGGAATAGCTATGGGCGAACAGAGTGCCGGGCGAAGCAAGACTTCGTTGAACAAGGTAAGGGAAGTGTGTGTGAAGTGATGCATGTCCTGTGGAGTAAATTTTATGAAAACATTAAGTTAAATGTTTTGTTTTCTGACATGCATGATTTTAAGAAGTTAATTGATAATTGTTTGATCGCGGGCGAGCTTATAGCCGCCTTTTACTGTTTTGTTGGGTGAAATGATACAGGGCGGGCGAGCGCTTTGTATGTTTTATGTTGGGCACGCCCTTTGTGATTTATGTTGGGTGAATTGGTATTGGCGGGCGAACCAATCCCTTTTATACGTTTTAAACTCATTTCTATTTTTAAAGGGCGGGCGAACTTTCTTAATAGAAAGCTATAAGTTAAGCCAAATGGCGAGCTCTCTTTTATGAGAACTGGGCGAGTGCCCTTGTTTTAAAGAGAAATCAGGGTAAAGCCGTAGTCGGGCGAACCCTTTTTTTTAGATGTTGGGCGGGCGGCCCTTGTTTTAAACTGAAGGCGGGCGAACTGATATCAACGAGATTTCTGTTTTGAAAAGCTAAGTGGCGGGCGAATACTAATTCACCGTCTTATCGAGTTGATATCTGGGCGAGCCACAGAGGGCAAGCCAGTTTTGCTTCAGATTTTAAAAGCAAAGAGGGCGGGCGAACACATGTTCTCCGCCACAGCGAGCTGCTTCCATGGGCAAGCCATGTCGGGCGAGCTGATCATGGGCGAGCAGGTTTTAAAAGTTGAGATTTCGGGCTGTTTTTGGTGTTTTATTGTTTTATAAGAAATCAAATCATTTTGTGGAAATGATATATGAGATATAAAAGTTGATTTTGAGACTTTAGGCCCTGAGTTCATGCGTTACTAGTGCGTGACCTACCTGGGGCGGTGGCTCGGTCAATGGACCAATGAGTGCACCTCAGGGCGTCACAGGGCTGATGGACCTGCCAAGTCATCAGCGGTCTCGAGGTCACTTGGCAAGTGGACCCGAGGACCCCTTTAGATTATGGCCATAGATCTGAGATAGCCGTGAGGGGCGATGGCCTACGGGTGCACCCCAAAAGCGGCAGGTTTCGTTCTCCCAAGGTGGAGGAGGAACGATGATAGCATGATTTATTTGTTGCCTAGTCTCAACTTATCAGTTTCTATTTACTGTGAGGATTTGTTGAAATCCTCGATAGTGTTTACTACATTTTAAAGTAAACTGTTAGTCGGTGATTTAATGGTGTTTTAAGAGAGTTGTTTACTATATATTCACTGTCTTTTCTACTGGGTTATTGCTAAGAAAAGAACAAATGAGTTGTGATATATAGTTTTGCTTTATTTAAAGCAGCATATGTTTCTTTTACTGAGCGTATGAATCGCTCACCCCTTTGTTTTAACTCCACAGATAAGAAGTACACGGAGTCGAGAGAATTAGTTCTCAGATGGGTATAGCTATGCTTAAAGCACTAAGGCATGGCACATTAAACATGACAGGTACAGTCTTTTCTCTTTTACATTTCAGACATATGTATACAGTACTACCTTAATGAAATAAAGGATTATAGGGGATGTCAGATGTAAGGAATAATGAAAAAAAGAAATTTCATATTCCATAATAAATAGATAAATGTTTATCATTTGTCATTGTTACTGTTGAATGTTAATGGCATCGCAGACAGCCCAACCGGTAAAGTTGTATGAAAATACGTGAAAAATGTGGTAACGGGATGTTACATCATCTAAAAGAGAGAAGGATGCAGCAAGGTTCCAATTGTGTCTTGAATTTTGGACTTGCATTTATTCAAGGATTTCGAAGAAAGATTTGATCATTTTGATGATCTTTATACAAATGTATCAATGCAGGAAACATGTTATTTCACCCATTTGCTTCAAGCTTTCAGCAAGTAATTTTTATTTCTCTGGCATCTTGATTTTATAGTTCTTTTCTGGCATGTTTTCATCAGTGAAACTGCTCAATGGCAAAATCAAGTACCAGGCCATCTCAAAAATTTCTTTGGAATGAAAATTAATTCTGAGTCTAACCACACAAATGTCAAAGAAATGATATTGCAAGAAATGCTACATGAGGAGATCTTAATTCAAACAAAAGCAATCTAGTTTCTTTTCCTAGCTATCAATCTGTTGTAATTATGCAATTACTTAACAAAATGTACCAGGAATCTGCCAAGCCTTTATGATTGAAATTTCCTCTAGGCAAACTTACCTCATGACTTCGCATATTTTCCTCTTAAATAATCAAACTCCTGGTGGATCTTTTTATGTTGACCCCGATGACTTCTGTACTTGCCTGCAACAAAAGCTGCGGTTGGTTTTCCTTAAACCAAACTTTGTTCAATTTGCAAGATTATCAGAAGTGCTCTGACTTCTTGGATCAAACACTTCCTGATTTAGTATTGAAAATTCCCAGGTGCATTTTTCATTTCCATGTTCCTTTTATTCTGCTTGTTCTTTCACTTTTATCAGTTCAATCTATCACTTAATTTCACTTTTTTTTTTCAATAGTTTTTATTTTATACCACTTTTCATATTTCAAGTAACCTTTATTATCTTAATCCAATTTTGTACTGCTTGATTTTCTATATTCAGCTGTTCTTGTCAATCAACTTTCTTTCACCTTTCATGAGATTGTACATTGAACATGCTTCTATTTTCTTTACTATCCTGTTTGTAATTTATATGAAGTTTCCATGTTAGACCAGATGATTTCATGTTTAAAATCGAAAAGACGTGACCAAGATGAGATTGAAGAAGATGATCAGACATTTTTCATAAGAAAAAAGGAGGGGTTTTATTTCGGGAGCTTATTGCCTTATGTAATGACAGATCTAATCCTATCCGCCATTTCTCTGCAAAGGAGCTTCTGAGAGCAACAAACAACTATGATACAAGCCGGATTTTCACGGAAAATGATGGTTATCAATTGCACAAAGGGTCTCTGAAGGAACGTTCAATTATTGTGAAGAAGTATGGCAATGACAACCATTCTAGGAGAAAACTTGCATCAGCCAACCCTTACAAAGACATTAGCACCGGATCACAAACGAGAGTTCACAAGAATGTTTTAAAGGTTTTAGGAGCTTCCTGGAGACCGAACAACCAACTATCGTATATGAATTTTTCAGAACAAAAAGCCTGCCCACATACTTATCTCTGCCAGTGCTAATCATGTTGAGCCACTGCCATGGAAATGCAGGTTGAATATTGCAAAAGATATGGCTAATGCAATTGCATATTTCCATTAATATCACCTGAATACTTGGTTACTGGTTGTCTGACAGAGAAGGTTGATGTTTATAACTTTGGGATGCTTCTGTTTGAGCTTCTAAGTGGACAAGAGCCATCGTTTGAGTTATTTATGGAGGATAATGTACTGCATAGCAGAAATCGGTGTGCTGAAAGGCTCAGTGATGTTGTTGATTGTCGAATAACAGATGAAGGATTTGAGATGGAGCAGTTGCTGGGTTTTAAAAGACTTCTCCTTCGATGCATCTCCCATGATGAAGACCAGAGGCCAACAATGGCGGAGGTTGGCAAAGAACTCAGACAAATTTATCTGTCTTTAATTTCCATCACCTTGTTATACCTTCTAGCTAGCCATTGAAACTTAGTCGCCTGCTGCCAGTAAGATTTTGTTGTTCCAGCAGAGTGGAAGGTTGCTTTGGCACTTCTGGTCTGGATTATTCTATCATTTTGTCATCAAGATTCATTAGTTTAGTACTAGTCTTATATATAAAAGTTGTAGATGAACGCAGCTTCACCTTCAACCACGTTTTTTGACACCATTTTTCCACTGTTCATCCTTTATTTATGGGTGCTAATCTCTGTTGGTTTTTTGGGTGGAATGGTAATTTGGACAAATTTTTTTCCTGACATGAATTTGGCGCGTGGGGCTCTTTCCTTTTGTTTCCCCAAACAATCGAGATACTTCACCCCTTCTTCCTGTATGTTCCAGTTCTCTCAATCTAATCTTCTCCATTTCATTTACTGTCCTTTAGAGAAACCAAACGATTCAACCTAAAACCGTGGTAAATCACCCCTATGCTCTTTTTCTTTTTTTCTATTTGCATACTCACCTTAACTCTCTTTGGTGTGAGAAACTGTAACAGTCCACACAATGCTATAAATCATGTATTTTTACACATAATCCATGGTTGGGTTGTCTGCGATGCCATTAACATTCACCGGTGACAGTAATAAATGATAAACATTTATTTAACAAATGCGGAATATGAATTTTGATTCATTATTCCTTACATATGACATCCCCTATTGTCCTTGTTTCAATAAAGTAGTACTGTATACATATGTCTGAAACGTAAAAGAGAAGTGACTGTATCTGTCATAATTAACATAGTTGCCCCAGTGCTGTATATGTAGCTATATTCCTTTGAGAGATAATTCTCTAACCCCGTGTCTTTGATCTGTGGAGTTAAAACAAAGGGGTGAGCGAACCACGCGCTCAGTAAAGGAGACGTATGCTGCTTTAAATAAAGCAAAACTATATGCCACAAAGTATTTATTTTTCCCAAAATCATACCAAGTAGGAAAACAGTGGATATAGTAAACAGTATCCTCAATACACCATTCAAATCACTGGTTAAACAGTTTACAATATAATGTAGTAAACAGCAAAACAGGATTCAGTAAATCCTTTCAATAAACAGAAATCAATAAGTTGAGACTAGGCATCACCCTACAAATAAATCATGCTATCATCGTTTCCCAGGAACACAAGTCGTCCGCTTTTGGGGTGTACCTGTAGGCCATCGCCCCTCACGGCTTCCTCGGAGTATACCCTTAGGCCAAGACTCCCATTCGTATCCTCACCGGGATACAGCTAGCTCTGTGGCACAAATCAGCCACATGAAAAGTAACGCATGAAACTCGGGGCCTAAAGTCTCAAAAATCACTTTCTATCTCATAAAGCACCTTTAAGGAATTATTTCACCAAATTTGTCATTTTCTCAAAATGATTTATTTTCCAAAAAGGTTTTATACTTTGTATTTACAAAACATAGTAAAACAGCCCAAATTCTCACATATTTTTCGTGTGACAAAATACGGTTAAATTGGCTTGCCCACAACGGCTCGCCCATGGTCAATTCGCCCATTCTGGCATTGCCAATGTTCAGTTCACCCTGTATGATTTGCCCATGGTCAACTCGCCCAGTATGGCTTGCCCATGGTCAACTCACCCAGTATGGCTTGCCCATGGTCAACTCGCCCATTCTTGTTAAAACATGGGTCATTTTTCTTTGGCTTGCCCAGAATTTTGTTAAAGCAGGGGTCGCCTGCTCAAAACATCACAAAGGAGTCGGCTTTGTAGCTTGCCCAAATCAAAACAATTTATCAAACTAATGCATGTCATAAACCAAAACATTTTCTCAATATTTTCATAATATTTTACTCCACAGGACATGCATTTTACTTCACATACTACTCCCTTACCTGGTCTTACGAAGCCTTACTACCCGATCGCTTTTACCGAGTCTTTAATTCCCGGCTACAAAATAATTTATTAATACTATTAATATTTTCTTTTCGAATATTTCCAGCATTTTGGCGAGACTTGAGACTAATTAGCTCGCCCAACAGAGTTCTCCATTTATTAATTGGCTTACACGTGGGAACTCGCCCACAAATCAAATCGCCATGCATATGTATGAGAGCTCGCCCACTATTCAACTCGCCATGCTTATGCATGCGAGTTCACCCCCTATTCAACCCGCCATGCCTATGCATGTGAGTTCTCCATACACGACTTTTTATTCAGGGGTGGGCTCGCCTATGAATTAAACTAGCGTGTGGTGTCCTCGCCCACTACACCATGCTCCATATTATTTAGCTCGCCCATGATAGCTGAGCTCGCCTATTTTTTTCATCACTTTTGCACCATTTCCAGCACTTTCCTTGTTTATTCTCGATTATTTTTTAAGACCACATCTTGTTCTAGTTTCTTATATATTCTAACAAGATTTAACTAAAACAATGCTATATCGATGTTTCTTACAGTATAAAACATAGAAATCGATCATTGAATATCAAGGAACCCATAGAAATATGGAACTCACCTTGACTGAGTTGCACTTCCAGAAACAGAGTGCTTTCTGCCTCACTTAGCTTTACTTTGCTTATTCTTTAGCTCTTCAACGATGGAGAAAAGTTTAGCTAACTAAAGGATGAAGTTTACTTTAGTCGGTTTTCCTCAATTGTTTCTTCTTATATAGTCATGCTAATCCAATCAGAACCTACCACCTGTTCCTTATCCCGTTTTCTTTCATCATTTGTTGCATTAGAATTCATTTAATGCATGAAGAAAAACTGCTGCTCAAGGTGGCAAGGAAGTCTCCCTTTCACACGTCATTTGCTTCTTTTATTGGCTTTGTTTCATATTTCAACAAGTAAAAGTCCAACCATGTCAGCCTTTAATTAATTTCTTGTCTAATTTACACTTAACAATCAAACCTGATTAGCCTTTAACAGATTGAAGAAAATAACGTGTAGCAGTAGCAAAGTGTTATGAAAGTCCACTTTTGCTGCACATTTGTTGACTTCCATTCTCCTTCTCCTCTAAGCATCATATGTTGCATTAATTCATGGAGAATATTACAGCAAAAGAAATCGGTTGGAACTCTTTTCTTCCTACACGTTTGACTTGGTTTATCTACCTTTGATGGCTACTTTAGACAATAGAATTCATCCTCTGTTAGATTTTTCTTCAACCTTGTATCACGATAGCAACAGAAGTCAAATTTGGCTACACGGTTCTGATTTATTGTTTCCAGCTCGCCAACACTGCGTAGTGTGTCAGCTCGCCATCTTTAATCCAGCTCGCCAGCTTCTCAACTCGCCAATAATCCTTAATTTGCCAATTCGAACATTCACGTTTGCCTTTACTTGCATTATCTTGATGCCATCATGATAATTGACGATTATGAGCTGATTTCTTTCCCTTAGGCGATCACATTAAGATTTGGCGATCACTGTCATTGTTAAATTGTTGGCGATCACCGGGTATTGCTCTACTCACCTACCTTGCCATGTAGCAAGTTGGCAATCACATTTAGCATTTTAATTTGGCGAGTACCTTATTGCCTTACTTACCTACTAGGCTATCATTTGCGCCTCTATATGTGAGATCATGTTACTCGCCATATTCGCTCTTTGGGCGATCATGGCTAGGTTCATTTGGGCGATCTTAGCCCTCGCCCCATTCTGGTGATCATCTTAATCAACTAACTTGGCGAACTTACCTACTCGCCGATATGGCCGTTAATTCAAACTCGCCCTCGTCTAACTAGCCATCATCCATTGGTGATCATCCTATCCTGCTCGCCCATTAACGAGCCGTTCCATCATAATACTCACCCATAGAGTGTTTCACAAAAATTGCTCCATTTACATCCTAAGTTAAGGAGCTTGTCACCAAAGTGAAAATCAACATTCATTATTTATTTAATTTCCACTATCAAAATTCACCAAATTATGGTGTACAGTATTATAAAATCGGGTCTTACATTTTCTCCTCACCTTAAGAAATTTGGTCCTCCAAATTTCACTTGGACCTATCACCGAAAATTTCGGGATACTTCTCATATAATCTAAGATTTCGAAGGTCCGGTGTATCGAGGACTCGGCTTTCCTTTCTTATCGAATTTCACCATACCTTTAGAGGGTGAGACCTTCAGAATACATAATTTCCCGTAAATCTCGAGAACCTGCTCAACCGCTTGGAGAGCTAACCACTTACGATCTCCCACTTTTCCCATGCTATCGTAGATCTATATCATCTGCCATATAAACCTGTTAGCTATTATTGTAACTGACTCTGTCAGGGTAGATGATCGTCCCAAAAGCCTTTAACATCAAATGCACACACTCACACCTATCCTCGAGTGTCTATATCGTACGCTCGGACTGTCCGTCAGTCTGTGGATAAAACACAGTGCTAGAACTTAGTTGGGATCCCATAGCTTCCTAAAATCTCTCTCAACATTAAGATGCGAAGCGGGACTCCCTGTCAAATGTAGTGCTCACTGGAACACTGTGTACTCTCACTATCTCCCTGACATAGAATTGGGCTAAGGCAATTTGAATCAGTAAACTCCATAGCCAAGAAATTAGCAGACTTAGTCAATATATCCATAAATATCCAGATAGCATTATACCCTTTTATGGGTAATTCAATTTTTCACTTAGTTTAGGAAGTACCACCAATATAAGTATTTTTCTTCCTTATCACATTTTCAACTTTTAGTTAATCTCGTTTCTAAGATGAGACCTCTAGTATCTCTTTATGCTCCAAAATTTTCATTAAGAGCCTTGTCCGTCTTTTCAGGCCATCGACGATCATCCCCTTGGCGCTCTCCCGCGCCCTAGGTTTACTCTTTCAAGTGAGTCGGCGATCACATAGTTCGCCCACACCTCACCACATATTATCCGCTGTTGGGCGATCAGCCAACTTAGGGGTCACCCATCTCGGATTTTGGTCAAGGGTCCTGAAGAACTCGAGCTTCTTCTCTCAAAACCAATTTATACTCCCTAGAATCTTTTATCATCCTTGGGAGTTAGCAAATTTTCACTTCTTTTTACATCGTAACTCATTCAGTGCTAAGTCGATAACAATTTAGTGACTATCATTTAGACAGTTTTTGATCAATCATATGTGATTGTCCCAATAGTTTCTTAAATGCGACGCACTCGCTCTCAATATATCCCGGACCGTCCACACAATGCTCTCGGATATCTATATCAGTAAAAGGCAGTGCTAATAGTAAATTTGGAATCCCAAAGCCTATTGTTATTCTCTCAAAGCATGTGGCAAATCAGGAATTCCTATCACATGTACTCGCTCACTGGAACTTCACATACCTTTCTACTGTTTCACCGATATATATCGACAAAGGCACTCAAGACATCCCGAAACCTGATGATGAAGAAGTGAATTACTTTGGTTACTCAATCCATAGTCACTTTTATAACCTCATAATTCTTTCAGATTCTTTACCATCCCACAATGATTATTTCATGGTTAAACTATGACTGCCCTTCTTAATACTAACCATCGATAACGTCTCAAGTAATCATTTTTCTCGACAACTTCTTTTATATCGAGTTATCATTTTATCTCTTATTCTCCTAGTACATGTAATATCACTTACTTGGAGAACATATTTGAGAGTATAATTTCTTCACAATCAATTTTTGAAATTGAATTTATCATTATTCTGATCTCGTCACCACTTTACTTATACAATTTTAATGTCCACTTAATCACTTGAGACCTCACGTTTCTAATGTACATAGCTCAATTAGACTTATGTTTACTGAACTTAACAATAAGCTCTTCAATTTCTAGAAATTGTAGCATTACTCCAAGATGCTGCTTATATACACATATTCACACTTCACAGTCACATGCCATTATAATTTATCAGTATGTGATTGAAATTTTTCATTCATTAAACTCACATATTTCACTTTAATTCAGACCTTCAAATCCACAACAGGGCTGACTATCTCGCGACCTATCATAGTATATACTTCGGGTCGCCTTACTCGTCAAAATATTAGTGGGGCTTACAGTAGGGATCATCAAACATGTAATATGTCCTTTACACCATCAATTTATTCTAAATCAATTTAGTCATTTATGACTTAGAGAAATCATTTCAGTATCATCATTTCAGGATCTTAGTTCGATATGGATAGAGAAGTCCTGGTAGGGCCCTCACCGAGTTCCTCACTATACCTTACCGAATAGACCTAACATTATGATGATAGGATTGCCTATCTCCTGTAGAATTCTCGGATTACAATCCCTATTTGTAACTCTTAATTCACCATCTTTCACTACATTTAAACACTTAACCCAATTTACAGTCACTTGACTCTTCTATACATTCAGACTATACAGTACTACAGGGGATGTTAACCTTTTTCAACACTTTTTGTTCTAAAGGCATCAATGGACATCAGACCAACCAAAGCTTTGATACCATTAAATGTAACAGTCGACACAATACTGTAAATCACGTATTTTTACACATAATCTATGGTTGGGCTGTCTGCGATGCCATTAACATTCACCAGTGACAGTAATAAATGATAAACATTTATTTAACAAATGCAGAATATGAATTTTGATTCATTATTCCTTATATATGACATCCCCTATTGTCTTTGTTTCAATAAAGTAGTACTGTATACAAATGTCTGAAACGTAAAAGAGAAGTGACTGTATCTGTCATAATTAACATAGTTGCCCCAGTGCTGTATATGTAGCTATATTCCTTTGGGAGATAATCCTCTAACCCCGTGTCTATTATCTGTGGAGTTAAAACAAAGGGGTGAGCGAACCACGCGCTCAGTAAAGGAGATGTATGCTGCTTTAAATAAAGCAAAACTATATGCCACAAAGTATTTATTTTTCCCAAAATCATACCAAGTAGGAAAACAGTGGATATAGTAAACAGTATCCTCAATACACCATTCAAATCACTAGTTAAACAGTTTACAATATAATGTAGTAAACAGCAAAACAGGATTCAGTAAATCCTTTCAGTAAACAGAAATCAGTAAGTTGAGACTAGGCATCACCCTACAAATAAATCATGCTATCATCGTTCCCCAGGAACATAAGTTGTACGCTTTTGGGGTGTACCCATAGGCCATCGCCCCTCACGGCTTCCTCGGAGTATGCCCTTAGGCCAAGACTCCCATTCGTATCCTCACCAGGATACAGCTAGCTCTGTGGCACAAATCAGCCACATGAAAAGTAACGCATGAAACTTGGGGCCTAAAGTCTCAAAAATCACTTTCTATCTCATAAAGCACCTTTAAGGAATTATTTCACCAAATTTGTCATTTTCTCAAAATGATTTATTTTCCAAAAAGATTTTATAGTTTCTGTTTACAAAACATAGTAAAACAGCCCAAATTCTCACATATTTTTCGTGTGAGAAAATACGGTTAAACTGGCTTGCCCATGGCGGCTCGCCCATGGTCAGTTCGCCCATTCTAACATTGCCCATGGTCAGTTCGCCCAATATGGCTTGCCCATGGTCAACTCGCCCAGTATGGCTTGCCCATGGTCAACTCGCCTAGTATGGCTTGCCATGGTTAACTTGCCCATTCTTGTTAAAACATGGGTCATTTTTCTTTGGCTTGCCCGAAATTTTGTTAAAACAAGGGTCGCTCGCCCAAAACATCATAAAAGGGGTCGCCTAGCTTTGGCTCGCCCAAAACATCACAAAGGAGTCGGCTTTGTAGCTCGCCCAAATCAAAACAATTTATCAAACTAATGCATGTCATAAACCAAAACATTTTCTCAATATTTTCATAATATTTTACTCCACAGGACGTGCATTTTACTTCACATACTACTCTCTTACCTGGTCTTACGAAGCCTTGCTATCCGATCGCTTTCTTGATCGCTTTTACCGAATCCTAAATTTTCGGCTGCAAAATAATTTATTAATACTATTAATATTTTCTTTTTGAATATTTCCAGCATTTTGGCGAGACTTGAGACTAATTAGCTCGCCCAACAGAGTTCGCCATTTATTAATTGGCTTACACATGGGAACTCGCCCACAAATCAGCTCGCCATGCATATACATGAGAGCTCGCCCACTATTCAACTTGTCATGCTTATGCATATGAGTTCGCCCTCTATTCAACTCGTCATGCCTATGCATGTGAGTTTGCCATACACGGCTTTTTATTCAAGGGTGGGCTCGCCTATGAATTAAACTAGCATGTGGCGTCCTCGCCTACTACACCATGCTCTATATTATTTAGCTCGCCCATGATAGCTGAGCTCGCCTATTTTTTTTCATCACTTTTGCACCATTTCCAGCACTTTCCTTATTTATTCTCGATTATTTTTTCAGACCACATCTTGTTCTAGTTTCTTATATATTCTAACAATATTTAACTAAAACAAGGCTATATCAATGTTTCTTACGGTATAAAACATAGAAATTGACCATTGAATATCAAGGAACCCATAGAAATATGGAACTCACCTTGACTGAGTTGCACTTCTAGAAACAGAGTGCTTTCTGCCTCACTTAGCTTTACTTTGCTTATTCCTTAGCTCTTCAACGATGGAGAAAAATTTAGCTAACTAAAGGATGAAGTTTACTTCAGTCGGTTTTCCTCAAGTTTTTCTTCTTATATAATCATAATAATCCAATCATAACCTACCACTTGTTCCTTATCCCGTTTTCTTTCATCATTTGTTGCATTAGAATTCATTTAATGCATGGAAGAAAAACTGCTACTCAAGGTGGCGAGGAAGTCTCCCTTTCACACGTCATTTGCTTCTTTTATTGGCTTTGTTTCATATTTCAACAACTAAAATTCCAGCCATGTCAGCCTTTAATTAATTTCTTGCCTAATTTACACTTAACAAGCAGACCTGATCAGCCTTTAACAGATTGAAGAAAATAACGTGTAGCAGTAGCAAAGTGTCATGAAAGTCCACTTTTGCTGCACCTTTGTTGACTTCCATTCTCCTTCTCCTCTAAGCATCATATGTTGCATTAATTCATGGAGAATATTGCAGCAAAAGAAATCGGCTGGAACTCTTTTCTTCCTACACGTTATTGACTTGGTTTGCCTACCTTTGATGGCTACTTTAGCCAATATAATTCATCTTCTGTTAGATTTTTCTTCAGCCTTGTATCACAATAGCAACAGAAGTCAAATTTGGCTACACAGTTCTGATTTATTGTTTCCAGCTCGCCAACGCTGCGTAGTGTGTCAGCTCGCCATCTTTAATCCAGCTCGCCAGCTTCTCAGCTCGCCAATAATCCTTAATTTGCCAATTCGAACATTCACGTTTGCCTTTACTTGCATTATCTTGATGCCATCATGATAATTGACGATTATGAGCTGATTTCTTTCCCTTAGGCGATCACATTGAGATTTGGCGATCACAATCATTGTTAAATTATTGGCGATCACCGGGTATTGCTCTACTCGCCTACCTTGCTATGCAACAAGTTGGCGATCACATTTAGTATTTTAATTTGGCGAATACCTTATTGCCTTACTTGCCTACTAGGCTATCCTTTGCGCCTCTATGTGGGAGATCACGTTACTCGCCATATTTGCTCTTTGGGCGATTATGGCTAGGTTCATTTGGGCGATCTTAGCCCTCGCCCCATTCTGGCGATTATCTTAATCAACTAACTTGGCAAACTTACCTACTTGCCGATATGGCCGTTAATTCAAACTCGCCCTCGTCCAACTCGCCATCATCCATTAGCGATCATCTGATCCTGCTCGCCCATTAACGAGCCGTTCCATCATAATACTCGCCCATAAAGTGTTTCACAGAAATTGCTCCATTTACATCCTAAGTTAAGGAGCTTTTCACCAAAGTGGAAATCAACATTCATTATTTATTTAATTTCCACTATCAAAATTCACCAAATTATGGTGTACAGTATTATAAAATCGAGTCTTACAAAAACACATAAGAAATCTAAAGAGAAACTCTAGTCGAAACCCCCAAAGTTAGCCTGTTAAGAAAATTTGTAATTTTTCTATTTTTCTTATTATTCACTTTTTTCTTTGCCTTGCATCCAATTTTATTTTGTGCATTTTTTTTACTTGAGTTATATTAAAAAAAATCATTTTGGAGGAATCATTTTCTTCATTAGATTTTATTGATTTTTTTAATTAATCCTCTTTTACTTGTGGGGAAGAAATCCAAGAACCAGAGCAGCTTGCACCAAAACTATGTCAGCTTGGACAACCAAGGCTCGCCAGGCTACCAATCTAACTCAGCTGTCTTAGCGATCCTTATCTACCCGTATGACTTGGCCGGCGGTAACGTGGTACTACCCTCTCACACTTCCATCGTCATTATATGTAATTCAAGATAACAAAAATCATTTTGTTAATGTCAGTAAGAAAATAAAAAATTAAAGCTTTTTAGGTGATTGGTTTGCGTGCAGATTATCACACACCTTCGATGTTGAATTTTTGACAAGAATGCATGAACCCATCTAAATAGAAAGAAGAGCATGTAAGCTTATTTTTTTTCATTTTAATTGTTTAGCTTAATTTTTGGCAAGAATTTGTGAAGCCTTCTTGCATCTAGCGAAACACTTATGACATATATACAAGAGTGAACTTTTCACCTTTCAGTTGATTTAATCTTTTCTGTTTGTTTCAATCTGTGATTGTTTATTGACTATTTATTTTGTTTGTTATCGAATGCATATTTTTCTTTTAATGACAAAAAAGCCTTAAGCATTCACATTTTCTCAGTCTTTATGTGGTTGAGTTTTGGTTATATTGTGGTTGAATATAGAAATTCTCTAGGACAAAGGGTTGAAGCCTATGATTTAAAAATTTAGCATTGGGTTACACTTTGAGCCGCAATGGAATGATTGCCATCAAAGGTTCATGTATTTGATAGTATTTTTGAAATACCTAATTGCTTGCATAAATCAAGAATGGATAGTATGCCGAATACCAACATTACAATTGAATGGTGTCTTAGAAAGATAAACAACCAAATTTATTGGTCGTTACCTTGCAGATCCTGTAGGAGATGGAACTGGGGTTAAGCCACCTCAAGATCTAATTTTAAAGGTTTTTGAATTGTTTTCTTTTGTCAAATGACTATTATTTTTGTTATATTTTCTTGGAGAACCGTTCTTCCTTTTCGTAGAATCTTATTTTTGGTTATCAAGCTATTCTCTTTAATCCATATCTATAGACTTCTGGTCAACAAGCATTAATCTCAAAATAGTTTTCAGCTATTAGGAAAGATATCAACCCTTTAATTTATTGAAATCCACATGATATTCCTTAACAACCAATACATATATCATTGTGATTTTTTCTGTAATTAAGGAATCACATTAGCACTTTACACATTTCTATTTGTTAACATCTTTTGTGCTTAGAATGATTACTTAAATGACAATCTTAATTTTTTAAATTAACCCGATAGCATATAATTTTCCTCATCAAAAGGGAAGGTCAACGCACAGACTTAAAGAGTACATTTGAGACATCATCCATGATGTTCCTTTTAATTTTCAAATTCCAACTTCCAATATATTATATATATCCTACATCTATTTTTTTAAAATTTAACATATATTTTTTAAAAAAATATATAAAAATGTCAAATTTCTTTCGTCGTTCATGTTCTATTTCTCAACCTTTTGGTTTTACTAAAATCCCTAATTTGGGTGACGAATCATTTAATGAAATCGAACCCGATATTCATCCAGAGGAGGAGGAGCTTCCTTTGGCACCATCGATTGGTCGTGGTCATGGAGGAAGTCGTGCTCAAACACAATCATCAGCTGCCATCACTAGTGCTACATCATCAAGACCGAAGTTTAACCGAAAAGGAACAAGCAGGGTATGGAAATATTTCGACATTGTAGTAAAAGAAGGTACAATGAATAAATATTATGCTATCTATAAATTGTGTAAAGGTGTCTACTCTTATAACTCCGGTGGAGGTGGTGGCGGTACAGGTACGTATAAAAGATATTTAATTACTGCACATAAAATTAACCCTGATGCCGAAGAAAATGAAATTTTTTAAGGGAAACAATATCAGATTAATACACATGATGGTGGAAAAAAATTTAATTTTGATAATGTTCAAGCTAGACGTGGTTTAGTTTGATTTGTAGTTAGGACTGAACAACCATTCACAATTTGTGAAAAAGTAGGATATTTAGAATTTGTTTGTAAATATTTACAGCCCGCATATAAATCTGTTTCTGACATACATTAAAAAAAGATTGCATGGATATGTTTAAAGAATATAGACAAGCTTTAATTGATAAACTTAGTAATATTTCATCTAGGGTTAGTTTAACTAGTGATATATGGACTAGTACTAACGGTATAAGTTATCTTGTTATAACTTGTCATTGGATAAATGAAGATTGGTGCTTGTAAAAACGAAGTGTATCCTTAGATGTAATAGAAGAAGCACATAATTCATGTACTATTTATAAATATATTACTAAGTTTGTAAATTATATGGACTCGAAAATAATAGAGTTTTTGCTGTTACTTTTGATAATGCTTCGAGTAATACTATAGCTATTCCTCCGTTAATTAAAAGTTTAAACTCAGTTATGCAAGGTATATTTTTCCATGCAAGATGTGCATGTCATATTATAAATTTATGTATTCAAAGTGGTTTTAGTTCTATCGGTACTGGTAGTGGCATAGGTTCAATTGATAAAATTAAAATTTTAGCAAAATGGATTCGCATGCCAAATAATAAATGTGAATGGAAGCAAATTTGTATAGCAAATAATATACCTGTTAAAGTGTTTCCACTTCTTGTGGAAACAAGATGGAATTCACTTCATCGTTTGCTTTCTTTTGTTTTACCTTATAAAGAACTTATTACTCCTTTTTATAACAATTATACAAGTTGTACGCATTTAGCACTTTTTGAAGAAGATTAGACTTTTATTGAATGTTGTGTTGATTTATTATCCACTTTTAAAGATGTAACCGAAAGATTTTCAACTCAATTTTATCCAACTACAACTTATTTTGTTCCTATTATCTACACAATGTTCGATAAATTTGTAAAATTTATGGATCATGAAACTTTAAGTTCCTTTGTATATGATATGGAGGAAAATTTTAAAAAATATTGGGAAATAACTCCTCCTATTATTGTATTGCAACTTTACTAGATCCTAGTCAAGGTGAGGTAAATATAGAGATTTTTTTTATTATTATAAAGAATTTCTTGGTTTTGATTCTATTGAAGATCAAAAGTCTTCAATTAACAATCTTTTTCTAGAATTGTTTAATGTTATGAAGCAAAAAGTGAGCAGTTCAACTTTAATCGAGGAGAAGAAGATTCGTATGAAGAAACCGAGAGTAGCAATAAAAAAGGAAAAGGAATTTTGAAAGCAATTAAGGAAGCAGCAAAGAAGAGAATGAAGCTAAAAGGAAAAACCAGCGGATCTAGATCATTAACAATTCGACGAAGTTTTAGTTTCAATGAGATAGGATTTTTCTTAAGTTAGGATTTTTCTATAAATGAAAACTTTGATCTTCTCCAATGGTAGAAAGAAAACCGAAAAAAATTTCCAATTTTAGCTTCCATGGCCCGAGATGTTTTTGCGGTGCAAGTTTCTTCTGTTACTTCAGAATTTATATTCTCGACATGTGGAAGAATTATTGGAGACCATCAAACCACTCTTAATCTGGATTCATTGTGCATGTTAACATGCCTTAAAGATTGGTTTGATGCGGAATCGCGCAATGTCGAACTTGGAATAGCCAATGAATTCGCTGATAATAATTCAGAAGAGAAGGAAGAAATTTCCAAGGCAATCCGTATAAATTATAAAGAATAGATAATAATCTTTTTTTTTGTAAATTGTATGTAAAATTGTAAATAAGTTTAGTCATAGTAAATATTTTTATGGACTACAGTCTTGTGGTTTACCCTTCTAACTTTTGAAGGGGTTTTCCACGTAAAAAATCTTTGGTCTCCTACTCTCTCCTTTTTCTCCTTTGTTATTTTAACTTCTTATTATTAATATTATTACATACCAAATTAATTAATGTTTACTTATCTATGTTTAAAATAAATAAATATTTAAAATACAAAATGAATGAATATTTTAAAAACATAATAAATAAATAAATAAATGAATAACTATTAAATAAATGATATTTCAAATATAATAAATTATTTTAAATGCAAAATGATACGCTTACTTATCATTTTAAATGCAAAATGAGTATAATAAATGAATATAAATAATGATGTGCAAAATGATATTGCAAAATGAATATAATAATAATATTCATAATATCATTATTTATATTTTGAATCAAATATCACTTTATCACAATTACTTTATTATAATATCATATTCATATTAAAACTTTATTTTATTATAACAATAATTTTTTTAGATAATTTTATAGTAATTTATTTTTACATTATTGTTACATTAATTAAATAAATTATAATAACTTTATAATAAGTTATTGTTAAATTAAACTATTAACATTATTTATTGTAAAAATAAAGTTATTAATTTAAATTATAAAAATATATTAATATATATTTATTTTTATTAAAATGAATTAATATAAATTTTAAAAAATAAAAATTTTAAATTTAAAAAGATCGGACTGAACCGATTTAACCTGGTTCGGTCCGATTTGCTGTGAACCGGTTCACCGAACAAAAAGGCAAAAAGGAAAAAAGAAAGAAAGAACAAAAAGGAAAGAAAAAAAATTACTGAAAAAAATTAAGATCATATTACTTGAAAAAAAGGAAAGAACCAAAATGAAGAGAAAAGGAAAGAACGAACAGGAAAGAGAAGGAAAGAACAAAAAGGAAAGAGAAAATGAAAAAGAAAAATAAATAAAAATGAAAATTTATTTGAGATTATTATATAAGAGTAAAAATATTTTTTTTTTCTTTCAATAACATCTACTCTTCTAAATGGCACGTGAAAGCTCGTCCTCACCCATGTTAAAAAATGCTTAATTTAATAAATTTGAAAATGTTTAGTTTTTAATTGAGTAAAATTAAAGATTGTATCCTTAATTGAATAATGGCCCAAAGATTAAATCTTAAATTGAGCATTTAGCTATTAAAATATTATACTTTTTATCGTGATTTTTATTTTGTTATATCTTAACTTTATATTATTCAACTTTAACTTATATTTGTTATTAAATGTTAAATATTGATGGGTGTTGTTAAATTAATTAAACATTGCTTAGAATGCTGTATAAATTGAGATAAAAAGTTTGTAAAATTACTTTTTATTATTGATATGGTGATTAATGAGTTTTGTTAAAAATTATATATATATATATGGGATTTATATTTGATACACTCATAATATATAGCATCTATACATTCTCAATCAACCATAAAGCTCCATATCATTAATAAGAAAAGTTTAAAAATACACAAACTCTTAAAAATAAATTTCAATGTACAGCAACTTGACAATATATAAAAATTATAAATTGCTAATGCATCAAATATAAACTCATATATATATATATATATATATATAATATATACTTTTAGTCTGTTTATTTTGATAATTTTAATTATTCAAAGTTCATCAATATTTTTATAACAATCATATTGCTTTTAGCTTTTATCAAGATTTTTTTTTATTAATTAATGGAAATGTATTTACAAAAAAAAAAAAAACAACAACAACAACATTGGAGCAGTCACACTAAAGAAATTATGAACAAAACTCAAAAAAAGCTCACATTGAATTTGATATAAAAACTCTTCCTTTGAGTTCAAGATTTCTTAATAAAATCAAGAGTTAACCTCTTAATGAATAGTATAAGGGTATACTTGCAAAAAGCATACTGCATGAAACATAGACACAATGAAACAAAAGTTAATTTGGTACCACAGTTCAGAATACATATATGCAAGAGTAAATGGCACTTCTAAGATGGCAAGATCAGCTAGCGATTTCCGTTTCAGAAGAAGATTAATTTAGACCCCTTTATTAGGCTTATTCCTCCATTGAAATATTTCTTTTGACATTGGGAAGGTTAGATTTCGAAACTTCCTATTTTGAGTATGAAATTATGAATCAACCATCTTTGTCAAGTGCTTGGTTTGCTCTTCTATTAATTGAAGCACATTGAAATGCCAGTCGTTGATGGTTTTTTAGGAGACTCCATGGGATGCTTAGCTATTAAGCTTTATCTTATTTTTGTCAAGGAAAGAATGAAGATTAGGGTGTGCCGAAATTAATAATCCGAATTATGTTTCGACATTCACGTTAATATTTGTTAAAAAAATTATTGGAAAAAAGTGATTCTTGAAGGATCATACCATTATTTTCATTGTCTAATCACCTTCTAACTCAATGATATATTACTATTTTACACAAAATCAAGTCATTTGATTTTACAAATTGTAGATCTAATTATAGCTAAAACCAAGCACTGTAAAGTTTGCAATTAAAATCATCTTCTACAATGAAATCAAACCCTTCCATTAACTTACTTGGTTTCACCTATGATTGTAGAAATGACATAACTAGGAAAAAGCATCTAAGACTTTGATCTTCACTAAGGAATCTAGTATGTTGAGGGCATAATCTCAGCCTCTTCTTGTCGTCCAACAACCAGACCAATCAATTAACACTCTTGGGGCCAACCGTGCCATGAATTTTTACACAACCATAAGCATTCACACCTTGGCCTTTCAATTCGCAAAGGAGGCCAGTTATTTCCCTTCTGCCAAATCAAGTTTGTCAACCAAGACACTCAATGTGGTGATTGGAGAAAACTTAAAACTATCAAACACATCCGTCAAATACATTGAAAAATTGCACATTTTCAGGACAACCTAAGATTTTTGTGATCTTTTCCCTGTTAGATGTTAGAATAAGTAACTAGATTGATTGAATACTGATATTCATTATTAGCATAAATGAATATATTTTCACTTTTAAGACATGTGAGATTTTTATAAGTCTGAAATTCGAGTTTTAACAATTGCATTTCTCTTTTCAAACTAACGACTTTCATAGTACCTAAATATTTGTTTAAATACAAATATTTTATTCAAAATTAATCTTAATCATTCTATTATGTTTGAGTTGAATAACTTTTTTTTTACCAAAATCATTAAAAAAAATTATTTGAATATCTTAATGTATATTTAATCGGGCAATTTATCTCGACTACAAAAAAATATTAAAAAACATGTACTATTAGATGTAATATTTTATGAATTACTATCTTATATATTGACAGTGAAATCTTTTAACTCTACGATCAAAGTGAAAATGTGACACATGCCCTTTAAGAAATATTAAAAAATATAAAAATTAATTAAAAAATAAATTGAGACATGTGATAGTTTTTTAACATTGTTTGTGGAGTTAAAATCTTCATTTTTAGTGTATAGGATAATAATCTTTATTTTGTCTCCATTTAAATTATTTATATAAAGATATTATATAATATGAGAACTAATTAATTGGTCAAATTTTATTATGTTTTTATATTAACGATCAACTTTCAAGTATTACGACTAATGCAATTAATTTTATTAACGTGATTTTGAATATTAATTTAAATGATTATATTTTTACTTTTACAATGTGAAAATTCAGATTTTATATTCGAATTTCAACATTTATATTCTTTATATTTTTAGGTCAAAAACATTTTATTTTCTAGTATAAAATATTAAAAAAATGATAAGGCATAATTCGATTATGTAATAATTAGATAATTAGTTGTAATTAATACATGCTCAATGGAACATTTAAAATTTTTAAGTGATTTATTAAATTAAAGGGAAAAAACACCCAAAAAGGAAAAAAATAATTAAATGAGAAAAGAAGAGCTTTTGCATACGGAATTTTATGAAGAAATCGTTTACAATGACAAAAGCATCCCTCTCTTTTCTCTCTTCCCATGGTGGAGGGGCTGCCCGGGAATCACGGTCAGCCATGGCCCCACCTATCATTGCCCATTGATCTCATGGGCTCCACTTTTCTCACCTGAAAATCACTTCATCACCGTCCAATCCAATCAACTCATGTACTCACTCACCATATTGCTAAGTAGCACTAATTCTCATCCTACCTTTATTTTAATTAATTTATTTTCTTATTTCAAAACAAAAATAATTTACTTTGAAAAGGTCTAAATTTTATTTATTATTTTTTTACAACTTCTTGATGTAATTATCATTTTCTACAATGCTAACTACTAACTTTTACAGTATTTGTAGTTGTAGTAATTAGTGGATTCAAATCATTTTATATTTGAATGTATTTTGAGTTTTGATTTTTTTATTGGAATTATTTAGGGTTTGAATGATTATTGCGATCGGATTATTATATGTTCGAATTATCTCGAGTTTGAACCACTTTTTATTTAAATTATTTTATATTCAAATTGTTTTATTTCAAATCTATTTAAGATTTGATTAATTTTAGTCACTTAAATTTAATATTATGTACGTTTTATGTGTTTTTACTATTTGTATATGATCTTGAATTTAAATTATTAAAAATTTAGATTAATTCAAGTTTGGAGTGCTTAAGTTTACATCGTCTAGGATTTGAATGGTTCCAAATTTTAAGTCTTTTGACTTGTTTCAATTAATCAAAATCAAATTAAATTTATTTATCTAAAGCAATTTTCAAAGTCTAGCCATATTTTGTCACCTATAATTAAATATCGAAATTAATACATATTTGTATTTTACAAAATCTAGTAAATTAGTAACAGATTTTTTTTATTTATAATGAAATTTATTCACGTTAACAAAGGGTTAAAGTAACTTCTTCTTCTTCTTCTTTTTTTTGTTTGAGTAAAATGTAATAAAAAAACTTTTAAACATAGATTCATCATATATTTGCCCACTGACTTTATGTATATTTGAATCATTATTAGATATAAAAGAACTCCATTAAATGAAGCTAAACACTAATCATTAAATCAAACCAAAATAAAACATGTTTTTTCTTCAATTGCAATAAAATTAAATAATTTATTTTTTTTACAAAAAGAAACCAAACTTTAAAAATAAAGAAAGATTCAATATGTTAAGGTTTGAATTTTAACTCTGTCGTTATCATCCTTAAAAGTAATAATATAAACCATTTAAATTAAGTTTCAAATTTTAAATAATTGATTTTTGTTGTCAATTCCATAAACATTCTAACTTTGTCTTTTGTGTTATACAAAAGAAATTAGGGGTTGTTTATGTCAATATGCAATCATTAATTTCACATTAAGATTTAATTTCTCTATTTTTTTTAGTTTTTTATTTTTTATAAAAAAAGATGTTTGAAAAAAAACGTAAATGCTGAGATACTATTACTAACCTCAGATTTAATATTACTTTTTTAAGAGAATCGTATAAATCAACTTAACTACTCTTTCAAATTTTAATTAATCTCTATTTGTGGATATTTAATTTTAATTTTAATTTCTTAAGAGAAATGCTCTAAAGTAAATAATTAAAATATAAATAAATAAATTTAAAAAATTCATTTCTGATACATTACTATATAATTTTTAATCTCATCAATAAAATTAAAAGACTAGCTCACATTCCATTTATTTTTTATTTTTTAGTTTTTGAACATGCTCTTAGTAATGTATGACTCTATGTTAACTTTTTTTTTTAATTTTTAAATATACGATATGCGTTATTTGCTAATCTGTCGGTTAAATCTTAAAAAATGGTGTAAAATAGTTTTTCTAGATTTAATGATAGGATTTATATATGATGCACTGACAGTGTATAGTTTCTATACATTGTCAATGTATCAAAGGTTGACACCTCATCATTAGACCCTTATATGCAAATATAAATAAATTTTTTTTATTTACCCATAAGGGCCTATTGATAAGGTGTCAACCTTTGATGCAGTGACAATGTATAGAAACTATACACTGTCAGTGAGTCATCTATAAACTCATGATGATATCATTAAATACATCTTTAATAGTGTCTTTGATCCTACTTAATGAACATAAATTTTTTTGGTGTAAAAACATATATTTTTATCCGTTTTAATGGTTTGAGATTAATTTTGTTTAAAACTTCGTCACAGTTAAAACTCTTCACTCTTCCTCAAAAATATGTTTAATGAGAGTCTAACTTAATAACTCTTTTCACAAATTTAATTTTCGTTGCTAATTAAACCACAACTCATAAATTAAACTTTTTTTAAACTAGTTAATGAACAAAAATTAAAGGTACTTGTTTCTTTACTTTACTTTTCGGTTTTCAATGAATAATATATACAAAAGTAATATTTTAATGATAAAATATTAAAATTATTTTCATTATTTATTAAATAAAAATTATGGTAAAAATATTTTTGTGTAAATTATAAAAACATTTTCATATTATATTTGATATGAAATTAAAATTTGTTCATATTTTGTGATTATAAGTGACTTAAAAAATTTAAATCTAATAAAAAATTAGAATACAAAATTTTTTATCATGTATCATTATCAATTTGAAAATATTTTTTTGATATAACTACAAATATCTTCGTCCAAAAAATACAAGTATCTTCATTCTCGAAATACTTTTTTTTTGAAAGAGTATATCTCATTTAAAGTTACAATCATAATCAGATATTACATTCGATGAACAGATAATTTGATGAACTGGTAAATACAATAACAATATTTAACAAACTAACTAAACAATAACAAAGTAAACAAATCTCACATTTAATGAGACTCGAATTTGAAACTTCAAAATCTCAAAATCTCTTTCTTGTCATCAAGCTAAAGCCTCATTGGCCATTCTCGAAATACTTTTAAACCATATTATTATAGAAACATTAATCTTGGTAAATCATAAAAAATTACAGGACAAAAAAACTGTAATAAATAAAAAAATAGTAAAAGACTGATCAAAAAAAATGGTAAAAGAAATTTTTTACTGTAATTATAAATAAATATAAATATATTTTAAATTGTTTGTTTTTTTCTCTTTCTTTATTTCATCAGATTCTTCCCTGAGAGGCCACAAAATCTTTTGAAGATCCAACAAATGCTAACTTCTCTTTAATCTTTCTCTATCAAAGTCCGGGTTTTTTTTCCCCTATTTCAAGCTCTCTTTCTTAAATTTTTCGGTTTTTCTCTTCCCGAATTTGTCCACTCAAAAACTCACTCTGTTATCTTTCCCAAGGTTAATCGTTTTAGGGTTTTGGGTGCGATTCAGTATCGAATTCTTGCTTTTGAGGTCAGATCAGAGCTCGAATTGGGGGTTTTTTACGGTGGTCCTTTTTTTAGGTGGGATTTTGGGGGTCTGTTGAGAGCCGTCTGATTTGTTGACGTTTGAGATTGAATTTGCTGATTTCTGGATTGTGTTTTGTGGGTGGGATATGTAGAAGATTATTGAATCTTGGGTTGAATTTTCGGGGGCTTCTGAATTTGAGATTTTAGGGTTTGTTCTTTTATGTAACAATTTGAAAAAAGTGATTTTTTTTGGGTATGGTTTTGATTTGGTGGCTTTTAATGTATACATTAAGGGGTCCTCTGCTTTTTGTTGTAGAGGATCCCTATCAAAAAATCTAAAATTTTATGATTTTTATTTACCTATCTTGATCAGTTTAGGTGAAAGTTAGCAAGTGCTTTTAATTGCTTGAATTTTAGTGCTTTCGTGGTGAGAGACGAGAAAAACTCAAGTGGGAAATTTGTTGAATTTGAGGTTTGGTGGATACATAATTTGGTAATTGTGTAATATTGCGGAGGAAATGTTCCCTTCTGCTCTGGAAACTGGCCATGGAAAGAGTGGAGTTTCAGAGCCACCTTTGATTCCAACGCGCTTTGTTTGGCCTTATGGGGGAAGGAGAGTGTTACTCAGCGGCTCCTTTACTAGGTGAGAGCTGAAAAAGATCACATTTTTGGTTTTTATATGGCCTCCTAGACTTATTTGTTAAATTTATATTATATTTGAAGGGTAGTTTGGACATGGCAATTGATTGTATCATTTTGTGCACAGGTGGTCAGAGCCTATACCTATGTCTCCAATGGAGGGCTGCCCCACCGTATTTCAAGTTATTTGGAGCTTAAGCCCCGGATATCATCAGGTTAATTAGTTTCTTATGATCATTATCTGTAGTTCAGATTTAGAAAGACCATATTTGGAAAGGAGTTCTAATTGATAATGTGATATAGTGTTCTAAGTTCTGTTAAATGATCGTGTGGATTTTCAGATAAAATCTTTGGCCAGCCTCTTGTATAAAGAAGAATTGCCCCTGTTTGAGCAACATGTATAACCCTATTCTCCTATAAAGAGAACTTGAAACCAATCTCCAATTAAGTAATTCTGGAAATGCTTCAGATAATTCATTGGAAGCAAATGCTGCAAGAACCTTTAGGTGCTGTTAATAAGACCGTTGTTGAGTTATCAAGTCCTGCATCCTTTAGATTATCCTGGGTTCCTGGTAATGGTAAACTAAGCTCGTTAAGCTGTAGCTTCAAATAGTTCATGTTTTTATCCTTTAAAGTGTGTCATCTACTAACTGGAGAGTAGGAGAATATATGACGGAAAGTTCCTTGTATCTTTAATCATCTCCATATAGTATCATGCGGATGTATGTGTAGCCCTAACTCTGGCATGCACATCTATTCCTAGTTTGGAAACTGATATTCAGGTTTTATTTCTGTTTATTGGCAGTTTAAGTTTTTTGTTGATGGTGAATGGCGGCACGATGAGCACCAGCCCTTTGTAAATGGTAATTATGGTGTGGTTAATACTATCTTTATAGCTAGGGATCCAAATATAGTTTCTCCAAGTCTTACTCCGGAGGCCCCGAGTAGAACCAACATGGACGTCGATGATGTTTTTATTCATCCGGTATGCTTCTTTTTTAAACATATGAATATCTTCTTTTTTTTTTTTATTTACATTAGTCCTTTATTAACTTCTTGTTGTTTAGAGGTCCTTTTTCAAGTGCTGAGGTGCTTTTTGTAAAGAAGCCAAAAATTACTATGATATGTTAGAGTTTATATTAATAAGCACTTACTTTCGTTTATGGGGTAACTTGTAGGAACCAGTTCCAACAATATCAGATGCAGATTTAGAGGTCTCTCGTCATCGTATTGCTGCTTTCTTGTCAAGACACACTGCATATGAGTTGCTTCCGGAGTCAGGCAAGGTTTGAATGCATTACCTTTCTTTGGGAGCTGTTTATGTGGTAATTTATTGGGTTGCCTTTCTGGTTCTATCAAAATGTGTCCATTGTCACAGGTTGTTGCCTTGGATGTTAATATAGCTGTGAAGCAAGCATTCCACATTCTGCATGAACAGGTGAATCTCATTTACAAACCTAAAAAATGCAGAAAGGAAGACATGCACAGTTTCTAAACATAAAGGTTCCACTTCAAGTGTTTCCTGTTTTGCTATGTCTGTCATCCCGAGGGAAGATAACCTTGTAGTGCATGTGTTTTTTTCATTTTTTTTCCTTTCACTGCTCTTTTCTCTCTCCCTTTTATTTTTTGACTGCATGCATCTTATTTGAAGTAAATCTTCCTTTTGTAGTTTCTTTGCCATATGTCATTTACTTTTTATTTAGATTTTTTACCAATTACAACTTTGTGCCATTTGTCTGGGCTTTACTCTTCTGATTATTAGCTAAGATATTGTCTTTGTTGATTTATGCTATTTTCAGGGAATTCCCGTGGCTCCTCTCTGGGATTCTTGCAAGGGCCAGTTTGTAGGAGTTCTTAGTGTGCTGGACTTTATTCTTATCCTAAGAGAGGTGAGTTTGGAAGAAAAAGTTTTCAGTTTTCCCTTCACATGTTAATCCAAGTTGTGATAAGTTTAAGGAAAACTTTATTTGTAATTGGAATAAAATTAGCAACTTAATTAAGGCCAATGTCCTTTTTAGAGGCCCAGAGATATATGTATTAGGGAAATGCACTTTCATGAAATAGGCTGTTACTTTCAATGAAATTCTGGCATGAAACTAATCATGTTTCTTTCTTATTATGCTGAACTTAGAGGGTTTCAATGATTGTCGAGAGTGAGAAAGAGTAAGATAGGAAAAAATTGGAGAGCCACCTAACGGTGAGGAGCCTCTTGCATTTATAGTAAGAGATTGAACATAAAATCATTATAGGACCCTTCTTACTTAATACACCCTATAACAGTGATGGCCTAGAGCTTACCTATATTTGATAAAGAGATAATGGTTTGAGAAACAATTAAAGTTGTTCTTCATTTTAAAAATATCGATGAATTTTTCAATGGTTAGAGTTATTTAACCATGAGTACAAGTTTCTGTCAGTAAAGATTTCCTTTTTCTCCATGGCTAACCATATTTTTTAAATCACTGTCATACAAGTGTTAATGAGGTGTTTTTAAGCTCTCACACATACAACTTGTTGAAACGTAGAAATTCATGTTTTGTTTTCCTTATCTGCAACAATGTACCTTGAGCATGTTTAACATGTATTTTGAAGGACAGTTGGGGAATCATGGTTCGAATTTGACAGAGGAAGAATTGGAGACACACACGATATCAGCTTGGAAAGAGGGAAAGGTGCATCTTAGCAGACAGATTGATGGCAATGCAAGATCATATCCTACATGTCTTGTTCATGTAAGGGCTTCCATTTTTGGGATTATCTAGCATCTCTAATTTACCGTTCATGTTTGCCTCTGATTTATTTTACATGTTTCCTTTTTGTTTGGATGATTCATGAAGGTGGTAAAATTACCAGTTTACCACATTATTACTTCATTCTCTGCTCTTATGTTAATTGAAACTCTTGAAGTTCATCTACTGCTTTTGGCTAGAAAGAGGACTTGTTAACTGTTTAAATTACTAGGATGAGCTGTTTTTGACCATGTGATTTTGACCTATTGCTTTTTGATAGTAGACTTTACTGAACTATTCATGAAAAAGATATAGTGATTTCTTAGTCTCGTAATTCCAGATTTGGAAGGATGATTATTTGGATTCTCATCATACTGAGGTTATGCAATCTTGATGTTTCTCCCAAAATTTAGAATAGAATGAATTACCTATTTTTTAAGCGCTTGGAATCTTTCATAGATCATGTTATTAAAGAATCTCATTGTTTTTCTGTTTATCTTGTATTGACTCACACTTTTTTATGTAACGTAATATTTATTGCAGGTAGAATATTTTTTTGCTAATATTTGATGGTATTTGGACTTTACTGAAGTTAGAGCTAACTTTTAGGAGGTATGATTACTTTTTTATCCGTACCATAACGTTTAGTATCATTGTATGCAGGCTGGGCCTTATGATTCTTTGAAGGATGTTGCTTTGAAGATTTTGCAAAATAAGGTGGCTACGGTTCCTATCACTCATTCCTCGTCACATGACGGTTCATTTCCACAGCTACTACATCTTGCCACCTTGTCTGAAATACTAAAATGTAAGCTTTCCTTTGTTTTAGCTGAAGGTATTTGATTTCATACTCGTTTGTTGAGGGTGCATGAGTTCTTTCTAAACCCGAACCTAATTTTCAGGTATATGCAGACATTTTAAACATTCATCTAGATCTTTGCCCATCCTTCAACAACCAATTTGTTCAATTCCTTTGGGCACTTGGGTACCAAAAATTGGAGAATCAAATGGTCGGCCGTTGGCAATGCTGCGACCAAATGCCTCTCTTGGTGCTGCCTTATCATTGTTAGTTCAAGGTAATCGCTATAGCCTTTGTGCTTAAGGTTTTCTGCTGCTGATGTTGTTTGTACAATAGGATAGAACTGATCACATGGTCTGGTTTAAGCATTCTTTCTTGTAACATTGAATTATGAATGGTACCTCTTGCATCTACATCTTTTCATTGCATGTTGAGCTTGTTACCTTAGCCTTCTCCAAATGTTCAATGTTTAACTGGACAACTGACATGTAAGTTCTTTGTAGATATCGATGGACATTGTTTAGCAGTTGTTGAATAATTACTAATTCTTTTTTTCTTAGAGTCATTTTTTTTCTCCTTCCATTAAAGTTCTTCTGAGAGGGAATATTTTAATGCCATTAGAGTTATTAGCGATTCTCTGCACTTCTTGGTCTTGGTCTCTTCTATCCTATTGTTTCTCCCCTCTTTGTCTTTTCCACTTCTTGTTGATCATCTCACAATATTGCACCTTGTTTTGCAGCTGAGGTAAGTTCGATACCCATAGTGGATGAGAATGACTCCTTGCTTGATATATATTCACGAAGGTAATGCCTTACTTTTTCAAGTGGGAAATGAAAATTATAAAAAAAAGAAACTGTTGGATGCCAAACTAATTATTTATGCTCTTCAACAAAAATTGCGAACTACTTGTTCACTTGACAGTGACATAACCGCTTTGGCAAAGGATAAAGCTTATGCGCAAATTCATCTTGATGAAATGAGTATCCTTCAGGTAATTGTAAAATGTTGTTTATGCATGCAGCGCCTGTTAAGTTAAATGCAATTCAAGCCCTTGAAAAAAATTGTGATAATCGACTGTTGCAGGCTTTGCAATTGGGGCAAGATGCGAATTCTTTCAATGGACAAAGATGTCAGATGTGTCTACGATCAGATACTTTGCACAAAGTGATGGAGCGGTTGGCAAACCCTGGTATCCTTTTCATCCGTCCTCTTTTATTTACATTTACATTTACGTATACATATGCTGGAGATGGTTCTATAATTATCTTGATGAAGAAAGCTTTCTTTTCATCTTTTTCTTCATTGTGATTTACTCTTAACTGCTTTGTTGTATGTTTCTCACAGGGGCGAGGAGACTTGTAATTGTGGAGGCTGGCAGCAAGCGCGTAGAAGGAATCATTTCATTGAGCGATGTGTTTAGATTCTTGCTTGGTGTTTAGCTTCGAGGGCTTTATTCTGGTGGCATCAAGGAAGATCCATAAACTTCATTGAGTTCTGTTTTTCTCTGCTCCTCAATCTGTCCCTCCCATGGTGAATGGTCGTATTCGTTACTCTCAGTCTTTTTATTGGCGGGGCTTCATCGCTCTGAGCCCCACCCGTTTTTAGCATAGAAATTTTAAAGAGCAAGAAATGAATTTGTAAATTGTGAGAACTCAATTTTCCCCCTTCATTTCAATAACCTAATTATTAACTCAACCATGCTGCTGGGGCAGCTGCCATGTCTGTGTCTATGCTAACAGGAAAAATGATGCAGAAAAAAAAAAAAAAAGAAAAAGAAAGAGGCGCTGAACTGAGTGATGGTACTCCAGGCTGTTGATGGGATATGTTTACAAAGTGGGTGGTGGTTATTTCTAGCTTCTGTTCTCTTTTTGGTTTTCTACACTCTTTTACCTGAAAATTTTCAAGATTTAGGTCGTGGTGAATTTACTTGCTTGTTTATGTTATATTATTAAGGATGACAATGGATATTTTATAAACGAAAATGGGTATTACGTGCTTATTTGTGCCTTATTATTAAGGATGGCAGTGGGTATTTTATAAATCAAAACGCATATTACGTGTTTGCTTATGCTTTATTATTAAGGATGACAGTATATATTATATAAACGAAAACGGGTATTTGATCAGATTATGTTTGATTTAGGTTAAGTAATAATTCTGATACCATTATGTGGATCATTCCCATATAATGTAATATACTTATTTTATGGTATCTATGAGCTCTACTCCTCTTAATGTCAAAACAAAACCATATAAATTTTTATTTTAATTGTTTGTTGTGAATTCTCGCAGCGCTTCCTTAGGATTTCTATTGCCGAAAAAAGGAAGCAATATAAATATATATTTTATTATTGTCGATGAGTTCATTTTTGACATACTACTAGTAAAAAATTTTTAATTTCATAATCGAAATAGAGATGTTATATGTTTTATATTTCAAGTGTCATTTTGCTAATTGCATCACGACGTATGAGATAATTTATTTATCATTTTTTGATAATGTGATATTAGATTGCGTAAAGATCAAGTTCTCTTTCATAAATTTCATTTCACCCTTTTCAAAATTCAAACAGGAAATCTTGAAAATAAGATTATGAACAACATAATAATCATATATAAAAGCTAAAGCTAGGGGGGGAATTTTGGCTTCGTCTGGAAGCCGTCTCACTCCCGGTGCGATGGCTTCCAGCTATTAAAAGACAAAATTATGAGGTAAAAAATTAATTTTTTGCCTCTGTTTTTAATTTTTTCGATTATTTTATTGAAAAAGATATATTTTTAAGTATTTTTTTATTATTTCAATTTTACCGAAGCTAATCTCATTGTCCATCTAAATTAATTTAAAAACAATGGAATGCTTCTTTCTGGATTTCGTTTTGAGCAATGCAAGAGATAATCACTTTTAACACTTTCATTTTTATCCAGTCAAGTCACTTTTTAGTTTTACGTAAAAGTAGGTTATTCATGTGAAAAGTAAAAAGCTAAAGTATGCGATATTAAAAAATACTTTTTGAGTAACATGTGATTGTAAGTAACCGGATTTTCACGTAAAATTAAAAAATAATATGATCCAATAAAAATGAGTGTTAAAAGTGATTCTTTTTTAGTTTTCAGTTGGGCTAGAAAAAGGAAATGAAAAAGATGGGTATACGATTAAACAACCCAAACTATCTTCCATAGTTACCCACGCCCAATTATCTAAACCAGGCTTGGTCTGGGTATAATGTAAATCCAGATTCATGTTGCAAAAGTTTGGGCTTTAATGGGGTTTATTATATCTCAACCGACCTAGGGCAACCAGTCTTCTGACCTTGAGGTATAAGGATCACACATTGGCTTTCTTTCGTTCTCCCTCCTGCAGCTCTGCCGCCTACCAAGCTTCGAGGGTTTCCGGCTTGCTCTTGAAACATCTAGCAGCCAACCAAAAATGGTCTGTCAATCTTTTCTCTTTCCGTTCTTACTGTTTTTTGTCATGTTTTTGTTCATGATTGAACCTGTTATGGAACTTGGGATTGTTAGGTTCTCCAAAACGATATCGATTTGTTGAATCCTCCAGCAGAGCTTGAGAAGAAGAAGCACAAACTCAAGCGTCTCGTCCAATCTCCCAATTCTTTCTTCATGGTATCTTATTAACGACTTTCTCTTTCCTTCATATAGTTTCACCCTTTGATTATGTTCTGCGTTTAACTTTGTTCTTTTGCTTTTCTCTTTTCCTTTTTCTGAAGGATGTGAAATGTCAAGGTTGCTTCAACATGTAAGTTCCTGAATTGTCTCTGGATCTTTAAACTCATGGGTTTTGAAATCTGTATGAAATTCACTTAATTCTTGCATCTTTGTTTGCAGAACAACTGTGTTTAGCCACTCTCAAACTGTGGTTGTCTGCGGAAACTGCCAGACTGTTCTTTGCCAGCCAACAGGAGGTAGAGCTAGACTTACTGAGGGATGCTCTTTCAGGAAAAAGGGTGACTGATTTGTTATGATGGACAAGAGATTCAATTGGTCTGATTATGGTCATCTTTTTCTTTCAATTATGACAGATCTAAGTTAAAAGAAATTTTGTAGTACACTTTAAGCATTTGATTCTATGCTTGTTATTTCATGGTTTTGATCAAGTATGGATTTTATTGTAGTGGAGGGTTTTTGCTGCAGTGAGTGATTTGAGTTGCGTTTGATCGGTTTCTGGATGTAATGTCTATGTCTATTGCTTGTGTAAGCCAACAGCTATCTTGATAAGATCCTTTTATGTATGATCGGATGCCCACCTTCAACTCCCTTTCTAGTTCTCGACTACCTTTTTATGCTCATTACAGGTTTCTTGTAAGTCCAATGGAGATGTACCTGATCTCGTATGGCATTTGTGCATTCGATGTTCTATTACACCTTTGCAATGAGCATTGTTTAATTCCACGCTTTATATGTATAAAATGTTTTAATATAAAAAAGGGTAACCCAATACACAAGGCTCACGCTGTGGGGTTTGGGAGTCATGTATTCAGTCTTTTTTCTGCATTAAAAAAGGTTGTTTTAGTTTGAACTCGTGATTTTCAGGTCATAGAAGTGTTACTTTTACCATCCGCACCAAGGTTCTCTTCTATAAAATGCCTTAATATACGCAAGAATGCCAAAGGGTTTAGCCCTGTGGGGTTTAGTTAAAATTCTTGCATTTTTATTGGTGTTTTTCTTACTCCAAAGTTCATCTGACAATTTGTATGTAATTGTTCGTGTCATGTAAAATTATTTGTTTAATATTAAACACAATTGTGTCAAAATTTGTGTCAACCAATGGATGCACAATTGTTTTTAGTTTTTACCATATTTATGTATAATTTTTAGCAAATTTTAATTATTATTATTTTTGTATATTTGGTGTCCTTTTTATATTATCATAATGGTTTACTCAAAAGGATGCTATATACATATATACACACACACACCTTGTGTATTACAAGGCTCCCATTTGTTTTGTAGTCTCTTCAATTAACTGTCATCTTTTTATGTTTTGATGGATCCTCCAACTATGTGCTAAAAAACGAAAATGATCTTAAATTTATTTAATGAATCAATTTTAATTTGAACTCGGTTTTGAATTTATTTCTGATACATCGGTAATGTAATATTTTAACCGTCCAAATAAAATAAGCTCTATTGAAATAATTTATCTAATGTTATTTATTTCCTTTGATCATATCATTAATTTCATGCATATCCAATTTCCCATTTCAAAATTACTTTCAATGGTCACAAAGGTCACAAGATTTGGGACTTTTCCCTTCTTCAAGTGAAACCATTGGATAAACTATCATACCTCCTTGCTATGTTCTATGGCCTTTGATGAAAATGAACTATGGGAAAGGGAAGAAAAGTTAATAAACCTGACAAATTAAAATACACCTGACAAATTAAAATACAATAATGACAGCAAACAATGATTTACTACTTGACAACATATTGATGCAAATTGTAATATGTTAATTTTTGTCTCATATTTTACTATATTTTAATATGAAATGGACAACACATACAAAAATTGTCAAATCTAACCAATAGTAAGTGAAGAAAAATAATCAAATCGATCATGGAGACTTGTATCATTATTGATCCGTGTTAACAAAACAGCTAAGAAAAAAAATAACTTCGAAAGAATTATACTAGGAACCTGCTGGATTCTAAGGTATTAACATAATGGAAAAATGAAGAGAAAACAAAAAGTCGTACTCAAGTTGGTATCAGAGCTAATATTTGAGTTTTAATTCTGCCCATGCACATTTGTATTTCTCTGTAAATAGGCAGGTTCTGGGGACAGCAAGGATGCAAGCTTGTAACAGCTGAATCAATTATTTGAGCCACATCGGCTGGTGGAAATGGTCTTTCTGTACATGTCTGCATGTTAAAAGAAAACAGTAATCAGCAGAAGTTTGCAAGAAGCATGAAGCAGTGCTCTGTCCTGAGGCTGGGGGCTTGGGAGAGTTGCAATCACATCAGACGAGTTTCCCACATTACCTGTATCATGAGCAAAGTAGCAACGCATGATGCAATAAGCTCCGAAGGAACTTGTTCCTCGTTCTTGTCAGAAGCCTCCTGCAACTTGACATTAGGAGCCTGACCGTTGGGCATTGGTTTCAATGTACCAGGAACTAAATGATTGTAATAATCCATATTGCCATTCTCCTGCTCTTGTGACTTGATTACCGGCATTCTGTTGTCAGATGTGAATTGCTTTTTATCTATGGCATCCAAAGCTTCTCCAATCCTCGTAAATTCATCTTCATCTTCTTTCATAGATGACACGGACTGAATAATAGTGCATGGTAAGAGTCATTAAACCATAAGATTAGAATTTTAGATTAAAGTGGATGAAAAGATACTTGTACCTTGATAGCAGCATCCACCATTGCATGCGCTTTAAGTCTTGAGCTTTTTACAGTTTCACCCACAACAGATCCTGCTTCTGGGGAAACAAGAGAACTATCAACAGAACTTGTCAAGCCACCAAAGAAATTGAGATTAGTTGAAGGTTTCTGCCAAGATGACAGGGCATTTGCTGGGTAAGCATTACGTTGTCTCAAGTTAAGTAAAGCAGAAGAAGCCTGCACAGAAAACGATCAATCCAAAATTGTCAAAGAAGTGAATTTGGAAATGAATAAAAGAACAAACCATTTCTATCAATTCATGGAAGCCACATGCCTGGTCACTGGCTTCCTTTAGCTGTACAAGTACCGTGGCAATATGATTCTTGAAAGGTTCAGAACCTTTTAAACTCTCTCCATTTCGGTTTTCCATTATGTCATTGTTCATATTTCTGAGCTCTGTCAGTAAAGCTTCCTGCAATATTTTATACATATGAAAAAGATCAGCCTCACTAATGTAATTCTGCTAACTTATAATGCAAGATTAAATTAACATAACATAATTTGCATAGATAAAATATATTTATGAATTTACAGAACAATTAACACAGCAAACATAAGGCATAAAGTCCGATGCTAAGAATATAGTAAAAGGTTTTCACCAAATCAAAACAGATCATTTTTTTTTTTAAGATAAAGTTATCCACTAGGAAAGCAGCTACAAGAATAATGCTAAAATATCAAGAACACTAAGATGAATTCAAAAGGGTCTAAACAATTAAGTCTATCAAATTGCGTAACAACCTTTTTCTCCAGAGCATGGTTCAATTCAGACAAAGCTCGGATATCAGCTTCCCTCCCTTGAATATGTGCCATGGTAAGGTTTTGATCATATGCTGCTTGATGTACACTATCTGTCTTAGCATGCAAAATGTTTCGGTTTGCATCCACCTGGTCAAAACCAAAATGTATCGTATTGGTTACAGGTTAGCATTTAACATTATTGCCACAGAAATTCTAATTCTAGAACCAATTATAAACTACTCCTAGAGTATTTGATTGAAAGGGAGAAATTGGAAGAAGGGGAAGAAAGGAAGAAAAGGATGAAAACTGTCCCCAAGATTCGCCAATATATCCCAAGTGCCATTAAGAAACAGAAAAAAGGGATACGTAAATGATACATTTGAACCATGGAAAAAGCAGTGCAACAGACTATAGCATCCTCATCATATTTAAGTTGAAATTTCAAATCATAAGACAAAGAGATTAACAAAAAAAATTTTAAATAAAAAAAATCTGTAATCAACAAAAGTACATAGTCTTTGCAATTCCTAAGAATCCTAACCTTCATCGGGTTTGCCAACATGTTCACAGGGCTGGTTACATTCTCCATACGCCCACTTGAAGTGAATACCACAGACCCACCAAAACCTAAATTTCCATTCCCTTGAGACTCTTTAGGTGTCACAGAGAATATATCACAATCAAGATTTTGTCTCCTAAGAGTTTCTGGCATATTTTCCAATGGATTTAATGGCATACAATCAATATCCTGCAATAACATGACTCTGTGACTTCCAGAACAAACAGAAGATGAATGAACTGAAATGCCAAAATATTAAAAAAAATGCAATTACCATGACAAATTCAACTCCTAGTTCAGGACTGTCAAACTGAACCCTGCACCTATCATGATCCACAGTAAGTACTTTTCCATCGTTAACTTCCCTCGTTCTGGGATGAATGGCAATCACTCGTTGTCCAACTGATAAAGGACGTGCCAAATCTGTTGGAAGACCTTCCCTAGTACCACTGTGAAGTTGAGTATAGTGTTGTCTCACAGACTCCCGATACTGTTTAAGTTTTTCCCTCTCTTCATGTAAAAAGCGTTCAGAAAATCTCCGAGGTTTGCCAAGGGAACTGTATTAACGAGCAAATGCATTGTAAAATCTCTGTTTTCCAAATTTCTTGACAGAATGAATACTCATAAATTACCTTCTTATGACACCCCACTCAACACGAGTAAGCCTTGGAATGTGACCCAATCCAACATGATTTAAGTACTCCACAAACTCCCTTTTAGCAAACCAAGCGTAATCAATAGCACTGTAAAACCATTCAAAAGAGCACCATCTTCGTGCCAGATTAGATGATAAGGAGGAAGAGAGCTTTTCCTGAAATTCAATAACATCCATAAATTATGCTAAAAAATTTGAAAACTCTTTTGCGGAAGGGAAATGAATGGAGGAAGATTAGATTCTACCCTTAATCTGTCTTGTGAATGCGAAAGCTTGTTTGGTTGATTTTTCAATGTGTACTTGGTAGAATTTATATCTGTTGAAACTAAAGCTCTCTTCAGGTTCATTTTACGTCTACTTTGATGCTTAGTTGGTAAGCTAACAGGGTTTGGAGGAGGAACTTGTGAAGTCGACACCACTGAATCAATTCCAGCCATTTTTCGGTCATTATTAGTGGGGGAAGCCTCTGGCACTTTTATTGATTTCCACTGTCTTGACTGAACAGAAGATTGAGTATCAGATTTACCTTCAGTGAGAGAATTGTTCTCTTCTTCAGCCATGTCCTACAAGACATAAAACAGAGTCAACCCCAGTCATAATGTAAGCTATTAAAATAACATGGAAGTGATTTGCTATCTTACACATGTTAAACAAGTAAATAAAAGATTAAAAGATTCACCCCACCTCATTATCAAAAGATTGTCTGAAATGAGAACCCATTGAAGCTTCTGCATTTGAAATCTGCAGCTTGAACAAAAGATTTTGTCATGATATCAAGATTAGAAGTGTAGTTATAACAAACATAGAATATTCAATGGTTACCTTTGAACTGAAGGATTTGCGTTTTCTTTTCGATGAGTTATTGGTAGGTTCCGGCTGTTGTTTTGGATCAGAGACAACATTGTCATCTGTAGTGGAATACCTCCCAACTTTTGATTTTCTAGAGGTAGCATCTTTATCCCCATTGATTAAGTTGAGCACCTTTTCTTTTGGCCCCAGGTGCTTAATTTTATCTCTACGATGACTTGTAGATGTTGCTTCAGGTACACTAGACTTGTTATCAGTTTCAAGCGTAATTCTATCCTCTTTCAATTTGACAGATGATTTTAGGCAAACATGGAAACAACAACAAAATGAATAAAAAAATGTATCCTTCCAACATGCATGAAGTAAATGGACTGGAAAAACATATACAACTAAAGCAAGAAAAGTGACAGGAAACCTGATATCATATAGTACATTCAAGCAGAAAATCTGAACAAGAAGCAATTGACACCTACCAGAAGCCATTGTTGATGTTGGCAACATTGAAGTAGACAAATTCGCTAATGTCAGCAGAGCATTTAGGGAAGAGCTTTCATCTACATAGAGAAATAGAATAAAAAACCGATGTTGAGCCTGTTTGTGCTATCAAATCTAAAATAGCAATTGCCAGAAGACCATTATGCTTTGAACAATGAAGCAACATGAAATTCCTTTTGTATTTTCCAGTTCCTTTTCTTTCTATTGCTACTGTTTGTGCCTTGATTAGGTAGAATTGGTAGAATTAGAACTATGACATCATTCAATCCCAGGTCTCAAGTTCATACCTCCAAAGACAAGCTTCTTGCTTCTCTTCCTGTGACTCCTCGGTGAAAGCTCATTTTTTGCATCAGAAATCTCCATATCAACTTTCCCTCTGAGAGCACTACCTATAATCCCTTCTTCAGTGCCACTACATGCTTCTCCACCATCATCAGACAGACTGTTCTTGGTCTCTTCAACTTTGATTTTCTTCCTGTACAATTTTTTCCCCTTTCGAAGAACTTCGACGGTACCAACACCTTCCATATCCATCAAGGGGCCTGTATCTCTAGCATAAGTTCCACTTACAGGTTCTGTGCCCCCAGGCCTACCTTGCATCCAGCACTCATAGGAAGAATCATGAAGCTTGGCCTTTGTTGTCTCTGATTGTGGCAACTAATTGCATGTAAAAAATAAATAAATAAATAAAATTATTACACAGATAATGAGGGCAAGACAACCAAAAAAGGTTCATCAACTTAAATCAGAGGTCATATACCATCCTATCATATCTCTGAACAGGTGAGGATCTTCTGCGTTCAGCTCTTTTGTAAGGTGTCTGAGAAACATTAGGGGAGCTTCCCCTTTGCAATGCCCCAGTCAATGTCAATGCAGCAACATGTTCATCATCATTATCATCATCCTCTGACTTCTTAACTCTTTTGTTTGGCGGAAAATAACTTTCAGTGTCATTTTTCCTATATGAATATGAAACAGGGATTCGAGGAGTCCTTTTCCTAACTGCATGAGGATGAATACCTAAAAGGAATTCAGAACAAATGAGGAACTCAATCACAGTTATGAAGATTATTATAACAAACTTTCTGACTGCATTGATGGTTCCCGTGCTTAGTAAACATGATTGTAACTTGGCATACTTCCCCTCTAAATACAGAAAACACTAAGAAAAAAAATTATGATCGCATAAGCACAACCAAACATTATACCAAATTTTAATTGGTCCTGCGGACACTGAAGAACTTTCCTAGGTAGTGAACAAACTGTTTCCACTGCTCTTTGAACTAATGATGCTAAATACGAACGGTTGGCTCCCTATAGATGGGCAAGAGAAAATGGATTACAAAAGAAAACATTAATGATACTGTCTTAATATATGAAAAGGAGGAAAGAAAGTTGCAATATTATCAACCACATGAGAGATCCTCCTAAAAGAATATTGATTCATCAAAGCATCTACAGGTCTTCCACTTATTCTAATTGACCAAAAAGTAAAGCTTTTGTTTTCTCTTCTCATGTTCTGTAGACTGAACAATCATCGGTGGCACCTTTTATTTTTTTTTTCCCGTCTGATTGAAAACATTTTTTTCTGGATATTATTACACTTATCCTCTATGTGACAGATCAAAAATAACTTCAAGCTCTATTCTTTGCTTTTCTTCCCCCAAAAACTTGGACAAATTCTACTATTTTAACTCTTTCCTTTTTTCAGTCTCTTAGTTGCATTTATTGTCAAATAAGAGATATAACTAAGGGAGGGAAAATTTAAAGGCACTTGTGATAAACAAAGGAGACGAATTGAAGAAATATAGAGATGCAATTGAGTGCTAACAAAAATAATGTATCTTACCATTAAGGCCCGCCCTTTTCAACAAATACAAGCATCCCTGACTAGATGCAATTGATTGGGGCTGAACAACATCCTCTTTTGAGGATGCAAGATGAACCTTAGCCTGCTTGCGCTTTTGAGCTTTCTGGGCCATTTCAGAAGGCTCATTGATCTCTCTTTCACCATCACTCCCACCCTGTTAGTTGACATGGTACAAAATTTTCAACCCTCAGTAGATAGAGGAAGAACATTAAGACTCAATTTATTTTGAGAGAGAACATTAAGACTCAATTTATTTTGAGAGCCTAAAATGGAAAAGATATCATTTTCAAAAATACAGTGTAATCAGGAAGTAATTTACTTCATAAAGGAAACAAATATAATTCCGAAGAATAAACTACACCAAACAATTTTAATTGATGAGTTCTGACTGCAGAATTAAGTTTGTGGTATAGCTCTAGAAATTATATAATTAACAGTAAATTTGTTAAAACTAAATGATGAGTAATCATAAGACTGCAAATATCAGAGACTTATAAGTTTTCAAAATGTCAAATCCAATCTCACCAGGACACTGTAGTGATCTGTCATCATGGCTATAAGGCCGATCACAGAAGCAGTTCCATCTGGCAGGGATAAATATGCCTGAAAAAAAAAAAGAAACAAATCTGTATAACAATATTCATAAGCAAATAAAGTCAAACTAAAGCAACTCTCAGGCTTCATCCAACACATGAAGGCCAAATGAAACTATAATCACAGCCATTGAAGCACATGACTCCACATAACCACTTGAAGACTTTAGCAACAAAGACAACTTGCTTATCAGGATTAAACTATAGCGGTGCATGGATTTCTAAAGCACAACCCTCAGCCAATTTCAACTGGATACATCTTGAGAAGCCAGTTTAAAGTTAAAATTTGGCAAGTTAACTAAGACAGAAGTTCCACAATTTTCCTTTTCAGTCTTTTAAAATAGGTAATCTATCTTATACACCTCCTTGGGTAGTTTAGAAACAACCAGCATTATTAAGCCATAAGCATCCAAGAACAGAGTTGAGCAATCAAAGACAAGTTGGTAACTGATTACTGCTTAACACTACATTTGAGGCCTCAACATACCCGATTCATACTGTAAAGGGTCTCTACCATTTCAGTGGATCTATTACGCACAGCAGTAGCCACCTAAACATAAGAAATCACAAGTTGAAAAAAAAAAACAGAAACATGTTAATTAGCTTTATGCAATTCCTCGATAGAGCATCATCCTCATTAAAAGAATGCATAAGATTAAAGAGAAAATTTTTTTTTCTTTTGATATTTCTCAAAGTAATAGTAACTGTAGCTGATAATTACTATACCTTCTTCCAATCTTTCCCATACTCTCGATAAGCTTTATAAAAGCGCTCAATCTCGGCCTTGCTCCATTGAGATCCTAACTTGTCAGCTAATTTCTTCTATAGCACAGAATACAACAGTCCATGCATCAAAAAAATGACACACAATTAGAAAATGATGTACTCCACATTAAAATGTGAACAATAGCCAAGGGAAACCAAGTATTCGCCAAACAGCCAAAGAAAAGAGAAAATTTTGATCTTAAGACCAAACAATCAATGAGAAATGACTCAAACACTTACCTTTGGCTTACTTTTTCTTGAATTTCCCGCATCCTTATCAGGCGAGACTTCATATATACTCGAATAATGTTTGCTAACGCTTTTAGATTTTCTTGTTGGGGCCATCAACAACTTTCTCTGTCTGAAACATTCCATTAACAAACATAAACCCGAAAAAATGTTATCGTTACTTGAATAAACCAGCCAAATAAGATTTTCAACATGATTCTCAACCAACCAACATGCGAAAAGATGATAAATTGAACACAAATCAAAGACCACAGCAGCAAATCACAGCGCAGAATTTAATACAGTTTGGAAATGTAATTTGTTTTGTTAATAAACATAAACAACTGCAAAAGGGGAAATTAGAAATAGAAAAAGCAGTGCGAATTTAAAATCAATATAGCAATGAGTAAAAAAAGAAAGTTCAAAACTTTAAAACCAACAAATAAGAAACACTGGAAAACCTCTAATCCAAGATCAAAATTTTCTTCAAAACTGAGAACACCCAGAATTTAACATATTACAAAAAAAATTTCAAAAAAAAAAACCATTGAAGCCACCACGGAATTAAAAAAAAAATCCAAAAAACCCAAAAGTGCAGGAATTCAATGACCGAAATTCATAATTCAGCAGAAAAGAAGAAAAAGGTGAAGCCAATTTGTTTTAACACATACAGTCACTTGAAAAACTACTTCAAAACCAGTGAAGAAAAACCAAAAACACTTCCAAAAAAGCAACAAAGGTTCAAGCTTTTTAACCAAAATTTCTCAAAAACATTCCCAAAAAACTAGGTAGTTTCAAAATCTAGACTTTTTAAACCCTAATTCGAAGATCGGAGACAATCCCACTTACCAATCTCCGACTTGTTCGATCTGAGTCTAGACCATGAAGACAGACAAAAGGTTTTAGAGAGAGAAGAAAGAAAGCTAACCCAAAAAAAAAAAAAGAGATTTTCAAAAAAAATTGATAGAGAGAGAAGAGGTGGCGTTGCCGCGAAACTTGAATATAAAGGTGGTTTGGCCAATGAGATTATTTTGTTTTTTATTTTTTTATTTTTATTTTTTTGGCTTTTTCTCTTTGAATCTCTTTGTTGGTGAAGCGTATGGAATGGGGAGCTAATCATCCGACACGTCGAAATGGGGACGGATTAGGAATTTAAAGTGGTCTGATTTTGATGTTATGGGTTGGGATTTATGTGGATGATAATAGCTGATTAAATTTGAATTTTTCGACAAATTGTCAAATCAGTCCCTTCTCTAGTAATTTCGTTTCGCTCCTTTGAGATTTTTTTTCCTTTTTTTTGGAAAGCTCCTTTGAGATTTTTCGATTTTTTAAATTGAAATTATTGATTTAACTTGTTTGAAGAGTCCCGCATGAAATCGTTTCATCAAAATTTTCACGAATTTTGTAGAATTTAAAAATAAATTTATAATTTATTTTATATATATAAATATAAACTACAAATATATTCATTCATTTTAATTTATCTTAAATTTATAATTTATTCTATATATATAGGTATAAACTACAAATATATTCATCCATTTTAATTTATCATATATTGCCTTCATTTAATTTAAGCTGATTAATATTTTTCATTAAAAACTTATCAATTAAAACAATTTATTAAAAACTATTCAAAAACATCTTCTAAAAAAGATCTAAATATTTGAAAATTTAAAGAGAAAGATATGCTAAGCTCTTGTTTAAAATAATACTGAAACTTGCCAACAATTTATTGCTACCGAATTCCGAATAATTAAAAAAAAGTTACAATATGCTGTAAAACTTGAATTTAAATCTAAATATCTTCAATCCTAACCCAATAATAATAATAATAATAATAATAATAAGACTTAAACCACTAGCCAAAAATGACAAGTTCAATGTTTGCACAATTAGATTTCAATTATGAGGAAACCTCCTCACAACTTGAGTCAATGGGACAAAGCTCCCATTGCAAGGAGTTGTAAGGAATATCCTAACATGTTAGTGTTTGGTCTTGTTGGCTTCACTACTTTCGGCCAAACAGAGTTCTATCTATTTAGATTTGTCATTAGAACATGGCACGAATTGAGCAAGCATCCTTGGTGAGGCTGGCTTGAGGTGCAAGTCAATGAAATTTCTAGTTAAGTGCTTCCATCTCTGGCAAACCGTTTGACATTTTAGAACTTGTTCTCCAGGGACTAGGGAGCATGTTAAGAAGGCTTGGGAATGGGTTCCCCAAAAAAAGAATCCACGAACACACTCTTGACGAACAGAGGGAATCCATGACAAGCAATATAAAATAGACATGGGCGACTGCAAGAGAAAAAAGCAAAGCAATTTCATCATGAACTATATTAACTGTACTGCAGCAATTCTAAGAAGAATAGGTACGATTATACAAAAGATACCAACCAATTAGGATTGTGGCATGCATGACAGCCAACCAAAAGGTTTTGAAAGGAAAACTCGAAGCAATAATGCAATACCTTTGTTGAATCTTCCATGTCGTTAAGAGTCTTCTTGGTGCTAGTCTGACCTATCTCCCTCAGTTCAGTCATGCTGCAGTTGACTGCACTCTCAAACTCTGGCTTAAACTCTGAAAACTATGTTTCTTGGAATATGAATACCTTCCTTGCTGTATCTTCCATATCGTTGGGAGCCTTCTCGGTGCTAGTCTGAACTATCTCCCTCAGTTCAGTCATGCTGCGGTTGAGTGCACTCTCAAACTCTGGCTTAAACTCTGAAAACTAAGCTTCTTTCTCCTATAGGAATATGAGTGGTCTAATTGTAGACAATGCAGTGTTCGGAAAAAAATACAAATTTATATGGAATTGCCATTCAAAAAGAAAAGGAAAAATTGTAAGAGCTCGGCCTTATCTTTCAATAACACGCCTACTATTTCTAAATTCACTAGGATCATCCATACTATATTCATGAGATCTTCCATTGCGCCTATCTCCGAATACTCCATCTTTCCTAGGTCCCTTGAATTTCTGCATGTTATTTGTTCTTTGCCTGCCATAGCCATCCTCTCGAAGCCTCCTATTATCAGCCCGAGACCCTCGATATGATCTATTGAAATTGTCGTTGGAATTGTTTCTTCTGCCATCCATCCTGGTGTTTGATCTAGATCGCGAGTCTTTTCTGAAGTTGTAATCACCACGGCTGCTGACACTGTTTCCCCGTCTGTCAGATCCTATTTTACTCCCTCTTGACACATTTCTCCTGGAATGTGGACCATCATTTTCAAATTCTGAACCAGAAAAGGAACCTCCTTGGAAATCAGAACCTCCTCCTCTCTGAAAATTGCCTCTACGGTAACTCCCTTTGTCCTCTTTCCTCTGTTTGGATCCAAAATTGTCAAAATCATCACCATCTGAATCCAAATCCAGGTCTTCTGAGCCAAAGCTTAAGTCCTTTGATGCACCACTTGCACCTCTACCCCTATGTTTTGAATCAGCTATATGACTTGATTTCCAGTTAGGATGAACCAAAAGCTCTTCATCTGAATCGAAATCTAGTTCATTCTCAGAGTCTGACAAAGCTACCTTCCTATGCGTGTGCTTAGATGGCTTACTATAAGATGGAACCCTTGTTCTTCGATGAGCAAGAGAACTATCATTAGAGCCCTCGCTACCTTCTAATTCAGAAAACATCTCATTGTCAGAGTAAACATTCGAAGAAGCTTTCTGCCTTGAACTATTTCGCTGACAGTCTATCTCATAACTATCAATATCATCTTCATCATTAAAATCATCAAACCCCATTCCTTGTTTGTGGCTATCAATATCCGAATACTTTCTTTCATGGACCCTGGAGGCTCGTCCAGCTGTATCAAAATCATCTTCAAGCCCTCTAAACTTCCCTCCATTTGTCTGGTTGTCCAAGGGAGAAGCTTCACCCTTTACCGAAGAATCTGCGTACTCAAAGGCAGCAACATCTGCCCCATCTGATTCATCATCATCAAAGTCAAAATTCCATGCATTAGAGACCTCTGGTCGCCGAGCAACCTTTTCCAACCTTGTTCTTGGGCCAGGTTGCATTTCTTGTATTTTACTCTCCATAAATGCATCAGGTGGACGCTTGCAATCACAATGAAAACATGCCATATTTCTCCTGTAATTTAAGAAATTGCACCTGCCATAGCACAATAACAACAATAAGCAATGCGAACACTTCAACATATTAAACTACTACAGAGGAACAGATGCATTTCCGGATTTTATACTTGATAAGGAGGTGTCATCATCCTTGTTTAGAAGAGGATCACTGAGAAGCCATAACATCAATAAATCAAGACTATCAACTTATTACCTATGCTCATGATCAATGGTTGCAATCGTATGTTCTAGCAAGAGTTTTCTTTTTAGTGAACAGCTGATAACAGAAACTTCTGGCATTTACCCTTGTGAACCCAGCACATGTGCAGAACTAAATTGTAAAAAGCTAAATCTATGATTTAAACAGAACAAATCATAGACAATAAATGAACTTTGAAACAAGTGATTTATGTTAAAATCTAAAGCAGACTGTGGAAGGGAATAAAGTTAAACTTACTCCGGGCATTCCCATTCCCCAGGAAGCAGCTGCCTCTTTGGCCGCTTAGCATCACACTGTAGACAGACTGTATTCTTCGCAAAATTCATGAAATCGCACCTGAGACCAACATTCAATGATTTCAGAGATTAAAGCATGTTCAAATTTCTAAAAAATTAAAATGAAGCATCATAAATGAGGTTCAGAACATGCTTTTATACAACTATAACAATATCCAATGACATGGACAGGATGCATCTCAATTAGTATGGTTCCCAAGATTACAAAGCCTCCACAAAGAATTCATTTGAAACTTAGAACTCTTACAGAGCTCACTTACTTTGGACAAAGCCAATCACCCTTTTTCATCTCAATGTCATCACGTCCAACTCGCTTCTTTGGAGGAGGAGGAGGTTGCTTCACTTTTGGTGGAGGCTTCTTTATCACAGGAGGTGGAAGATTTGGGTCTATTGGAACAGCACTCAACTTTACAACCTCATAAAGCAACTTACGAACAACAGTCTTTACAGACTTCTGTTTCAGAACAGATTCATTTACCACTGAGCCACTCACATAATCAAAACCATAGGTCAATAGGACACGCATTACATCGATAGTTCGTGCCTCATCCTCTTTGTTTGTTAGGAGATATGCCCTCTCGCAAGAATTCCTCAAACTGCAGGAACTACAAACCTGACTCACAAATAATTAATCACTATTAAATTTAAAAGGGAAAAGAAAGAAATAACATATAGTCTTCTGTACAAAAGCAGCAAAATTGATAGATGAAGAATGCCAATGCATGAAAATTAGAGGGCCAAAAAGAAAAGAAGCAACAACAGCAAAACTTTTTGTTGAATTGACCAAACAACAAAGAAGTAAAGAAATTAGTACTTACATCTCCTTCATCAAGGTGGACATGTTTCCTCAAGAGTTTTGCAGAGAACACCACCTTCTTGTCTGCACTTGGGCATCCAAAACCAACCAAATTTTGGATATCCTGTCTCGATAATGACCTGAAATGAACTTTCTATTTCAGCAAACCAAGCGAACTAGCGCTAATCAAAACAAATGTTCCGAATTACTCCTTTTATAAACATTTTTTTTGGATAATTGAATTTATTAATTCATCCAAAGAAGCAGATGACTGCTACAGGGGGAATAAACTGCCTGAGGAAAAGCAGAGCACGAGGTCAGGGAAAAACAAGAAATGAACAACTAAAAACAACTACAGTAGAAAAATAGCAAGATCAGAAACATTAACTAAGTAGGATTTTTAGAGTCATTCACCATCTTTGGCAAAAGCAACAATTACTAAAGTCTCAGCAAATCCTCAAGAGCAATCAATTCCTTTAATAATATTTTACCAATACCAACCCCTAGAATAGTCCGCTGTGAACTTGAAGCTCCATTACATCAATTGCTGAAGAAACAAAGGATAAGAAAGCAAAAGTTCAAATCAAAATTTGGCAACACTCACCTCTATTTCTCATTATAATCAAACTCTTGATCATTTATGAAACCAGTCACTACCATTATGGTCCACTTACACATCAACAACAATTCTTAACAAAAATTAAATAACCTCTACGTTCACTGCATAGACCTGAAATCAAATCCATTTCCATGCAAACATCTGCCAAGTTAAAATAAAAAAAAAAAAAACAGCTTCCAATCACATATTTAAACCATCAATCTTCCAGCCAAACTTAAATTCTACCTAAGCCTCAAAAAACAATCCATCTCTATGCAACAAAATATACATTATACTAACTAAAACAAATTCATTTCACAGTAATACAACGCCAATCATTAGAAACCAAATAATAATAATAATAATAATAATAATAATAATATAATAATAATAATAATAATAATAATAATAATAATATACTAACCTCAATATATCAAACCGGTCCTTCCCAAAATTAAGACAAGCAGTTTGCACGGTCTTGAAGTCCTTGAAATCAATTCCCGCATCATCCTTAACTTCCTCAACAACATTGCTCATATCAAATCCCAACTCTTCCACCATCTTGTTTTCGTCCCTCCTTTTATGATCAAAGTAATTCTGCTGCACTAATCTCTCCATCAACTCTATCCACTCTGGCCATGGATGCACCACCTCCACATCCTTCCCCTTCTGCCTCCCCAGCTCCAGCTCAGTCACTGAATCAGTAATAGGAACACTAAAATCAGCCTCATTTTTAGCGGTTTCACCTTCTGTGCAGTCCTTAATCTCCCCATACTTCGATTCCCTCCAAGCACGAATCTGCTGGAGGGCATCCCCGTTTCCTGATTCGGTTAACTCAGGCGAGTCAGATAAAGTAAAGTCCGTAGACCTGGCATCATTTTTGGCAATTCCAGAGTCTGGGTTCTGTTCTTTGGATTGGAATTGCTGTTGGGCTGCTTGAGATTCCTTCTTTGATTGACGCCAAGCTCGGATACGTTGGAGGGTGTCGTCGTTTTCCAGCGACTGTTGTTGTTTCTGTTTTTCAATTTGATCAATTTGGTCAAAAACAAAGCTCAAACGAGCCGACAGAGAGGTTGGTTTCGGTGGCTCTTGAGTGGCGGTGCCCGCCTGTTGTGGAGAAGCAGAAGAGAAAGACTTTGAATTAATCGTAGTGAAAATTGGAGAAGGAGAAAAGATATGGTATCTTAGCGAGGTTTTAGAAGATAGAGAAAGGCGTTTTAAGAGAAGAAGACCGAACGGAGATTGAGCCATTGTTTTCAGAATCAGAAGACTGAGAGAGTTAGGGCAGAGTTAAACTAAAACCTCCTCAAGAACAAGTGGACCAGAGGAGAAAGTGAGAAGCTTAAACCCTTCCCGGAAAAAGGAAGAAAATGATTATTGGGCCAGAATTAGCCCAAAGAGGAAGAAGCAGAAAGTAGTGATTTCAGGCTCAGTCCTTATTTTCTTTTGGTGGGTGCTGGGCACAGTCTTCAAAAGGGAATTATTTAAACTTTAGGACATTGGACCGACCCAAAAGAAAATGAATAAAGCTTAATTTGTACCATATTTTGATGTCATAAAAGTATAGTTAAGAGATGCTTCTGATCGAATTAAACGAATTAAACTTGATACTTCACGTCAAAATTTGTTTTTAAAATTATATTAGTGCTAAATAAAACACTAAAATTTTATATCAAAATTCATATCTAAAATTACCAAATCTAATCTCAAACCTAAGCTCTATAATATACCATAATTCTTCTTTAATCATTCCAAAAAAAAACTATTATCTATTAAATTTTATTTATATAATACTAATGAACAACTTGAAAATTGCATATAAAATTTAAATGTTAAGATTTCCTAAGACTTCAACATAAACTTTTCTTGTACACATAAAAAGAAAAAAAAAACAAAGAAAATATACTTTTTATTAAAGGATCAACGCCTCGTTAGCGAAATTACAAATTTACTAAATATCACGTTTATTTCTTTCTACCCTATCACGATCAAGTATACACCAGTACATGAGGAACAGCAAACAACCACGAGGGTGGCTGCAAAGCGATCAAAGACACGACTGGAGAAGATGTTAGAGAATCTTGACCTTAATATTTCGTGCATGAAGAAATGAGTTCAAAACCACTCCAGCATACACTTGGGATAGAAACCTTTATCAGTGGCAATGGCGGAAAGACCTTGAAGTTCCTTCTGAGCTTTACGCCTCTCATAGAAAACCGAGCACGCAAGTGAATTGCATTTCACCCCACTCTCCACAAGCCAGTCTCCTCCTCCGCAGTGTCGACATATCTGCCAGAGAATCAATAATCCATAGTAAAGCAATGCATCCATGATTGTGACAAGTCAAAATTAGAAATCTTTACCAAACTGACAATTGGGCAAAAGATATGAGACTAAAAAGAGACCATGGTACTCACAGCAACAAGGTGTTGCATCTCTCTCTCGAGTTTCGAAGTCCTCCCAGTTATGGCTATTGCAGCTGCAGTTTCATTTTGTGAACATTTACCGCATAGATGGGCTGATGCTTGCACCAAATCGCCACAGAGTATGCAGTGTTTTGAGAGATAATAATAATCAATTCTAGTCCGCTGTGGATTAAGAGCATGTACATTGCATTTACCAAAAGCTTCCCTGGCCGGGCGTGGCATTTCTGAGAACCACCTGTTCAAGTCAGCACCAACAAGCCCGAAAACCCTCTGCAGCGCTGGGATTATCTGTTTGTTGATGTAATACAAATCATTTAATCTGTATGGAGAATTAAGAGCTAAAAGTTCCAATGGATCCACCACCATGTCAACCAGACGAGCCCCAGGCTCTCCATGGATTACAACATAGGGTACTCGCTCCGCATAGTGTGGCTCTGCCCTGGGATCTGCTCTCATTGCTTTAGTTGCCACAATTGCTGCTGCTGGCAGTGAACCTACTTTGGTGCTGTAGGTTCCCAAACGGACTTCTTTTGCAAAAACAAAATCCTGAAGAGACACCCTACCAGACAAAATCCTCGTCCATTGACGGTGCAAATATGTTTTAACCTATAAAAATAAAAACAAAAGCTAAACTTATGATGGCATTTGCAGTGATGAGGCGACAAAGATCAATATTGCTTAGTGAGCAGTCATAGCTTCAAGGCAATGTCATTATTGTGGGGCTTTCTCTATTTAGCAGGCCCTAAAATATGATACTTTTCATAAACTGCAAGCCACAATAACCAGACTGGCACTTAAGTTAAAGCCTCGTTGCTTGCTTGACAGTGCTTCACTAAAGCACCTTGTTAAATAATTTATATAAGGTCAATGTCAATCATCAATGCCTTGCTTGTGGATTATCAGCTTAGACAAAGTAAAGCATATAAATTAGAAAACCTAAATACCTTTGATATATCCTGCTGTTCAAAAAAGATTCTCAATGACTGTTCCAATGTCTTGGCAACAGCACCACAAGTATCTCTGCGAACTGTCTCAATGCCTTTAGCATCAAAAATAGGTTTGACTTGGTCAGGGCTCTCATAACTATAGCCAACATAGCGCTTCTTAGTAAGGAGAAAACACGGGTGATAGACTTTCTCCATTTTCAATGTAACTGGATATGGGTTCATCGCAGTTATTGCTGTTGCAATCTCATGTCCTATTTTGAATGATTCTTCGACAGTGCGTCCCTTAAGGAGGACAAACATGCTGCAAAAAAGAAAATCCCTCAGTCTGGCCATACCCTAAATGCACATGAGGGACTAGACAATCCAGTATCATCCATATCATGCATGACAGAAGAGGTAACCAACTCACTTAAACCACATGCCTCATGTAACACAACATGCATCACAACCATTTTTTACTTATATTTTCATCCCTACTGCAGTAATCGACTACATACCTGTCAGTGTCACCATAAATAACATTAGCCTTCCATTTTGCATGTGCATTTACATGAAAAATAGCTTTTTCAAGTGTGCTACGACCACATTGAACTATACTGTCTGCAACCTCAGCACAAGGCATGCGACCACTAAATCCAGCAGCGGTGTAACCATATGTTACATTTGCTATCAGCTTTAAAGCAAGCTGTCTTGCATTGAATATCTGAAAGAATATTAAAGATGGTAACCTATCATATTTATTAATACGCATGCATAAAGGAGATTATCTATGAAATAACAAAGAATCTCAATGTTAATTTATCCAGGCAGATACTAATTTATTTCGCATTTTACATTCACTAGTTCAAGTATATTCGCATATAATTGCAAAAGGCAATCATCTTGATTCCACAACAGCACAAAACTATTATCGACTCTGCCTTAATTCCAAACTAGTGTAAATAGTTAAATAAAAAACAAACAGAACAACATAATATTAAGGTTATGAATAAGAAAAAACTCTGTACATTCTGATTAAATTCAGAAAAATAATATTGAACTTAGGGCTAAGAACATTTTTGGGGAAAAGAGAAGGTAAAAAAGGAAAAGAAATGATCAGAATTAAGCAAGTTTAACCACTGCATCAGATAATTAGCAGCTTTGTGTCCAACAATATGTAAAGTTTTTTTTTTGAAGAGTAGATAATTTTATTCCAAAATAAGCCATCAAGAGATAGGCTTATGAACAGTACACAAGAGCCATGTCGCAGAAGTGAACAAAAACAAAATACTAACAAGAAAACAAATGATTTAGCTCCTGATTTAGCTAAGCTATCTGCAATGAAGTTTGCTTCTCTAGGAATATATGAAATTTCCACCAACTGGATCTTATGAGAGAGTTGAGAAAGATGATTTGAAAAATTTCTCAAGAACCATGGGGTTGAACCTGGAGTATTTGCCCAACCTACACCATTCTTTGAATCACTTTCTATTAATAAGGTTATTAGTCAATTACTGGTTCTTTGAATCACTTTCTATTAACCAGTAAAGTTATTAGTCAATTACTGGTTCTACTTTAGAGTAAAAATATGAAGAAAAAAATTTCTTGGGAACAAACATACCCGCTGAAGAACTTGCTGTGAAGGAGTCAACTTCTTCATTGCTTTTTTCACCATTATTCTGGTTGATAATATTTCCTCCAATAAGCGAGGCAGAACTCCTTTGCGTACCTATAGAACAAGTGGATATCACTCGATATTCAGCATCCTTTTTTTCGTTTTTTAATTATTTTCAAAATAAAAGAAAATTTAGACAGTAGAAATGAGGAACCTCGAGCATAATTACCTTAGAAGGAACATACATTACACCATTTGGAGTAAGCAGCAGTTGATCTTTTAAACCCTGCAAAACCATTGGATCTGGTGCATATGAACTAACCCCAAGAGTATTTCCTTTAGTTGCAATTTTTCCAAGGCATGTGCAAAAGCAAAGGTTGTAGGCAATTATCATGGATGGATAAAGAGACTGAAAGTCCAACACAACAACTGGATCTGCATAGAAACCAGATTCAGGTTCCATCACAAGAGGCAAACACTCCATTGCAGGTTGACAAGCAACCTGTATAAGAGAAAAACAGAGTCAAGATTCAATTACAGCATTTAATAGCAATGTATTGTAAGATGATGACAGAGAAATATGGAGAAGCATAGGAAGCGTATATCATGATCTAAAAGCTACCAAAAAGGAACGCAATGAGGAACATCATTAGCAACTGGAAAGGAGGAAGGAAAATGAGATGCAATGCACCCATACTAAAAAGACAAAGTCAGCAGCAACCTGTTGGTTTCCAGGAGAAATAGCAAGATAATTCTGCGAATGTGCCAGCCTCAGAAACATGGATTCGACACGAAACTGTGAACCTCGAGACAGAACAGAAAAGAAGTCGATGCCAAAAACACGAGCAAGTTCTGATGTTCGATTTATCTGTAAAAGCCAATATGATCACAAGATAAAACAGGATGATCAATGAAAATGAAAAGAGAATAGAAAAAATATAAAAATTCAAACAAAACTGTTTCTGGGTACCATCCCTCATAACTGATGTATAAACAAATACTGTTTGTAAATAGGAAAAAAAAAACAGATTTCATTGAAGAAAAATGAAGGTATGGATTAGATATCTTTTCATCGGTCATGAGAGGAGATTGACTCATCTCCATCTATTTACTGCAGGCATCATGCATAATAGACCAAAGGCAACACCAATAAGGACAACCGATAACAATCAAAAGAATAACAGTCATTTCTGGACAAAAAAAGAGCCAATAGTTCTTGGAGACAATAAAGGCTGACCCACCTAGTATTCTGCATGCAGAGTTCAAGGAAAAGCATTCATTAACATACCATATCAAGTTGATTCATTATCTCCAGATTCAACTTTGCTCTTTCAACCACATGTTCTATACATTTGTACCTTGCCTGTGCAGGACCGCTTGAAAACCATTTTGCCAATGCTTTATAAGGAATTGATGGAATTTTTCTCCTCAAAACAGATTCAGCTACAGCTTCAGCTGTATACATATTCAGTTTAACTTCACTACGCATTAACCGCCAAACATTGAGGACAATTCTACCACCAACATGGATACCACTGGCATGAGTTCGGCCCCATTCATCCTCTATTATTGCATCTTCTATGACAACATTATCAGCAACCGATGGCTTAAGAAGCAATTCATCTTCTAAACCCTTTCCAGAACTGTTAGTTTCTTCAGCTTTTATCTTGCTTTCAGATGGTGTCCTTGATATTTTATTAAGCAGTCCTATACCGAGATATGCAGCTCTTTCAGCTAGAAAACCAAGAGAGCTGCCTTGTACATCCCAACCCATTAAAATATCAGGATCAAGAAAGCATAAAATCTTCATAAACTGACTAAATAAGTGCTTCTCCTCAGAGAAAACATACACCTTAAACCCAGAAAGTCCATCAAGACTCCTGCACAACAACCAAGAGGAGCATGAAAAGCAAAGAATGGACACTTGTTTTATGAACAATATAGCATAAAGAGTTTTTGGTGAAAGTGATCCTAGCATAAACAGAAGCTGGATAAGGCCTAAAAGATAAAAGAAGAGAATGATTGCAGAAACAAATTATAGAACATGAAAGGCTGAACAATTAACCAATCAAAGTGCATTTAAATCACAAGACTAACAGACCTCTGACAGAACCCAGTGTTATTATACAAAAGCACATAACTCTCAGTCAGAGAATCATCATCATTCTGAATTGCAAGAGCTATGACATTGATGGCATCAAATCGAGGATCCGGTCGTAGGTCTCCTCTAGATTCCGTGTGAACCTGTCAGAAAGTGTTGCACCCATCAGAGATTAACCTCAACTTTTAGTAAACAAGAAATCATAATCAAGTATTTTATTTCAGTAATGATATGAAATTTTCAAGAAACAGTAAGCAGCAACAAATTCAAGTGTATCTTAATTATAGAGAAGTTAATGCTAGCCCTGAGCTCACATTACATGTACACCTATCTAGGAAAGTCCAAAGGATTCGATGTCAATATATTATGCCTGCAAACATAAGGGAATTCAAACATGCATAATTTAAAATTGTAAAAATTCAATGAATGCTATTGAAAATATTCTGATCATGACAGAATAGATAAGATCTTTTGTCAAGAAATCATTCAAAATTTTCTAAAAGAAAGGACTCAAAAAAGTCACAAGCGTGCTTATAGAGTTAAATTTGAGGGACTAAACTTTCTTTAGTAATTTCCAAAACATAAAATCAATATAGGAAATAGTACAACAATAAAAATGTTGTGGTCAATACCTCTAAGCTTATCAATGTAATCTGTTGCCCACCACCAACACTTGCAGGATCTCGAAATCCAATTTGGCTTAGTGGAGTGGGCCTGGATTTTCCATCTGGACCCGAAATCTGAGACATATCTTGAGAGCCATCAGTGCATGTATTTACTTTCATAATATTTCCCTCACTTTGGCATGTTGCTCTTGACTCTTTACCGCAGGACCTCACTTCTGAACCAAGGACCACATTATTCTCTGGATGCACTAGATCTAACATTGATCTCATGTGATATTTAGAACTAGATTCAGTCAAAACCTCATTACAGTTTACAGGTGAAGAGTTTTCCGAAACAATCAGACACTGAGAAGAGCCTGCAAAATGTTCTAAGCTATTAATAGATTTTCTAAATTCTCTTTGCACAGACAAAAAGCAACAAACTCTACCTGTTAAAGGTGGAGATTCGGCTGACACTACATTGCTCTGTCTAGGAGTTCCTAGAAATGCAGAACCAATGGTTACGGATAAGAAATAAAAAATAAAAATAAAAAAAAGGTAGGAAATGAGTAGCCAGGCTTTCAACAAATCTAGCTGATACCTTTGTCATTAGATGACAGCCATCTATATACAGAATCTACAGAAGGGGGAGAAAATACAGGCGTCAAAAGGTACAAGAAAGAGCCATCATTTTGATAGTGAATAGGGACGCCCAATGCAGCTTCTTGATGAAAATTAGAGTTGTTATTTCCTGGGCAGTTGCTTTTACTTTCCTTCTCTTCTTCGCAGTCCCCTGAAAAAAAGGGGAGAATCTCATCCAAAGCTCTCCCTTTAAGAAAACAAATAAACACAAGTTAGTTGACAATAAATTCAAGCAGTCACCATAACTACTAGATTTTCCTATAGGCCTCAGTCAATTGCAGCAAATTGAACAGAAATATTTTACAAATTCACAGATGAAACCAAATTGCCAAGAATACCATAGACTTCACTCTGAACAATACAAGCTGCCCAGCCAGTGACTTATTGACAATGATTTTTATTGATAAACCATAACCACAAGACACAAGAAAACTGCTTTTTTGATTCTCTACAGACAAATATGCGCTTTTTTCAAGAGGGATGAATGTTTCTTGATAATAGATACATAATGGCTTATGTTAATGAGAAGTGGTTTTAAACAAAGATAGAAATAATGAAATGTGAAGTCACATGATATTAGAGAAACATAAAATTAACCTGATGTTCCTTGATAATTTCCCTCAATAAAGGGAGGACAAAAATGGGTAGTAGGTGAATGTGAAACATTTTCAGCTGCTCCAACATTCCAATCAGCTATTGGGGGTTTCTTGCAGAAGGTCATGCCAATCAACTCCACAGGTTTTGCCTTCTCGTCAACAACCAAGCAAGTATTGCAACCATGTTTTCCACCAATGCGATCTTCATTCTGCATATCACTTTCATTAGTCATTGCATCCATGACCACAAGCCTGTCAATAGAAAAGGAAGTTCCACCCGTGTCGTAATTTTTGTGGATGTTACCATCCATACCAAGCACTTTTTGTTTACATGGAGAAGCTGACGAACACAAAGAACCACTGGCACTGGTTTGCTGTAATCTCTCATCAGGAAAATCTATTTCCTTATGGGATTTTGACATGTAGGCATCAAAACTTATGGGTTCTGAAGAAGTTGCTCGAAAATCAAACTCTTTACTGCTGTAAGTTTCGTGATGACCAATAGAAGTTCCACAGTCATGCTTCTCAGGATAAAAGTTCAATGCTAACTTCTTCCCCATTTGTTCAGGATGACCTGTGTTATCCTGTGGTGGATTATAAATGCCAGACGATCTGGGTAGGATACAACACATCGAATCAGAATGGGTATGTTTGAAGCACACAGCCTCATGAGATTCGTTTTGTTCATTGGCAATTGATGGCCTATGGTTGAGAGATTCAGGGGCCTTCTTGTCAAGCTCATCATGTAACCCATGAAAATCTAATTCTTTTGAGCAAGAGAAAATATGTGTTTCCCTTCCCCCCTTCACATGAACATTTTCACCCCTAGTAGATCCACAATCGGCAGGCTCAATTCGGCGGCCTCTCTTTCTTCTCATCAAGTCCCGCACAGAGCATCCAACTAATGTGCTTGCTTCCTGTTTATCACAGTCATTGTCATGTACACTTATATTTAAAGGATTAGAAGTTTTCTCCAAATCATTTTCAGCTGAGAAACTTGTGCCTAAATATTCTTTAATTTCATTAGCACATGCTTCAGTTATGTTGAAACTGACATTATCAGAGTTACCCTTCCCCTTTTCAGTCATGGAAAGAGGTAAAGAGCCCCATAAAGATTGTTTCCTTTTGCGCTTAGCACTAATTGTTTTACCAGTATCCTGTGAAGACCTCTTAAATTCAGGTTTTATGTCTGTTTTTGAAGATTTTGCAACTGGTGCTGCAGGAGATAAAGATATATCATCACTGGAACCATCTGTCTGGGGAATATTTTTGCCTGATGAAATTTGAGTATAATCAAAAGGTGAAGTTCTTTTCTTCAGATCCTCAAAGTCAATTAAATCCCCAATTGAATCCAGAATATCCTGACATTCTTTCTGTGACTCACTCTCATAATCGATACTGGCTTTCTCTAGCACCTTATCAATAGTTGTTGCAGGCAACAAAGGAGACAGAATAGTCTCACGAACAAGTTCATCATCTGAGTTTATATCTTCATCAGCATGAGAAGTGGCAAGCCACCTTAAAATCCCCAAAGCTTCTTTATCTGTAGCCTGTAAAAGTACGAATTAATGTAATGCAAGTAGAAGAAAAGGGAGCCTAAGCAGTTTCAATGAACTTCAACAGCCCATAAGGTTAATCATAACACCCTATGGATCTACTAAAGTTTATTGATTCCAATTCACGACCATAAATCCAGCAATAAGAAAGGACAAAATTTATCCTTACTGGAATTAGCATGTCAGTAGAACTAACCCAATTTTGAAGAATATGTTTGCAAAGCAAATCCTTGGAAATGGTATTCCACAGTGTCCAGGAACTTAATCAAGTTTGCAAATCATATAACAACTTATAAACCTAAAAGGAGTTATCTCAGGAAGAAAATTTTATTAAATGACTGATCTAAAAGACAATATTAGTGTTTCATTAAGTTATCTAATAATAAAAATGCATCCTAAAGCACCACTCTACACCTTTTCAAATAAGATAAAAAATTGCCAACTGTGTAAATTGCCATGCACTGAGATTATATCACAAAAAATAATAGAAAACATGTAGCCTGATGATTTTATGGAGAGAAAAGGGGAAATCAAGAAGAGCCAACAATGCATTCAAATGGCTACTTCTATTACCCAATAAGAAATAAAGCAGCTAATGGCCTAAAAATCCACATGGTCAGGAAATGAAATCGTCACCCAAGAGTAAATAAACAGTAGCATTAAGGAAGACAAACACACAAAATATATGAAAACTACCTTCGGGTCAGAGGCTAGCACTGTTTCTGATGATTGTATTTCACCAACAGACAATAGTTCAGGACAGACATCTTTTTCTTCAAATGATGCAGCTTTCATCTCTTCTTCACATGGCTTACAATATTGTGACGGAGATCCATGCAGGTTTTGTCCTTTCAAACATCTGAGAGCTTGTGGAACAGTATGCTTCGAATTGATACATTTAGGTCCAAACAAATTTTCCTCATCAGCCGACGCCATGACTGAATGTTCAAATGCCAACTCATTGCAACACAAAGATTCTTCAACTTTGATGCACAATTCCATTAGTTTAATGTCAAATCCAAGACCAAGTGAGAGAGCTTTCAAAACATCTTCTGAAAGTGGCCTATCAGGGTCAAAAGGTAGAGTTGTCTCATGCATCCCTGTCCTTTCATACTCTTCCTGTAACACCAACTGTAAAGTTAAACAAATGAACAGAATATTCACTGGCTTGATGTAGAACAGCTTGTGGGTAGAAAAGACCAAACCTCCCAAATTGGAATAAGTGACTGAACCATTTTCACATCAGAACAGGCTTGGGATAGAGATTTGTATATTTTAAATTGCTGGTTAAGAATATCTGAAAAATAAAAGTATAAACAATTTTAGGTACAAAATGAAAAGTATATATGGCAATCACTGCAAAGCAAAGCATACAAACCATCTATGGTAGTATCTCCTTCAAGTTCACAAGAACTTTGCCGTCTAACATTGCAAGTGTCTTGATCTGATGACACAACGAGTGCATCTGAAACATGCCACATCCATTCACCAGGAATTGTGGAAGATATCCAAACTGGAGAACTTACACTTGAATCTGCCTAATTGCAATTTCCATATCATGAAAGAGAATAAGATTTTAAACATGAAATGAAATTCCTTGCTTTATGAAACATCAGTGAAGAAAGGCAAAAGTGACCTGAAAACAAGTAGACTCCAAGATCAAGTCTTCCATCTTCTGCCCATGTTGGCCACAGTAACTAAATTTTCTTGGCTTGGGAACATCAGGTATTGGATTACGGAACTTCATCCTTGATAAATGAAGATGAGCCATCCCATACAAGTTATAATCCACCTAAAAGGAAGACCGGAGATGAGATATTGAAAACAGGAGCAGAATGAAGTTTAAATGTGATTGAATGTCCCAAGGAGAGAATAGTTTGTACGAAGTATTTAATGAAATATTAAGATTATTTTCAAGATCAATAAAAATGCCAACATAAATTTTTCATGACCATTCAACACAATGGCTGGATTTCTATGTAGCCATTTTGAGCACAACAGCTGCATTTCTTTGTAACCAATTGATGAGATTTAGAAAACAATATGTAAGTGTACTGGGCAGTACCAAAAATAGCATTAACCAATTTGACAGTAGAAAATTCAACAGAACTCATACAAGCCCACATAGAAGCAAGGTAGAGAATCAACAATTTGCAAATGAAAAATAAAATAGAAATTAAACATGCGTGGCCTTCCTATGCAACAATTTTAAAACAAATTTGTGCAGTAACATGTGCATGCCTAAATCTATGACGCAATAGTACAAAATCATTTATCTATTGCTGGTACTTTTAACAAATTCACTATCACAAACCACTGTATTTGATTCAAATATGTGCAACATTTGTGTTAGACACGCACACCCGCACACCCACACCCGCACCCACACCCACACCCACACACCCACACACACACACACCCACACACACACCCCCCCACCCACACCCACGCCCACGCCCACGCCCGCCCGCCCGCCCGTGCACAGACACACACACACACACACACACACACACAAGAGCAATAGTAGCTAGTGATTAAAATGCAAGAGTAATATTCACATAAAAAGAAAAACCCATGTACTTACAAGAAATTGGAGAATAAAAGGAATGTGTGATTCATGAGGCTGCAAACTTTTATCCAGAACTGCACCAGCCTGAGAAACAATAGTATTACCAGCGTATATTGTTCAGGATATACAGATATGAGCATATCTACCTGTGTGCAAGTGCACATAGCCAACCAAAATGATAATGTTAACATGTCAGAAAGGAAAAAGAAAGTTCAATGCCTAATGTATAAACAAAAATTTTCAAAGGCTTTGTGGTATATTACACAGTCAATAGGCAGTTACTGGACATCTTGCTCAGCACATCCAAAAAACTATTGGTTTGTTAAGTAAAACCCTCAAACCCAAAGATCAACACTGATCTGAGCCTACAGTGTAAAAGCATCAGCAGAAAGTGACAGTATGCTATCTCTAATTGGCATGCAACCTACTGAACAAATTAGCAATTTTTATTATTTAAAATTTTCTAAACGTAAGAGTCAAAAGAAATAATTGAACAAATAATCATCAATTCATATGCACAAAATGCTCATGAATAGGTATGCTAAACATAAAAGTTCACTTCTTATCCAAAGATCATCTACAGATCAGCATGGATCTGAGATCTGAAGGTAAGAACCAGTGTAGGATATAATCAAGAGTACAAATGATTACAATGATCGTGACAATGAGGATAAGAAATTCCAAAACATGAACAACGAAAACCAAATAAACCATGAACGATAGTAACATTCAGCAAAAAGCAGAACACCATTAACAATTCCATACCAAAAGAAGACTGGCAGCACGAGAAACATCATGTGGATAGTAGCTTGGTACATGTCAAGGTCCTCAGTATCATACTCTTAATCTAACTTATGAATACAAAATGCTCTTTGTTTAAAAAAAAAAAAAAGTAAAACAACAACAACAACTGTAACATGATATAATATTTGGATACAAATAAATCTTCACAAATAGCTCCTCAGATGATTGATAACCATAAAACTTCTTTGCTCGTACAAGGCTGCAACCATGCACATGCTGCCGTTTCGAACCAGCACTACCTTTAAACTACAAATTCAAGTCAAGAAAAATTCAAACCATATCTGCTGCATCAGCAACATAACCAGGGAAAAAAGAAGACCTCAAGCGCAAATTGATAACCAGAACATTGAATTTAACCAAATATACCTTCAAGGCTTTTTCTAAGGAAAGAGCTAAGGCATGTGCACATGCATCATCTGCTATAAAATTGACAAGAAATACAGTTTATTTTAAATATTACCCTTTCAAAAGACAAAAGCAAAGAGTAAAACATCATTGCAAACGTGCTCAGTACCTTCTTGGCGTGTATGAGAGCCCTGAGGTAATGTTTCAGCGAATGGAACATATAAATATGGCAAAGCCTATGACAAAATGCAACAATGAGCCCTCAAAAACAAGAAAGTAACCATAATTAACATATAACAAATGTTACAAGCAGTACTTTCCATTCATATTTAGTTTACAATACTAAGCAATTACATCGGTGTACGCTAATAAGCTTAGTTTGCTCAAGAAATACTTAGCAATTTAAACAAAATAAATACCAGCTAGACCATCCACAAGCTACGCCAATTTTCTTAACTAATCAGAAAATCTTACTCTATGAACATGCAAACAAGTCTTCTGACCCGCCGGTGTCGAACCATAAATCCTTATAACCGGAACTTCATTCACTTTTTCACCTTCAAATTTTCAAAAAAAAATGCCAACAATTGAATCGAAATTCAAAAGCATTTTAGCTTTACTACTCGCAAAAGAGACAGTTAAAAAACGCACAAAAAAAAAGTTGTAAAAGAAATCGTACCTTGAAAGCTACTATAGCAAACATCGAAGCCGGAAATTGGCGGTGCCATGTAATGATCGATGGACACGATTCGAACACTGAAAACGTTCGAATCCGGCTGCGAATTCGACATTGAAATTACTCTTTTTTAATTAAGAAAAAACGAAATTCGGAGATAGTGAGGTATTTTGATTTTTCTTTCTTTCTTTCTTTTTTATTCTTTTCGAAAGTTTTGAATGGAGAACTGGAGAAGTTGCGGTGGAATGAAAAATATTTTCGTTCGCGCCAGTTATTTTTGTGGTTTTATATAACCAGAAGAAAATTTCTTTAACTTCTCGGGCACTGCACCGACTTTGATATTTTAACTTAAGTCCTCGCCCTTTCACTAATTTGCACTTCCGCTTGTTTTAAATCTTGAAAAGTTTACCATTTCTTTTAAAATTGTCAATTATGTCCGTAAATTAGATCTCCTAATTTAAGATGATACGACGATACGATAATTATAAAAAGAAAAAAAATAAAAGCGATATCAGTTAAAATTTTAATAAAAACTGTGTATAAAATTAGCCTGAATTTTTTTTTTATGTTCTTGTTTAATAAAAATACATGTTTTCTGTTTAATGTATGGACATGAATGATAACATAATAATATTCACATTTTATCTGATTTCAAATTGATCAGAATTTGTTTTAATCCAAACTCAAATTTATACAAAGCTGAAACAAATAAATTTTTCTTTGACTTGTATAAAACTTAAATCAAATCCAAAATGATAAGATTTTTTCTTAATCCAAACATATAATTTAACTTAAAATAACTTAACTTAAATCTTATCTGACTTGTCCATTTATCACTTGGGTCTATAGTTATTCACCAACACCTACTTTTAAGCTAACTCCTTTAAAATTTGCATGTTCAATTTTGCAACTGCACTTAAAAAAGGGGTATAAGGGAATAGGCTTTAAATGAGCTTCATTATATTTGTGATATTTGTTCTTTTTTTGAGTTGTTCAAGATTAGTTTATGTTCATTAAGAAATTTTCACATTATATTTAAATTTGGTTCATGTTTTCGTGATATTAGAATATTTGAAATCGACTTATTTTAAATATTAAACAAATAAATTCATGAATATATAACCAAACAAATTCAAAACAATTAAAAATGTGTTCATCAATAATAAATAAACCATAATTAAACAAATAAACAATTATAAATTTAGGATGATATTAAAATAAATAGATAAATTATTATTTTATTAGCATCAAACAATAAACGAAATTATACAATTTAAAAAGAATGGGTTTTAAACAATCTTTAAATGAATTTATTTACAAGTATAACAGATTTTTATTTGAGACCTATTTGTTTATTAAGTGAAATTAGAAATATTATTTGTAATCGTTTGTTTTTTTTTTGTTGGTGGAAAATGGAACATACGATAAATTAAAAATTAAAAAAAAATAGTTAGCCTCTCTTCGGGTTGTTAACAACCCTTGGCATATAACAACCAAGGTTATCAAACAACAAAGAGTTCCTCAACCCATCTAGAAGGGGTTCAAAAAACAAAAAAGACGTGAAAAGATTTCCTCCTAATTTAGCTAGCCTATCTGCAACTGCATTCGCCTCCTTATATATATATATATATATATATATATATATATATATATATATATATATATATATATATATATGTACACTATAAACTTGGACGTTCACCAACTATTGGAGAGGTGATCTACAATCAAAAACAAGGGCATAATGAGAATGTGAAGAAGGAACATCAGTAAACAAATACCTGAGAATGTACTCTGAGTCAATCTCCACCATAATATGCGAGTAGCCACTGTTAACAACAATTTGTAGCCCATCCCTCAATCCACATAACTTCGTACACATTCTAGTGGTAATACCTAGTTTACAGGCATACCCTTTGATCTAATTTCCGCTAGCATTTTTAAAGACACTGCTAACCCCTGCTTTGCCAGGGTTGCCTAAGGTCGAGCCATTCGAATTGAGTTTGATGAAGTTTTCAAGTAGTGGTAGCCATCCAATGTTCATATGAACTCTCTGTTTGGTGTTCCTATAAATGGCCATAATAGCCTAATACTCCCTGACTTTTCTTCTAAAATTACCCACCCAAGCATGTTTAGATTGAACAAAATTCTCAAATACAATTCTGTTCCTGTTAACCTAGATCATGTATAGGGTAAAAGTGAAAACGATCCTCCAAGGGACTTGATCCATTTCAGATAATTCCTTTATGCTGATGTTATGGAGTATCCTTTCATAGAAATCCAACAACATGGAAGACTAATCCCGATCGATAACTTTAACAAGTTCCCATAGTTCTCTCACAAGATTATAGTTCCTGAGATAATGGTTTGTTAAGTTTAATAAACAAACATAAATGAAAAAGAATTAAACTTGTTCACCAACTATTTATTGAAAACTATTTATTTACAACTATAAACTTAAGGAAAACAAGTACGAATTAATTCATGCAAAGTTTTAGTATGGATTATGCATCCAAAGGTAGCATAAGAGTATTTGCTAGATTGCTAATGTTTAACTATTCTTGAAATTTTCATTGAGTTTTGATGATAATGTAACGACCCTTTATACCAAAATTATAAACCAAATTTTTCCTTTTCTTACTTACATTATTGGGCTGTACATAATGCCTCAATTTCTACTCTTAAAATAAAATTTAAATTAACTAGATAATGTCCTTCAATATCTGGTCCCAGTCCAAATATTCTTGAGTAAGCATGAATTCACAACTTAGCAAAATATATTACTATCCAAGATGCATGCATTATCACAAAACATAGATATATCATATAATTATCTTAGCTACATCTCCATATTTCAAAAGTACTGGTATTGCAAGTCTGAATATAAACCAAATAACTATACACAATTTACCTCCGAAGTGGTACCAAAAACTTCGAAGGACGTGTTAGCTCCTCATGTATATACTCCTACTGCAAGTAATCTGGAAGGTGGAGAAGGGGGTGAGCTTTTTGGAAAGCTCAATAGGAAATATATATGAGAAACTGATACCAAATTTCTATATGCAATTTCCAAAATATTTACTAAAGCTCAAATATCATATCTGATACTATTCAAAAAATCAAATCATGCATATGCAATGCATCAGAAAACATTTCATTTAATCTGAAACGTAAACAACTAAATTCTGAGCATCATTCAAAATATGTGTGCTTATCACATTCTGTTTCAATACGAATCATCAAATCAAATTCTCATTTGTTTCAAAATCAACATATCATATATTCGAAAATCATATAAGAAGATAAGCACGGAAAATTATATACATACTAGGCTTGAGACATATTAGCAACTAATGAATAATCATGCAGTTTAGATATTCCCGTGAGGGAAAGTGCAAGTCAGAAAGACTTATAGCCATAGTCCAAGGGGGGTCCGCAGTGAGCACTGATAAGGCGTTAACTAGGCCCGATGTGCACTGGATCAAGGTCACACAGTATCAGAAAATAAATATCTATTGCAGACTAGATCAAGGTCTGTAACATCCCGTTACCACATTTTTCACGTATTTTCATACAACTTTACCGGTTGGGCTGTCTGCGATGCCATTAACATTCAACAGTAACAATGACAAATGATAAACATTTATCTATTTATTATGGAATATGAAATTTCTTTTTCATTATTCCTTACATCTGACATCCCCTATAATCTTTTATTTCATTAAGGTAGTACTGTATACATATGTCTGAAATGTAAAAGAGAAAAGACTGTACCTGTCACGTTTAATGTGCCATGCCTTAGTGCTTTAAGCATAGCTATACCCATCTGAGAGCTAATTCTCTCAACTCCGCGTACTTCTTATCTGTGGAGTTAAAACAAAAGGGTGAGCGATTCATACGCTCAGTAAAAGAAACATATGCTGCTTTAAATAAGGCAAAACTATATATCACTATTCATTTGTTCTTTTCTTAACAATAACCCAGTAGAAAAGAAAATGGATATATAGTAAACAACTCTCTTAAAACACCATTCAAAACACCGACTAACAGTTTACTTTAAAATGTAGTAAACACTATCGAGGATTTCAATAATCCTCATAGTAAATAGAAACTGATAAGTTGAGACTAGGCAACAAATAAATCATGCTATCATCGTTTCTCCCTCCACCTTGGGAGAACGAAACCTGCCGCTTTTGGGGTGCACCCGTAGGCCATCGCCCCTCACGGCTATATCAGATCTATGGCCATAATCTAAAGGGGTCCTCGGGTCCACTTGCCAAGTGACCTCGAGACCGCTGATGACTTGGCAGGTCCATCAGCCCTGTGACGCCCTGAGGTGCACTCATTGGTCCATTGACCGAGCCACCGCCCCAGGTAGGTCACGCACTAGCAACGCATGAACTCAGGGCCTAAAGTCTCAAAATCAACTTTTATATCTCATATATCATTTCCACAAAATGATTTGATTTCTTATAAAACAATAAAACACCAAAAACAGCCCGTAATCTCAACTTTTAAAACCTGCTCGCCCATGATCAGCTCGCCCGACATGGCTTGCCCATGGAAGCAGCTCGCTGTGGCGGAGAACATGTGTTCGCCCGCCCTCTTTGCTTTTAAAATCTGAAGCAAAACTGGCTTGCCCTCTGTGGCTCGCCCAGAAATCAACTCGATAAGACGGTGAATTAGTATTCGCCCGCCACTTAGCTTTTCAAAACAGAAATCTCGTTGATATCAGTTCGCCCGCCTTCAGTTTAAAACAAGGGCCGCCCGCCCAACATCTTAAAAAAAAGGGTTCGCCCGACTACGGCTTTACCCGGATTTCTCTTTAAAACAAGGGCACTCGCCCAGTTCTCATAAAACAGAGCTCGCCATTTGGCTTAACTTATAGCTTTCTATTAAGAAAGTTCGCCCGCCCTTTAAAAATAGAAATGAGTTTAAAACGTATAAAAGGGATTGGTTCGCCCGCCAATACCAATTCACCCAACATAAATCACAAAGGGCGTGCCCAACATAAAACATACAAAGCGCTCGCCCGCCCTGTATCATTTCACCCAACAAAACAGCAAAAGGCGGCTATCAGCTCGCCCGCGATCAAACAATTATCAATTAACTTCTTAAAATCATGCATGTCAGAAAACAAAACATTTAACTTAATGTTTTCATAAAATTTACTCCACAGGACATGCATCACTTCACACACACTTCCCTTACCTTGTTCAACGAAGTCTTGCTTCACCCGGCACTCTGTTCGCCCATAGCTATTCCCAATTATCGGCTGCAAATTATATATAAATTTCATTAATATTTTCTTTATATATCACTTGGCGAGAATAAATCAAATAACTACTCGCCCAATCAGATTCCCAATTAGTTCGCCCGCCATTACTCACGAAGCCTTCATTGGCTAACTGTGGAAGTTCACCCACAATCCTTCTCGCCCAATGCCTTCGCATTAGAGCTCGCCCGTCATTCACTTCACTAGAATTGGGCGTTCTCGCCCACAAAATTACCTTGGCGAGTACTTAATATCTATTCGCATCATTGGCGATTACTATTTTCAACTTGGGCGATCGCTGTAGTCGCCCTTGTCGTCACCTATTCCATAATTTTCCTTGTTTTTCCAATTTTCCAAGGATCTAACTAAAACAAAGACTGTATCTATGTTTATTACTGCATAAATCATAGAAATCTATCAGTGAACATCAAGAACACCTCAGAAAATATGAAACTCACCTCAACCAACTGCACTTCCAAAACACGTTGTTTTTCTGTCTCATGTTGGCCTCTATTTGCTTATTCCTTCAGCTCACCAGGCTAAGAAAGAAAGGTTTTATAAGCATGTTTACTGGTTTAGCCAACTGAAGAGTGAAACTCAGTAGATCAAACATGGCAGAGAAATGGAAGAAACAGAGAAATAGCTCTCGTGAAGAAACTGAAATTGGCTAACTCGTTTTTCATCAATTGTCTCTGCTTATATAAACATTCTCAGCCAATCAATAGCCACCGCCTGGTCCTTATCCTGTTTCTTTCATCATTACTCACGTCTATCATGCATTTAATGCATGTAGAAAAACTGAAGCACAAGTGGCGTAAAAGTCTCCCTTTCACACTCTTTTTCTTCTGCTGTAGACTTTGCTTAACTCTTCAACCAATAAGGCTAACTCCCTTATTGACTTTAACTTTCCTTCATTTATTGTCCTCGTCCGTATATCTCACCAAGTCAATCTTGGCTGCTAATGGTTCTGAAGCCATTTTCCTTGTCCACACAAACTGATTCCCGGCCTCCACCTCGTCTGCTCGCCACACTACACCAGTTCGCCACTTTGTTTCGATTCACCTCAAACGTTGGCGAACTCACCTATTCGCCTTAACACAATCCAATTCGCCATCACCGTTGGCAAACTGCTCACCCGTTGGCGAAAACCTTTTTTGGCTCACCCATTGACGATTACACCTTTACCTAGATCGCCCATTGGCGAACTGTTACTTCACGGTACTCGCCCGTCGAGTATTTTACCTACTTGGCTCCATTCACATCTCAAGTTAAGGAGCTTTTCACCCTTTTGGAAATTAACATGCATTATTTATTTAATTTCCATTATCAATTTTATGAATTTAGACTGTACAGTAGTGTAAAAATCGGATCTTACAAGGTCACACAATAGCCAGAACGGATACCTACTAAGGACTGGATCAAGGTCACATAGCAGTAAAAAAATACTGCAATGACTTAGCTAGTCATGTCTCAAAACGTTTTATACATATCTCTTTCAAAAAGAGTATTTTTTTTAGCTTTAGGAAAGTTCATAACAAAAGTCATATACATTTCTTTCAAAAACATATAAATCATACATGCTCATAATATCTTCAACACAATAACATAGGTTGATAATTTCCTTGAGATAAGTATCTCGGTAGAGAGTCTTATAGACAATTCAAAGTCACAAGATTTAACCGTTTTCAAAATAAATATGTCGGATAATTAGTCATTTTCAAATGATTGTTTAAATTAAGCTTAAGTCATAAACCATTATTTTCATAAAATTCAGGCATCATAACGGCTTATATTTTCTTAAAACCCCCTACAAGAAAATTGCAAATTTACATAAGGTAGTTGATTTTAAATAGCATTCGGTATCTCTTACGTTCCGATATATATCTCTTACCTCAGTATTTAACACAAATGTTGTTATAGCACCTTTGTCTTTCTTGATTTCCTTCCCCTTTAGCCTTTAATTTAATGTATTTTGGTTCTCTACCTTTGTAAAAAAATCCCTTCTACATCAAGGCATAAAATCAATTAAATTTATATTATGAAATTTCCTTAAGGTAGCTTATATATATATATATATATATATATATGTATGTATCTATGTCTTAAGTACCTTACCTTGCTTATTCTCTCTTGGTTGGCAAATAATCTTTTGCCTTCTTAAATTTCCATTCTCCACATAATCCTACATCAAAGACCATATATATGTATATTTAGTTTTATAATTATTAACATATTATTTTGTAAGATCCGATTCTACCCTACTGTAGAGCCTAATTACATAAAAGTAATAATGGAAATTAAATAAATAAAGAATATTGATTTCCAACAAGGGTGAAAAGCTCCTTGACTTAAGGTGAGAACGGAGCAAATTATGAGAAATACATGACGGGCGAGTACGCTGGCAGCTCGCCAATGAGCGAGCAAGAGGACATTCGCCAATGGTCACGGTAAGTTGGACAATGGCGTGGGCGAATAGATGAGTTCGCCAGCTAGTTGTGTGAGGTGATCACCCGGGTGGGCGAGGACATGTAATCGCCCATATATATTGAATAAACTGGAACGGAATTAGCAAAGACAAATGAAAATAGATTCAACCATTTGGCAGCCAAAATTGACTCATAAGTCATACGGTTGAAGAGAATTAACGAAGAAGAGGTTGAAGTCAGTAAGGAATTTACCTGATTGGTTGAGGAAGTAAACAAAGTCTGCAGCAGAAGAAAAAGAGTGTGAAAGGAAGACTTTCTCGCCCTTTGTAAGTGCAGATTTTCTTCATGCATTAAATGCATGATAGACGTGAGGAATGATGAAGAAAACAGGATAAGAGGCAGGTGGTGGCTATTGATTGGTTGAGCATGGCTATATAAGCAGAGACAATTGAGGAGAAACGAGTTAGCTAATTTTAGCTTCTTCACGAAAACCATTTCTCTGCTTCTTCCATCTCTCTGCTATGGTTGATCTAATAGGCTTCACCCTTAAGCTGGCTAAACAAGCAAAACAGCTTGCAAACCTTTTCTTCTTAACTTGATGAGCTAAAAGAATAGGCAAAGGAAGGCCAACATGAGATGGAAAGCAATCTGTTCTGGAAGTGCAGTTGATTGAGGTGAGTTTCATATTTTTGTAGTGTTCTTGATATTCAAGGATAGACTTATATGTTTACAACATAGAACACAACCTTGTTTTAGTTAGATCCTTAGAGAACATGAAAACAAGGAAAATAATGGAATAAGTGACGACAATGGCGACTACAGTGATCGCCCATGTTGAAAATTCGTAATCGCCAATGAGGCGAGTAGATATTAAGGTACTCGCCAAGGTAAAGCTGTGTTTAAGGGGCGAGAACGCCCAATTCTAGTGAAATGAATTCAAGGGCGAGCTCAAACGCAGAGGCGTTGGGCGAATAGGTTTGCGGGCAAACTCCACAATTGAGCCAATGTAGGCCTCGTGAGTTGAATGTTGGGCGAACTCAGAAAACCACGGTGTGTTATGGCGGGCGATATGCCACGTGGTAGCCATATGGTGAATGGCGAGCTCATCTGGGTGAACTAGTAGAGCTCTATTTGGGCGAGTAGTCATTTGATTTATTTCAATTCGCCTAAGAAATGGAAAAATATTTATAAAGGAAATATTAATGGAATTTATATAATTTGCAGCCGATAGATGGGAATGGCTATGGGCGAACAGAGAGCAGGGCGAAGCAAGGCTTCGTTTCTAACAGGTAAGGGAGATATGTGTGAAGTAATGCATGTCCTGTGGAGTAAGTTTTATGAAAACATGAAGTTAAATGTTTTGTTTTCTGACATGCATTGTTTGAGAAAAGTTATTTTGATAATTATTTTGATACGGGCGAGCTAAAGGCCGACCCCTATGTTGTTTTGGGTGAACTGATACAGGGCGGGCGAGTCCTTGTATTTTTATGTCGGACGAATTGGTTTTGGCGGGCAAGCCAAGCCCTTTTATAGTTTTATACACCCGTTTATAGTTGCAAGGGCGGGCGAAACCGTTTTAAAGAAAACTATAAGGTGAGCCAAGTGGCAAGCTCTCTTTTATGAGAACTGGGAGAGTACCCTTGTTTTAAAGAGAAATCCGGGTAAAAGCCATAGTCGGGCGAACCCTTTTTAAGCTGTTGGAGCGGGCGGCCCTTGTTTTAAACTGAAGGCGGGCGAACTGCTATCAATGAGATTTCTGTTTTGAAAAGCTAAGTGTCGGGCGAACACTAATTCACCGTCTTGTCGAGTTAGTCAGGGGCGAGCCGTGAAGGGCGAGCTGATCCTGGCGAACGGTTTTAAAGTTTAAATTCTTATACGAAAAATGAATTATTTTAAATATTTTCAAAATAGAATATGAAACCTTTTGGGCGAGTTGAATAACGGGCGAGCCACTGAGGGCGAGCCAATTTGCCTTCGATCTAAGGGGTAAAGTTGGGCGGGCGAACACATGTTCTCCGCTATGGGCGAGCTGCCATGGTCAAGCCATGTCGGGCGAGCTAACCATGGGCGAGCAGGTTTTAAAAGTTGGGATTACGGGCTATTTTTGGTGTTTTACTGTTTTATAAGAAATCAAATCATTTTGTGGAAATGATGCATAAGATGTAACTTGATTTTGAGACACTAGGCCATGAGTTCATGCGTTACTATTGCGTGACCCAAATAGGGCGATGGCTCGGGTCAAATAGACCAACGAGTGCACCCTAGGGCGTCACAGGGCTGATGGACCTGCCAAGTCATCAGCGGTCTCGAGGTCACTTGGCAAGTGGACCCGAGGACCACTATAGATTATGGCCATAGATCTGAGATAGCCGTGAGGGGCGATGGCCTACGGGTGCACCCCAAAAGCGGCAGATTCCGTTCTCACAAGGGGGAGGGGGAACGATGATAGCATGATTTAATTGTTGCCTAGTCTCAACTTATTGATTTCTGTTACTGTGAGGATTTGTTGAAATCCTAGATAGTGTTTACTACATTTTAAAGTAAACTGTTAATCGGTGTTTTGAATGGTGTTGTAAGAGAGTTGTTTACTATATATCCACTGTCTTTTCTACTGGGTTATTGTTAAGAAAAGAATAAATGAGTTGTGATATATAGTTTTGCTTTGTTTAAAGCAGCATATATTTCCTTTACTGAGCGTATAAATCGCTCACTCCTTTGTTTTAACTCCACAGATAAGAAGTATACGGAGTTGAGAGAATTAGCTCTCAGATGGGTATAGCTATGCTTAAAGCACTGAGGCATGGCACGTTAAACGTGACAGGTACAGTCTTTTCTCTTTTACATTTCAGACATATGTATACAGTACTACCTTAGTGAAATAAAGGTTAATAGGGGATGTCAGATGTAAGGAATAATGAAAAAGAAATTTCATATTCCATAATTAATAGATAAATGTTCATCATTTATCACTGTTACTGTTGAATGTTAATGGCATCGCAGACAGCCCAACCGGTAAAGTTGTATGTAAATACGTGAAAAATGTGGTAACGGGATGTTACATGTTTCCTCGTGGAATCCTCTTTTGAACTTCTTAATATACACACACACACACACACACCCATATATATATTAAGCTTTATAATTATTAGCATACTTGTTCCTCATTAAATCCTCATTTGAATTTCTTAATATATATATATATATATATATATATTTCACCACCTTGCTAATACCTTTGCGCTTCTCTTATAAACTTAGGTAATTTAAATCCAAAAACATCAAATATACTTACTCTTTTTCTTTTCCTTTTCTTTGTTCAGCTTTCAAGCACATGAAGCAGTCCAAAATGAGGATAAATCTGCCATGATTCTACCTTATTTCATTATCATTCATTTCCTAAGTAAATAACATAATTTAAACTCAAATATGCCTCAACAGTAGCTACCTTACCTCTCAGTCAGACCATCATTTGCCTTAGTCAGCTTCAATGAAAGTAAAACAATTCCAAAGCAAAAAATCATCCACATTTTGTAGCTCCCTTTTTAAGTAAATATGAAAGCCAAAAGAAGGAAGCTTCCATGTGAATTTGACAGCCCTTAAAATGGTCTTCCTTCAGACATCATTCCCACGTGGATATAGCAGCCAAATTGGAATAGCTTTCCACGTCAATAAAATTTTCCCAAAACAGAAAACTTCACGCCTGTAGTTGTTGTCCAAACCCGATATACTTTTGCTTCACGTCTTTATCTCATGTACCTTTGCTGCCATGTTCTTTACAGCCAAAAGAAACCTTCGTTTTCAGCTTAAGGACCCGAGGATGAAGCTCCTTTCAGCCTCAATTTACAGCAACTAAAGAGCTATTCTCCACTTGGCGTTTCTTCCTCTACCGAGAGTCACTAGCTTTAGCCAATGTTGAACCACCAAATCGAAACCTCAGCTCTTGTCAGGAGGAAATGCAGCAACTTCTTGCTGTTCCTTTGCTCTGAACTGAGCCAAAGTAAATACCCCTGTACAACTCCTTTTTCCTCTTCTTTGCTCCAAGCCCAATCTTGTTCTAGCCGATTCTTTCCTTTGTCCAATGCTACCAACATTTTAATGGGACCAGGTTGTAGTAAAAACGTGAGAAGGAAGATGAAAATGCATTGTGCACAGTAGAGAGCTAGAGAAAAGATTAAAAATGGCTGGTGTTTTGCTGGTGATGATGATGAACGATGATGGAAAGTTGTCGTGAGTGGCTGGCATAAAATGAAGATAGTGGAGTTACTGTTTCTAGGCTTCTTCAAGAAGCTACACATCATTCTTCAAAAGAGCCACCATATTATTTTATCATTTCCTTTTCTCTTTTTGTATATATTTATTTTTAAATCCCATTTTGACATTTAATTTAATAACATATATATTCTAAATATTTCTAATTATCTCATACATTTTATTGATCCTACTAATATTCCATACTTTCTATTTTTATTAACTTATATTGTCTATTTTTTTTATTTTGCCCCATATTTTACTGACTTGTTATTTTATTTATTTTGTTTATTTATTTAATCCACTAAATAGAGAATTTACAACTATTACATGCTCCCCTTTAGAAAATTTGGTCCTCCAAATTCGCATCGGGTAATCTTTGATCGAATAGCTCTGGATACTTTTCCTTTATAAGACTTTCAAGCTCCCATGTTGCTTCCTTAGTAGTATGGTATTGCTAGAGCACCTGTACCAATGGGATACTCTTGGATAGTAGTACCCTCTCCTTCCTATCTAAGATCAGTATCGATTTCTCCACATAGCTCATATCTTCCTTGATCTCCAAAGGCTCATATTGAATAACATGTGACGGACCAGGGTGGTACTTGCGTAGCATAGATACGTGAAATACATAATGTACTCCGGCTAACTCAAGAGGTAAGGCTAATCAATATGCTACATCTCGTACATAATCCAAAATCCCAAAAGGCTCGATGAAACGAGCACTTAGTTTCCCTTTCTTGCCAAATCTCATAATACCTTTAGATGGGGAAACCTTCAGAAACACAGAATCTCCCACAGAGAACTCCAAGTGTCTGTGTCAACTGTCAGCATAGCTCTTCTGTCGGCTCTGAGCTGTCCTAAGCCTTTCACAAATCAATCGGACATCCTCAGAGGCTTGTTCTACCAAATCGGGAGCAAGTATCTTACGTTCGCCCACTTCTTCCCAAGCAACTGGGGAACGACACTTTTTATCGTACAAAGCTTCATACGGTGCCATTCCAATGCTCGAATGATAACTATTATTGTATGCAAACTTTGCTAAAGGAAGATGATAGTCCCAGGAGCCCTTAAAGTCCAAAGCATATGCTCTCAACATGTCCTCTAAAGTCTGAATTATACGCTCAGACTACCCAATCTGTTTGTGGATGAAATGCGGTGTTAAAGTTCAGTCGAGTTCCCATGGTATCCTGAAAGTGTTCCCAAAAGTGGGATGTAAATCGGGAATCTTGGTCAGAAGTAATGCTCATTGGAACTCCATGAAGCCGTATAATCTCCTTAACATACATATTTGCTAGAGCATTAAGAGTATCCGTAGACTTCATAGCAAAAAAGTGGGCTGATTTAGTTAGTCTATCTACAATAACCCAGATAGCATCATGATTCCTCATAGTTCTAGGTAATCCTATGATAAAGTCCATGGTAACATGCTCTCATTTCCAAGTAGATATAGATAGAGGTTGAAGTAAACCTGTTAGCCTCTGATGCTCTACCTTAGCCTGCTGACAGGTAAGACACCTAGCAACAAAATCGACAATGTCTCTCTTCATTCTGGACCACAAATACACTTTACGTAGATTATGATACATCTTTGTATTGCCAGGGTGTAAAATGTACCTAGTAGAGTGAGCTTCTGATAAAATAATATCTTTGAGATCTCTATCATTTAGGATACAAATTCGGCCTTTAAACCTTAACAGACCATCAGACCCAACTGAAAAATCAATTTGCTCCCTAGTCTGAATCTGACTAATCAAATCCATACAATACTGATCCTCTCTCTGAGCACGTCTAATACGCTCCATCAAATCAGGCTCAATCCTCATACTAGCCACCATACTATGCCTCTCAGAAGAGGAGATGTTCAGACTCAGACTTGCAAATTGCTGTAATAAATCGAACTCCCGGACCATCATATAAGAAACCAATCCCAGGTGTTTCCGACTAAGAGCATCAGCAACAACATTAGCTTTACTTGGGTGATATAAGATCTCACAATCATAGTCCTTTAGAAGTTCCATCCATCTCCTTTGTCTCATATTTAACTCTTTCTAGGAGAATAAATAATTCAAACTTTTGTGATCCGTAAATATTTGGAATCTTTCTCCATAAAGATAGTGCCACCAAATCTTCAAAGCAAAAACTACTGCGGCCAACTCCAAGTCATGAGTGGGATAGTTCCTTTCATGATCTTTAAGTTGTCGAGACCCATATGCCACTACTCTTCCATTCTGCATGAGCACACAACCCAAACCCTGAGCAGATGCATCACTGTACACCGAGAAACCTCCTGAACCGCTAGGGAGAGTAAGGATTGGTGCTGAGGTCAATCTACACTTCAACTCTTGGAAACTACACTCACATGCGTCATCCCACTCAAATTTTACATCTTTACGCGTGAGGCGTGTTAGAGGAGCAGCTAGTCTAGAAAATCCCTCAACAAATCTCCGATAATAACCAGCTAGACCAAGGAAACTCCGGATCTCAGTGACGGACTTTGGCCTATCCCATTGCATCATAGCCTCTATCTTGGACAGATATACCGATACCCTATCCTTATCCACCACATGACCCAGAAAGGAAATTTGATTCAGCCAAAAGTCACACTTGCTAAGCTTAGCATATAACTTACGGTCCCTGAAAGTCTAAAGTACAATCCTCAAATGATGCTCATGTTCTTCCTAGGACTTAGAATAAATTAGGATGTCATCTATGAACACGATGACAAATCTATCCAGATACGGCTTGAACACTTCATTCATCAAATTCATAAAAGCCGCGAGTGCATTCGTAAGCTCGAATAGCATCACCAAGAATTCATAGTGTCCATACGGGGTCCTAAAGGCTGTTTTAGGAATATGATCGCTTCTAATCTTCAACTGATGATATCCCAATCTAAGATCAATCTTGGAAAAGATCTAAGCACCCCTAAGCTGATCGAATAAGTCATCAATCCTGGGAAGTGGATACTTGTTCTTGATAGTAGCCTTATTCAACCACCGATAATCGATGCACAACCGAAGGGCACCATCTTTCTTCCGAAAAAGTAGTACCGGAGTGCTCCACGGAGATACGCTTGATCGAATGAATCCTTTATCTAACAGTTCTTGGAGCTACATCTTCAATTCATCCAGCTCGACTAAGGCCATCCTATATGGTGGCTTAGAAATGGGTTCCGTGCCAGGAATCAAATCAATAGTGAATTCTAACTTCTTATCCGAGGGAAGTCCTAGCAATTCATCCGGGAAGTCCCTCACCATAGGGACCTCATGTAATTTCAGATTGCTTTTGTCTATGTCCTCAACACAAGCAAGAAATCCTTCATGATTAAAAGACAACATAAATTATCATTCAAAACATTCAATCAATAGAAACAAAACACTTTCATTACTTAAAACTGAAATTTACATCATATCTTTCGGGATAAGTGAAGGTTATAGTCTTTGAGTAGCAGTCTAAATTAACTCGATTGGCAGATAGCCAATCCATGCCCAAGATCACATCAAAGTCGTACATATTTAGTAGTGCTATATCTGCTACTGATTCCTTCTTCCCTATCTTAAGTTTGCAATTCTTATATACTACATCAGTCATATGAGTTTCTTTTAAAGGAGTGCTAATTTGTAGAATATGTCCTAAAGGTTCTGGTCTTATATGTATTTTCATAGCAAAAACAAGTGATATAAATGAATGCGTGGATCTAGGGTCAAATAGTGCAATTGCCATAACCTCAAATACAAATATCTTACCCTTGATGACATCTGAAGAAGTGTCCGCAAGCCCCCGATCCAACACATAAACTCGGCCCTGAACCACTACCTTCTTGCCTTTATCTGCGGTGGTAGCTCATCTCTGAGGCTGAGTAGAACGCTTAGGCTCTTTTGCTGTGCTCTTGCCTAGCGGACAATCCTTGATCAAGTGTCCCTTCTGTCCGCACTTGAAGCAAGAGCCTGTAGCCCAATGACAAGGCCTACCCGAATGAACCCTTCCACAAATATCACATGTTGTCCCGGTAGTGCCCTTTTGACTATCAGTGCCCTTATCAATAATAAAGGGCCTAGTCAATCGGTCCCCAATAGTCTTATCCCCACTCTGTCTCTTAGCAAAAGGTTCATCTCTCCTAGGCTTCTTAACAAACCTCTCAGCACCAGAAGATCTATCATTCGAGGCTCTCTTACTTTTCTCCTTACCCTTACTCTTAAAACGGGACCCATACTCTGCTTGTTGGAACTCGTAATCTTGTTCAGATAACTGGGCCTTCCTAACAGCCTCGTCATAGGTAGAGATATCAAGTGGGGCCAATCGAGACCTAATAGATGGTTGTAATCCAACCAAAAACCTCTCTACACGATGCGTGTCACTACTCACCGTCTGTGGATCATAACAGCTAAGGGCTATAAACCGTGAATCATATTGATCCACCGTCTGATTTCCTTGAGTCAAATTCAGGCACTCGGTCTGCATCCTCTTTTGGGCCGTACGGGGACTGTACTGTTTACAAAAATACCCTAGAAATATGTCCTATGTGACCGTAGGATACCTAGCCTTCAACACAGTCTTGGTGGATTTCCACCAATGCTCTACCTCATCTACGAGTAAGAAGGTGGCCATGCCCACTTTTTTTTTTGTCTCGGAGCATGCCATGTATTCAAACAACTTTTCCATCTCATTCACCCAACTCTTCGCCACTATCGGTTCCTTTTCCCCCTTGAACTTAGGAGGGTCGAACTTCTTGAACTCTCAAAGCCGAGTCAGATTACAACTTTCTGTTGGTCCTGCCTACGGCTGCACTAGAGCAGGTGCCTTTGGCTGAGTCTGGGGCTGGGCTGGCTAAGTTGGAGGAGGTACGGGCTGAGCCGGAGGCTGAGGAACAAGTGGTGGAGGTGGTGGTACTGGTGCCAATGGTGGGGCTGCTTGTCCCTGATTATTATTAAAGTTTGCCATGCACTGAGTAAACAAGGCGAACATGGCATTCATATTCTGGGACATGGTATCTATAGTCCTCTTCAGCCTATCAATTCGGTTTCCATCAGGCTCTGGCTGAGGAGGAAGAGGAGGTTCTGGAGTCGGAGTCTCAGGTGCCGGCACTTCTTGTCTCCTACCGACACTCCTCACACTCCTATAACGTCCTCATCCTCTCATTTTTATAGATAGCCTGGACAAAACAAACATATTTAGTACCATTTATGTAATTATGTATAGTATATACTCAGACATGTACAGTACTTATGAGGATGTAACCAATTCTTAACCTACCGACATTACGTACATCAGACCAACATTGCCCTGATACCAACTTTGTAACGACCCTTTATACCAAAATTATGAACCAAAATTTTCCTTTCTTACTTACATTGTTGGGCTGTACATAATGCCTCAATTTCTACTCTTAAAACAAAATTTAAATTAACTAGATAATGTCCTTCAATATCTGGTTCAATCCAAATATTCTTGAGTAAGTATGCATTCACAACTTAGCAAAATATATTACTATCCAAGCTGCATGCATTATCATAAAACATAAATATATCATATAATTCTCTTAGCTACATCCCTATATTTCAAAAGTACTGGTATTGTAAGTCTGAATATAAACCAAATAACTGTACACAATTTACCTCCAAAGTGGTACCAAAAACTTCGAAGGACGTGTTAACTCCTCGTGTATATACTCCTACTGCAAGTAATCTGGAAGGTGGAGAAATGGGTGAGCTTTTTGGAAAGCCCAATAAGAAATATATGAGAAACTGATACCAAATTTCTATATGCAATTTCCAAAAATATTTACTAAAGCTCAAATATCATATTTCATATTATTCGAAAAATCAAATCATGCATATGCAATGCATCAGAAATCATTTCATTTAATCTGAAACGTAAACAACTAAATTCTGAGTATCATTCGAAATATACGTGCTTATCACATTTCGTTTCAATACGGATCATTAAATCAAATTCTCATTTGTTTCAGAATCAACATATCATATATTCGGAAATCATATAAGAAGATAAGCACGAAAAATTATATACATTCTAAGCTAGAGACATATTAGCGACTAATGAATAATCATGCAGTTCAGATATTCTCGTGAGGGAAAGTGCAAGTCGGAAAGACTTATGATCATAGTCCAAAGGGGTCCGTAGTGAGCACTGATCAGGTGTCAATTGGGCCCGATGTGGACTGGATCAAGGTCACATAATAGCCAGAACGGATACTTACTGAGGACTGGATCAAGGTCACACAGTAGTTAGAAAATACTGCAATGACTTAGCTAGTCATGTTTCAAAACGTTTTATACATATCTCTTTCAAAATCCGAAATAGTATTTTTTTTAGCTTTAGGAAAGTTCATAACAAAAGTCATATGCATTTCTTTCAAAAACATAATCATACATACTCATAATATCTTCAACACAATAACATAGGCTGATAATTTCCTTGAGATAAGTATCTCGGTTGAAAGTCTTATAGACAATTCAAAGTCGTAAGATTTAATCGTTTTAAAAATAAATATGCCAGATAATTGGTCATTTTCAAATAATTGCTTAAATTAAGCTTAAGTCATAAACCATTATTTTCATAAAAATTCTGTCAGCATAACGACTTATATTTTCTTAAAACCCCATACAAGAAAATTTCAATTTATATAACCACAAGATAGTTGATTTTAAATAGCATTCAGTATTTCTTACGTTCCAATATATATCTCTTACCTCAATAAGTAACACAAATGTTGTTATGGCACCTTTGTCCTTCTTGATTTCCTTCCCCCTTAGCCTTTAATTTAATGTATTTTGGTTCTCTACCTTTGTAAAAAAATCCTTTCTACATCAAGGCATAAAATCAATTAAATTTATATTATGAAATTATCTTAAGGTAGCTTTTATATATATATATATATGTATCTATGTCTTATGTGCCTTACCTTGCTTATTCTCTCTTGGTTGGCAAATAATCTTTTGCCTTTTTAAATTTCCATTCTCCATATAATCCTACATCAAAGACCATATATATATATATATATATGTATATTTAGTTTTATAATTATTAACATATTGTTTCCTCATGGAATCCTCTTTTGAACTTCTTAATACACACACACACCCACCCACCCATATATATATATATATTAAGCTTTATAATTATTAGCATAATTTCTCCTCATTAAATCCTCATTTGAATTTCTTAATATATATATATATATATATATATTTCACCACCATGCTAATACCTTTGTGCTTCTCTTATAAACTTAGGTAATTTAAATCCAAATACATCAAATATACTTACTCTTTTTCTTTTCCTTTTCTTTATTCAGCTTTCAAGCACATGAAGCAGTCCAAAATGAGGATAAATCTGCCATGATTCAACCTTATTTCATTATCATTCATTTCCTAAGTAAATAACATAATTTAAACTCAAATATGCCTCAATAGTAGCTACCTTACCTCTCAGTCAGACCATCATTTGCCTTGGTCAGCTTCAATGAAAGTAAAACAATTCCAAAGCAGAAAATCATCCATATTTTGCTGTAAAATCTGAATTTTATTATACTGTATACCATATATGTACATTATTGATAGTGGAAATAAATTTCTTTATTGAAATTAAAAAATATATATATATTAAAGTGTAACAAGATATTGTTGGGATTTAATTATTATGGTATGAAAGCATTAAATGAGGGAAGACAAAGTTAATAATTGTGGTTGACATTGGCGTGGGAAAGAAGAAGAATAAAAGGAGAAATTGTAGTAAAAAATGTGCAGAGACCTCTGTCGCCCGTTCCCTTTTTGACTGCAAGTCGTTCCTTTGGCTGGAAATTCTTCAACATTTAATGTGCTGTCAGACGAATGGAGAAAAGAGAGAAAGGAGAGCCAATCAACGTGGGCGGCTGGAAGAAGTTGGCGAGAAGAAGAGAAAATTTAGTCAATAACATGACGTCTTTTGCTGCACTTTTTCTACCCGTTTTAATGCCGTTCAGATGTTCTCTTGATACAATTTTCTTCATGAATTAATGCACTACCAGACGAGGTAATGATGAAGGAAGGGATAAGGAGCATATGGTGAATCCTGGTTGGACTAACATGCCTATATAAGGAGGCTTCAAGAGGAAAAACGATGGAAGCAAACTTCTCCTCCTTAAACAACCGTCTCACCCAATCCTTTGATTTCTGCAAGTTAACTTTTCTTCCCTTTCCTCACGTACAGGAGCCGTGAAAAACCCCACTCTTAATTAGCCAAACCTTCCTCTAATGTTGAAGAACTAAGGAAACAAACAACTAAAGCTAAGTGAGGCAGAAAAGCAATCAGCTCCAGGAAGTGCAACTCAGTTGAGGTGAGCCTCCATATTTCTATGGTTATTTTGATAATGAGGGTATATTTCTATGTTTATAACGTTATAAACATAGATATAGCCTGATTGTAGTTAAATATTGTGGAAATATGTAAGAAATCAGTTGGAAATGATTTAAGAATAACAATAGGCGAGTAAGGAGTAAGCAAGCAGTATTCGCCCAAATGGCGAGGCGAGTACAATGCATTATGACTAGGCGAGAACATGTTCGCCAATGGCTATAGGAAATTCAGAATGTGGAAGTAAGGGCGAGAACCAATGATCGCCAATGAGGCGAGTAGGAAATAGAGAACTCGCCAAAGTGTTGTTCAAGAGGACGAGATAGCCAAGGGTTATCCAATTCATGGGCGAGCCCATTTATGAACGAAAGGCCACGGCTGGCGAACTGAATGGATGAGCATGGCGAGTTGAGCTCCTATGTTGGGCGAACTCCCATGATTAAGCCGCTATTGGAAAGCGAGCTATGCTGGGCGAATGGCGAGCTGTCATCTCGCCAAAGTGGTTGAAAATAGCTTTAGAAATAAACTGTTAGAAAAGAAAATATTAATGGAATTAATATTTCACTTTGCAGACGTGAATTGAGGAAGGCGGGCGAGAAGCAAGGTCGCATTAGACGAGGTAAGGAAGTAGTATGTGAGTAGAATGCATGTCCTGTGGAGTAAAAACGTTAAGAAAATAATAGAAATTTTATTGTTTTCTGACATGCATTAGTCTGATTAAGTGTTTTGATTTTGGGCGAGCTACAGGCCGCCATATGTTAATTGATGGGCGAACTGGTTAGGGCGGGCGACCCAAACCTTTTATAAAGTATTAAGTGAAGAACTTTTATGAGAAACTGGGCGAGTACCCTTGTTTTAAAGTGAAATCCGGGCAAGCCAAAGTTGGGCGAACCCTTTTTAATGTGTTTGGGCGGGCGACCCTTGTTTTCAGTAGAAGGCGGGCGAACTATTATCAGCCAGCCGTACTTGTGTTTTGAAAATTATGAGGCGGGCGACTATTATTCGCCGTCTTGTCGAGTTAGTCAGGGCGAGCTGTGAAGGGCGAGTAGGCTCTGGCGAACGGTTTTAAAATGTAATTTCTTAAACGAAAAATGAAGTATTTTAATTATTTTTGAAAATAGAAAATATCAAATTTTTGGGCGAGTAGACTCTCGGGCGAGTAGTCCCTTGGGCGAATTGACTCTCGGGCGAGTAGTCCCTTGGGCGAATTAGCTAATGGGCGAGCTGACCTGAGCGAACTAGCCGTGGGCGAACCAGCTCCAAACGTGCCTTTCTTTCATAGAAAATGTTGAAAATGGAGGGTTGTTTTACTAGTTATAAACCCTTTTGGAAAATCAAATCATTTTATGAAAATGGTACATATGATAACTTGATTTTGAGACATAAGGCCATGAGTTCATGCATTATCACTCATATACTTTGCGTGACCGAACTAGGGCGATGGCTCGGGTCAAATAGGCCAGCGAGTGCACCCTGGGGCGTCACAGGGCTGATGGACCTGCCAAGTCTTCAGCGGTCTCGAGGTCACTTGGCAAGTGGACCCGAGGACCACCTACAGATTATGGCCATACATCTAGATGAGATAGCCGTGAGGGGCGATGGCCTACGGGTGCACCCCAAAAGCAGATGACTTGTGTTCTTTGCATGATTTAAATTGTTGCCTAGTCTCAATTAAAAGATTTATGAAAGGATCTGGTGAATCCTGTTTTCATGTTAACTGTATTTATTATTTCCTAATGAGTGTGATCGTTAGGATGATTAAATGGTTTCGAGATTATAGCTTTTATTTTAAAGCAGCATACACCTTCCTTACTGAGCACATTGTCGCTCACTCCTTATTTTTCCACTCCACAGATAACTGATTTGAACTAAGAGACTTACCTTCCGGAGATTTGATATCGAAGGTATGTTATATTCTTTTATATATTCAGCAAAGTTGTACAGTACTACTTTAAATACGAAGGGAATGTATATACATCTTAAGGAAGATACTTTATTAATCCATAATGTAGTAAAAGTTGTTAAGCATCACAGACAGCCCAACCGGTAAGTAAGTGGAGTTTACAAGTGAATATTCTGTTATATAGTGGTTTTGGGATGTTACATTTGCAGATCCCTTTTTAAGTAAATATGGCAGCCAAAAGAAGGAAGCTTCCATGTGAATTTGACAACCCTTAAAATGGTCTTCCTTCAAACATCATTCCCATGTGGATATAGCAGCCAAATTGGAATAGCTTTCCACGTTAATAAAATTCTCCCAAAACAAAAAACTTCATGCCTGTAGCTGCTGTCCAAACCCTATAAACTTTTGCTTCACGTCTTTATCTCATGTACCTTTGCTGCCCTGTTCTTTACAGCTAAAAGAAACCTTCGTTTTCAGCTTAAGGTGTAAGACCTGATTCTACACTACTGTAAACCCTAATTTCATAAAATCTGATAGTGGAAACTAAATAAATAATGAATGTTGATTTTCACTTAAGTGAAAAGCTCCTTAACTTGAGATGTGAATGGAGCAATTTCTTTGAAATACTCTATGGGTGAGTACTATGGAACAGCTCGCCAATGGGCGAGCAAGATAGGGCCACTACAATGGTTGATGGCGAGATTGATGATGGCGAGTTGATTCAATTGCCTTTTTGTGAATAGGTGAGTTCGCCAGCTAGTTGTTTAAGGTGATAGCGAATGAGGCGAGGGCTCTGATCGCCCAAATGAACCAAGAGATGATCGCCCAAAGAGTGAGTATGGCGAGTAGAGTGATACTCGGTGATTGCCAAAAACGTGTCTATGGCAGTGATCACCAAATCTTAAGTTGGCATCAAGACCATGTGACGATGCCAATAATCAAGTAAAGGCCAATGTTAATGCTCGAATTGGTAAGTTAAGGACTATTGGCGAGCTGAGAAGCTGGCGATCTGGATTAAAGATGGCGAATTGAAATAGAGTAGCGAGCTGAGGTCTCCAGCTGAGTAGGCGAACTGGAATCAGCATGTGTGGACAAAATGAAAATAAATTCAAACATTGCAGCAAAAATTGACTTTGTACGCCACACAGCTGAAGAAAGTTAAGAGGGGATGCTAAAGTCAATAAAGGAATTAACCTTATTGGTTGAGGAGTAAAACAAAGAAGGCAAATAAGTCAAGAAACGGTATATAAAAGATTGGCAGACTGTTTCTTTGGCTACAGGTGTCTTCATCCATTTATGAGAGTTGAAAATTAACCATAGCTGTCTCTTTCATCTAATTAATGCATGAGAGACTTGAAGTAATGAAAGGAAATGGCATAAGGCCAAGTGATGAGTTTTGATTGGATTAGCATGGCTATATAAGAAGAAACATTTGAGGAAAACCGGCTTAGCAAACTTCATCTTCTTCTCGAAAACTATGCAACTGCAAGTTTATGTTGTTCCTTCCATTCCTGACATACTTGATTTACTAAACTTCACCCTTAAGTTGACTAAACAAGTAAACCTGCTTGCAAAACCTTTCCTCCATAGTTTGATGAGCTAAAGGAATAGGCAAAGTAAGGCCAACATGAAACAGAAAGCGTTCTGTTCTGGAAGTGCAGTTGATTCAGGTGAGATTTAATGGTTTCTTGAGATTGAATGATATATTTCTATGATTCCAAGCATGAGAAGCATGAGTATGGTCTTGCTTTTGATTTATTCCTATTAGATCATAGAAATAAAATGAATACATATCTTGAAGTAGATGAAGAATAAAACGAAACTGGGTTGAAATTGTAGTAGGATGATGGGACAATAATCGAGAATGAAAAAGGAAATTAATGGAAATAGTATAAAATGATAATGGGCGAGCTAAGTTATGGAGTGTGGTAGTGACGAGGTCGCCACATGTTAGTTTAAACCATAGGCAATGGCGAGTTGAATTGTGGGCGAACTCCCACAACTAAGCCAATATATTCAGTGGGCGAGTTGAGTTGTGGGCAATCACCCACATTTAAGCCAATAAAGGCCTGGCGAGTTGAATGTTGGGCGAGCTCACAAATATATTAATGGTGAGTAATGGCGGGCGAGCTCCCACTTGTAAGCCATTTGATGAATGGCGAGCTCGGTTGGGCAAGCTAGTAAGAACTCTTTTGGGCGAGCTATATGATTATTAAGTCTCGCCAAAGTGTTGGAAATATTGGAAAAGGAAATATTAATAGAATTTATAAATTATTTTGCAGCAGTGTAAAATCCGAATTTTATTATACTGTATATCGTATGTGTACATTATCGATGGTGGAAATTAATTTTTTAGTAAAATTAAAGAATCATTGAATGTGAATTTCCACTTTGCATTTTAAGTCATGATGTATAGAATGGTTGATAAAAGAAAGAAACAAATATCAATTGTAACAAGAAACATATGAGACTTAATTTGATAAAAGGTCAAGATAGTATATATAAGGTATGAAAGCATTAAATGAAGTTTGAGTCAATGTGAAGAATTGAAAACGAAATGGAAAATATAAGAAGAGAATTAATGGCTAGAGGACAAAACAGAGAAAAGGATGGGTTTATAGCCAATAACGTTGGCTGGAAGAGAAATGGGCGAAGAGAAGAAAAGAAAAAGAAAATAGAAAAGTCAAGGAAAGGGGCGGCAGTGGATGTTGACACCTAATTTTGTCCCATTTTATTATTATTATTATTATTATTATGTTTATATTTATATTTATATTTATATTTATATTTATTTTTTATTATTTGTTTTGCTATTATTTTTATTTTTATCTTTATTATTATTATTATTATTATTATTATTATTCGTATTTTATTTTTATTTTTATTATCTTCTTTTTATTATTATTATTATTATTATTATTATTTTTACTATTATTTTTATTTTTATTAATATTATTATTACTATTGCTTATGGTCCAATCAGTCCATCACCCTGTCCATCAGCCGGCCACCTTCCCCAGGCCGTCCCATCCCCGCCGGTTAGCTCCTGTCTACCCATCCCATCTATGCCCAGCTTACTCCCTCTAAAAGCCAGACTCATCTTCACCACCGAGGGGGGATCCCGAATCCAGCCTTTCAACCACCCTCAACCCCATCACCGTGAGCCCCGGCCAACCCAAGCAATCACCATCTTCGGCCTCAAGCCTCGGATCCCAGCTATTGATCACCATCCTCGGTCACCCCAAAGCAGAAACCCTCAAACACCATCACCCTCACCCGAACACCCTCAGCCCCAGCACACCACTGCCATCGCCATTCCAAGCCCATAACCGATTCTTAATCAACCCCATTTTCATCACCATTGCCCACCCACAAACCACCATCACCGTCAATCCCAAATCTACAAACCACCCGAGACCCAAATCAAACCCAAAACCAGCGTGCCAAACCAGATCTGAAACCGAAAACCCCAAAACCAATCATCTTAAAACCTGCAAAAAGAGACAAGCCACAGCAACTACAAACCACAACCAACACAACCCATCATCAACCAAAAACAAAAAAATACAAAAACAAAAAAAGGAAGGAAATGGTTTTGGTTAAACCTAGATCTATGGTGTTAGGAATATTTTCGAGTAAATCGAAAGGCAGATCTGGTTAGAGGAAGACGAGTGGAGTGTTTTTACGGTTTCGGAATACTCGCCGGACGCCGGAGTACGGCGGCGCACGACGATCGGCGGTGGCCAGAAAGGTGGCCGAAAATCGCAGGGGAGAGGGAGGCTAAGAGAATTTTTGATCCTTTTTGTTTTTTTTTTCTGGAAACCGGTTAAAATGAGTGAAACAAAAAAAAAGTGGCATTTTATAAGCAGCAAAACGCTGCGTTTTGAAGCCTCTGGGTCCGCGTGTTGCCCCGACCCGGATCTGAAATCCGCGCGCCCGACCCGCAGCTGACCAGGATCCGCGCGTCGCCCCTGTCGCCCGACCCGACTCCTGCGCAACCCGACCCGTGGCTGATTGGGTTGCTGAACCGTGGAGGCCCTTCTGTTTTGGGCCATCATTCTCCAAGCCCAACAGCAGATAGCCATTTGGGCTTCACTTTGGGTATAATTTGTTTTCTTTCTTTCAGGCTTTTATTTGTCTTTAATTACTATTATTATTATTATTATTATTATTATTATTATTATTATTATTATTATTGTTGTTGTTGTTGTTATTATTATTATTATTATTATTATTATTATTATTATTATTATTATTATTATTATTATTATTATTGTGTTGTTATTATTATTATTACTATTATTATTATTATTATTGTTGTTGTTATTATTATTATTATTATTATTATTATTATTATTATTATTATTATTATTATTATTATTATTATTAATTCATGTTGCAAAATAAGAAATTGAAAAACTTTCTTTTATTTCTATTTTCATTAATTATTATTGATTAGAAAACATATTTAAAAATAATAAAATTTTAAATGAATATGCCCGATGATGGGATGTCATAAACTCACAAGTAGTGATTTCTTGACTGATCCCTAGGTGAGAAGAATCTACTAAATGTTACCAGAGTATTGGGATATTTAGTATGATTTTTCAATAATTTACATTTTTTATTAAAAATAAAAATAAATGAATTTTTTTTAAGAAAGGAAAAGGAAATTAATAATAAAAATTAAATTTAAATGAATATGTCCGATGATGGGATGCCATGAAACTCACAAGTAGTGATTTCTTAACTCATCCCTAGGTGAGAAGAGTCGTACTAATTGTTACCAGAGTATTGGGATATTTAGTATGATTTTTCAATAATTTATTTTTTATTAAAAATAAAAGTAAATAAGTTTTTAAAAAAAATTGAAAAAGGAAATTAATGATAAAAATTAAATTTAATTAAATGAATTCCGATGATGGGATGTCATGAAACTCACAAGTAGTGATTTCTTGACTGATCCCTAGGTGAGAGAAGTTCACTAAGTGTTACCAGAGTATTGGGATACTTAGTGCAATTTTTGAATAATAAGAACTTTTATTTAAAATAAATAAAAAAATATTTATATAAAAAATCAAAAAAATTCATTTGCATCATTTATTATTTGTTTGCATCATATGCATTCATTTAATCTTCAAATAAATGTGAATCTTCCGATGATGAGATTCTATAGGACTCACAAGTAGTGATTCTTGAGAAATCTTTAGGTAAGGAAAATTATTTCAAATGTTACCAGAGTATTGAGATATTTGATTTAATTTTTCAATACAAAAAGATTTGCATTTATTTTTGAAAAATAAAATTTTACTTTTTAAAATAAAACAAAATAAATTTACAAATAAAAATGATTTTGAATAAAAAGATTGCAATGAAATAAAAATTATTTTTAAATATTAAATTCAAGACCATTTTATTAAAACCAAGGGATAACACATGATTATTATGGTACCGTTTTTTAACGGGCGTCGTGGGGGTGCTAATCCTTCCCCACGCGTAACCGTACTCCCGAACCCGATTTTTGTTTTCGCAGACCCAAATTGTCTTTTTAATAAAACTTGACTAATTTTTGAGATTTTATTAATAAGATAAATATTTTAGGTGGCCAATCACACCTAGTCAAAAAAGATTGGTGGCGACTCCATTTTTTGTTTTTAAACGCTTTTTTCGAAAATCGTCAAGCGCGAAGTCGTTACGACAGCTTGGCGACTCCACTGGGGACTTTTTGAGGGTCAAGCCATTTATTAATCATGTGTTATCCGAAGTTTTAATTTAAAGGTCTTAACTAATATTTAAATTTAATTCCTTTAATTTTAAAATAATCAGTTGCATTTGTGTTTTAATTATGTTGATCATTTTATAGCATTATTTATTTGTATATATTATTCTTAATAAGTTGTTGGGGTAGAATAAGGGTTATGGTTTGATAAATGTTCTCTCATACACACACTTGCATATGCATAACATGAGCCCTATACCCGGGTTCCGTCCTTCTTAGGAGGGAGTAGAGTACCTTTGCTCTCGTGAGGTAATCACCTCCGCAATGGCAATCAAAATACACCCACTCAAATTAAATCTTACTAGTCCAGTGTGGATGACAGTAAGGTATAATTTGGGAACCTTTTGACCTTTTAGAGACCCAACCCAGCATGTAAAAGGCCTTAAGAAGCCGAGCCTTAGATAGAGCCATGCCAGATTTTTGTAAAAATCATCCTAAGATTAGGACACATGAGGGAACATTTTTACTATTTTCTTTTCATATCATAACTCTATTGATTTTTTAATTCATGCTCTCAAAAAAAAATCAAAAGATATTTGTTTTCAAATAAAATTTCACATTTTTACAATTTTATAGAATAAAACAAAGATTTATTCGGTTTACCTTTTTGTCAAAATAACAAGAAAACATTCATTCATTCTTTAATAATATTTGAAAAATAACAATAATGTTTTTTATTTCTTTTAAACTAATGCATAGACATTAAAAAGAAAGAAGAATTTTGATGAGAAAATAAAAGGTAAGTGCATTGTCACATTCTTTTAAAAATAGATTAAACAAAAAAGGAAATTAAAGAAAATAAATTATGGTGTGAAAATAAGATAATTTTGAAAAAAGAAAATTTATTCTTTAAAAAAAAAAGGAGGAGAAATAATCAAATTCTAAAATGAAAAAGGAAAAAAGAAAGAATTCATTGAATTTAAATGAGAAAAAAATTTTGATTCTTTTATTCTTAAGTTTTAGCATAGCATATCTCATTACATTAATGCATTCACATCACATAATAAGGAGAGTATTTGTCTTTTTGGAGTAAAATAGGTCAGAGATATGGGAGATTAATTAGAAAGCTAGACTATTTTGGAGAATAATCGAGAGGAGTTTAGACGTGATATACGAGAGATGAAGGGAAAGCTAGCTAGGATAATGCAGATGCTTGAAAGTTTTGCAAAGGCTAAATTGGTTCATTCTCAAGGATCGTTGTTGTTTCCAGAACGACTACATGTTGAATCATTAGCAAATGGAGACCAATTGACTTGTCATAAGGAGAAAAGACTGATTGATGCAAAGTCCTCGATATAAGGGAGGTGGTTACAAAACTTTTTATAGGTTTGCATTCACTTCATTCATATGTGCATAACATGATTTTGACAGAAAATAATAAGGCTAACAATAACTGTTTCCTTAAAGAAAAAAAAGAAAAAAATATAAAGAAAAAAAGAGAGAAAGAAAAATAGTGGATCAAAACAAAGGAATGGACAAATGACAATTTTCAGTTTATAATTCCCCTTTTTGCTTTTTTTTAGTATACAGCTTGTGATACTCTGAGATAACAACAAGGTTGAATTTTCTTTTTATTTCACAATTTCCATACAATAAAAGCATCACATTAGCATGGCAAGCATGACATCTAATTTTAGGTTGTGACGGATTCGGTGTATATATAGCTCGATCATCGAAAAACTTCGGAGATAGTTTTGGACCATGGAAGAGACAGAAACAAGTCGAATGGAAAGGATGGAAAAAGCTCAACAAGAGATGAGAGAGCAATTGTCACAAATGGCAGGTTTGTGGGAAAAGCTTAACAATGGAAAAATGGGAGAATTAGCTACTCAAGAGGGGCACCGATTACGAAATGCTGAAAATTCTTTTTGTCCAGTTAACATTGGCTCGCGAGAAACCCAATCATCTCAAGAGCCACAAGCAATGCCCACCGAGGGTTATGTGTGCCTTAATATGCCGTCTGCAGTCGACCCTAGTCAGTTTCAAAGGCACGCAACTCCCACCATGAACCCCCTCGAACCAATTCATGTTGCTAATTTGGATAGTCATAAAGAGCAAGGGATGCCGCAAGTGGAAGGAGGCTCAAATTCTCGACAAAAGATAGAGCTTATAGAAGAAAGGCTTCGAATTGTTGAAGGAATGGATTTCCATGGATCTTTAGATGCAGCCGAATTGTCTCTAGTGCCTGGTGTGGTCATTCCTTCAAAGTTTAAAGCTCCAGAATTTGAGAAATATGATGGGACCACTTGTCCAAAGGCCCATATCACTATGTACTGTAGAAAAATGGCAGCGCATGTGCATGATGACAAGCTGTTGATCCATGTTTTCCAAGACAGCCTTAAAGGATCTGCTGCTAGGTGGTATACACAATTGGGCAGGGGCGATGTTCACTCATGGGAAGATTTGGCAAGGGCTTTTGTTGCCCAATATAAGCATGTTGTGGATCTGGCCCCAGATCGTTTATCTTTGCAATCCATAGAGAAGAAAGCTACTGAAGGCTTTAGAGAATATGCCCAGAGATGGAAGAATGTTGCCACTCAGGTCCAGCCTCCCCTCACGGAAAAAGAGACTGTAAATTTGTTTCTTAGTACCCTTCATGCACCATACTATGATAAGATGATTGGGAATGTTACTAAGAATTTTGCCGACATGGTGGCCTCCGGAGAGATGATTGAGAATGCAATCAAGAGAGGCAAGATCAAGATAGGTGACATGGCCGATAACAGACTTGAAGGAATGGAAGAAGAAGTGCAAGCTGTGACATTTGAGGGGCAATTTCCCAGAAATCCCACTCCACATAACCCCTATTTGGCTCACCCATCATACCGTCCAATCCTGAACAGTGTCTCCTATGATCCTTATCTTTATTCATCATTCTCACAACCAGGATTTCCAACAAACTCTTGTCCTCCAACGATTTTTCATGCGCCAATCTTCATGCCTAGGCCAGTAGCTCAACCTCTTCAACGATCAACAAACAACAGAAAAAGATTGAGAAGCAATCAAGGAAAAATCCCAATTCCAATCTCCGATATTTTGCCCTTTTTGATAAAAAACCAATATTTGGCCCCTATACCTTTGAGAACAGCACCAAACCCGTTGGCCAAGAGCTATGACCCGAACAGCAAATGTGACTATCACATGGGGGCAGTTGGGCATTCAACAGAAAAATGCAGACAGTTGAAGGAAAGGGTTGAAGAGCTCATAAATGGTGGAATCTTGACTTAAGAAATTATGGAACAGTGGAAGTCCACTTTGGTGTAGAGTCATGGCATTTTGGCAAATCAATCTGGAGGGAAACGAAGATTTTGAGATTTTGAAGCCTGTATTTTGTTGAAAAAATGCTTGTCATCTTCGTTGGCCTAAGTGACAATTGTATGAGCACAACTTTTTGCATGAGTTATTTTCCAGTGGCATATGTCAAGAATGTCTCTTTTCTTCACATTAATGATAAAAATGATTCCAAGAAAATTGGTGATTACTGTCAAAGATGAATGTAGTGAATCATTCTTGGATCACATCTCAACAGAATCTAAATCAGTCGAGAGCCAAAAAGCTAAATTGGGGCATAAATTTTTGAAAGTTCGATTTTGTTTTCACTTTGACCATGATAGGGTTTCATTGTAAATAATTTTCAAAGAAATAATCGATTTGCAAAACCTTTTGAGAATAATTTGGAAATCAATGACAATCTCTAAATATTCTTAATATTGGTAATTTTACACTTGACAAGATCATTTTGAAATACCTTTCCACCTAAATTCATGTACAAATCCCAAACTCTTCAATCTTGTACTCCCAAGATGCCTTTTGCCCATGTTTTGGGGCAAGATAAAGAAAAAGAGAGAGAGAAAAAAAAAGAGAACCAAAGTCGAGGATTTTCCCATCAATGTCCATCTGCATAATACCTCGAGCTAGGCATCACCTGTGTCCTTAAATGACGATGTGGTGTACTAGGTCAAGCTCTGTCTTATTAAAGTGTTGTATTTCAAAAAAAAAAACAAAACAAAAAAATAAAAGGAAGAAAAAAAAAGAAAAAGAAAAAGAGAAAAATGAAATTGATTGTGACATCATGCAAACATGATATTCAGAGGATTTCAAATGCCAAGGGTAAAACTTATCCTAAAGAATTGCTTTTCAATAGAAGTATCTTAATTTGAGATGACGAATGGCCGTCTTTCATATTCCATTCTCAAATATAAATGTTATCCTGTTGCTACCCTTTTTGAGCCTGATAGTTTCTTTCAAAATAAACCTCCTCCAAGGATCACCCTCCACACTGGGGGGCATGTGCAGAAAGTATCTTTTCAAAGAAAATAAACGATTAAGCTTTTGTTTTCGATCAAATAAGATTTGCTATGTTTTGGAAATCTTGGATAGGAATCAATAAAAAAAAGAGAAAAAAGAAAGAGAAAGGAGGAATGATACATGTGAAAGTACACGAAAAAGATGCTTCAAAGGATGAATAGGATTTTAAAAAAAAAAAGAGAGAAAGAAAGAAAAGAAGAAAAGGAAGAAATACATGGAAAAGTATAAAGAGAAAAGGTGCTTCTAAGTATGTAAATGGTAGATGTCTATATGAGAAGAAATGATCCTTGGATTGATCACCTTCAAATACATTTTGGGCCTGTTTATCTATTCTTTCAAAACCCTAAACCATGGCCTACATTACGTACTTAAAAGTCCATTTTGATCAATTATGGATGCTTGTATTGAAGAGCTCTTCTTTGGAAGATTCTCGCCATTTTTTGGTTTGAATGAAATTTGAATTCTTAAATGCATGGTGGAACAAGCAATCAAAAAGAAGAAAAAAGAAAAGAAAACAAAAGAAAGAATGAGGCTCTAGGGTGAAAACCCGAAAAGGGCAGTCTAGAGCAAACAATGAACTCTTAGAGCAACAAATCAAGCAGTGACACGAATTGAAAACATGGAAAAAGAACCAATAGTCCTTGAGAAACCCTCGAGGTATCCAAAGATTCTGAAGTCACTTGAAAGAACCATTAATCCCTGGAAACCCTCGAGATGCCTAAAGATTTGGATGTCACTTGATTGCCCAACATTTTTCTGAAAAAGTTCGAACCTTGCTTCTTGTACATACCCTTCATAAAATAGAAAAGCCTTCAGTCATTCATGCCTGATCTTGGCATTTGTAGAACGTCATTATTTGAGAATTTGAGAGATTGTCAAACCAAATTGAAAATATTTTGTTTATTTTCTCATTCAAAATTTTGTTCAAAAAAAAGAAGGGAAGAAAAACGATGGTATTTTAAGAAAACCATTTTGAGCCAAGAAAGGAACCATTGTTTTTAGATAAGTGGCAAAGTATCCCCTAAACAAAACACCTGGCGCACCAAACTGTAAATTGTCCAGTTGAAAAGATCCGAACAGGATTTATGTCACTTATCTTGAAAAGTAATCACTAATTTTTCGAAAGGATCAAATATCACTTGTGAAAATTAGATTCATTTCTCCTGGAAAATAGTTATGAGAAAAATTTAGTGCTATTAGTCAAAAGGCTATGATGAGAGTGCAAGAACTCTTCGGAAAAGGAAAACAGAAAGGAGCTTTCGTGATCATGTTGGGGGCAAAGAAGATAAAAAAGGCAAATGATGTACCTCTTTGGCAAGATAGGAAAAAGATCTAAAGTTAGAGAATGTACAGGATTGAGTGTCATGCATACATGCATACATACACAATATCATACAGCATCAACATTGAAAGTTTTTGTGCAAAATTTTGAGATTAAAACATGTTTCTCAAGCTGAAGACTCAACACCATTTAATCTAGATTTTAAAGGTTATGCAACCTTTTCCAAGATTAAAAAAAAGAAGAGAGAAAGAAGAGAAAAAAAAAAAAGAAAAAGAGAGAAGAAAAAGAGAGAGAGAAGAGAAGGAGAGAAGAGAGAGAGAGAAAGAAGAGAAGAAAGAGAAAGAAGAGAAAGATAGAAGAAAAAAGAAAAGAAGAGAGAAAAAGAGAAAAGAAGAGAAAAAAGAAGAGAAAGAAAGAAGAGAGAAAAGAGAAGAGAAAGAAAGAAGAGAAAAAGAGAAAAGAAGAGAAAGAAAAGAAAAAAAAAGAAAGAAAAGAAAGAAAAGAAAAAAAAAGGAAAAGAATTTAAAGTTTCATTGCCTCTACTGCAAGAGGAGCTTTTCCAGAAAAGGGAAATTTAAAGTTTCATCGCCTCTGCTGCAAGAGGAGCACTTTTCAGAAAACAAATTTTAAGTCCTCCGGGCACCAAATCTAAGACCTCCGGGCAAAAATATTTAAAGTTTCATTGCCTCTACTGCAAGAGGAGCTTTTCCAGAAAAGGGAAATTTAAAGTTTCATCGCCTCTGCTGCAAGAGGAGCACTTTTCAGAAAACAAATTTTAAGTCCTCCGGGCACCAAATCTAAGACCTCCGGGCAAAAATATTTAAAGTTTCATTGCCTCTACTGCAAGAGGAGCTTTTCCAGAAAAGGGGAATTTAAAGTTTCATCGCCTCTGCTGCAAGAGGAGCACTTTTCAGAAAACAAATTTTAAGTCCTCCGGGCACCAAATCTAAGACCTCCGGGCAAAAATATTTAAAGTTTCAATGCCTCTGCTGCAAGAGGAGCACTTTTCAGAAAAGGAATTTAAGTCCTCCGGGCACAAATCTTAAGTCCTCCGGGCACAAATCTTAAGTCCTCCGGGCAATATTCCAAGTCCTCCGGGCACAGATTCCAAGTCCTCTGGGCAAAATTTTTAAAGTTTCATCGCCTCTGCTGCAAGAGGAGCACTTTTCAGAAAAATCATAAGTCCTCCGGGCACCAATTCTAAGTCCTCCGGGCATAATTCTAAGACCTCCGGGCATAAATCAAAGACCTCCGGGCACAAATCTCAAGTCCTCCGGGCAAAATTTTTAAAGTTTCAATGCCTCTGCTGTAAGAGGAGCACTTTCCAGAAAAAGCATTTAAGTCCTCCGGGCAATATTCCAAGTCCTCCGGGCACAGATTCCAAGTCCTCCGGGTACAGATTCCAAAAAGTTTCATCGCCTCTGCTGCAAGAGGAGCACTTTTCAGAAAAATCATAAGTCCTCCGGGCACCAATTCTAAGTCCTCCGGGCATGATTCTAAGACCTCCGGGCACAAATCAAAGTCCTCCGGGCATAATTCTAAGTCCTCCGGGCAAAATTTTTAAAGTTTCATTGCCTCTGCTGCAAGAGGAGCACATTTTCAGAAAGGAATTTAAAGTTTCATTGCCTCTGCTGCAATAGGAGCTTTCTCGAAAAAAAAAAAGAGAGAAAAAAAGAAAGGAAATTTAAAGTTTCATTGCCTCTGTTGCAAGAGGAGCACATTTTCAGAAAGGAATTTAAAGTTTCATTGCCTCTGCTGCAAGAGGAGCTTTCTCGGAAAAAAAAACAAAAAAAAAACAAAACAAATTTAAATTTAAAGTTTCATTGCCTCTGTTGCAAGAGGAGCGCATTTCGAAGAAAAAGAAAAACAACATTTAAAGTTTCATTGCCTCTGTTGCAAGAGGAGCTTTCTCGAAAAAAAAAAAACAAAACAAAAAGGAATTTAAAGTTTCATCGCCTCTACTGCAAGAGGAGCAATTTTCAGAAAAGAAAAAGAGAGAACATTTAAAGTTTCATCACCTCTGCTGCAAGAGGAGCACATCAAAAAAAAAAGAAAAAAGAAAAAACAAACAAAACAAAAAGAAATTTAAAGTTTCATGGCCTCTGCTGCAAGAGGAGCACATTTAAAAAAAAAAAACAAAAAAAAATGGATGATTTAAATTTAAAGTTTCTTTGCCTCTGCTACAAGAGGAGCGCATACAAAAAAGAAGAAAAAAAAAAGAAAAAAGAAGAAAGAAAGAAAAAAAAAGAAGAAAAAATCAGGTCATAAGCCGGACAAAATTAGTGTCTATTGTCTTTGCTCTATTCCTGATCCTCAGCAATGAGCAAAGAGGGGCAGCTGTTGACACTTAATTTTGTCCCATTTTATTATTATTATTATTATTATTATTATTATTATTATTATTATTATTATTATTATTATTTTTATTTTTATTTTTTATTATTTGTTTTGCTATTATTTTTATTTTTATCTTTATTATTATTATTATTATTCGTATTTTATTTTTATTTTTATTATCTTCTTTATTATTATTATTATTATTATTATTATTATTATTATTATTATTATTATTATTATTTTTACTATTATTTTTATTTTTATTAATATTATTATTACTATTGCTTATGGTCCAATCAGTCCATCACCCTGTCCATCAGCTGGCCACCTTCCCCAGGCCGTCCCATCCCCGCCGGTTAGCTCCTGTCTACCCATCCCATCTATGCCCAGCTTACTCCCTCTAAAAGCCAGACTCATCTTCACCACCGAGGGGGGATCCCGAATCCAGCCTTTCAACCACCCTCAACCCCATCACCGTGAGCCCCGGCCAACCCAAGCAATCACCATCTTCGGCCTCAAGCCTCGGATCCCAGCTATTGATCACCATCCTCGGTCACCCCAAAGCAGAAACCCTCAAACACCATCACCCTCACCCGAACACCCTCAGCCCCAGCACACCACTGCCATCGCCATTCCAAGCCCATAACCGATTCTTAATCAACCCCATTTTCATCACCATTGCCCACCCACAAACCACCATCACCGTCAATCCCAAATCTACAAACCACCCGAGACCCAAATCAAACCCAAAACCAGCGTGCCAAACCAGATCTAAAACCGAAAACCCCAAAACCAATCATCTTAAAACCTGCAAAAAGAGACAAGCCACAGCAACTACAAACCACAACCAACACAACCCATCATCAACCAAAAACAAAAAAATACAAAAACAAAAAAAGGAAGGAAATGGTTTTGGTTAAACCTAGATCTATGGTGTTAGGAATATTTTCGAGTAAATCGAAAGGCAGATCTGGTTAGAGGAAGACGAGTGGAGTGTTTTTACGGTTTCGGAATACTCGCCGGACGCCGGAGTACGGCGGCACACGACGATCGGCGGTGGCCAGAAAGGTGGCCGAAAATCGCAGGGGAGAGGGAGGCTGAGAGAATTTTTGATCCTTTTTGTTTTTTTTTTCTGGAAACCGGTTAAAATGAGTGAAACAAAAAAAAGTGGCATTTTATAAGCAGCAAAACGCTGCGTTTTGAAGCCTCTGGGTCCGCGTGTTGCCCCGACCCGGATCTGAAATCCGCGCGCCCGACCCGCAGCTGACTAGGATCCGCGCGTCGCCCCCGTCGCCCGACCCGACTCCTGCGCAACCCGACCCGTGGCTGATTGGGTTGCTGAACCGTGGAGGCCCTTCTGTTTTGGGCCATCATTCTCCAAGCCCAACAGCAGATAGCCATTTGGGCTTCACTTTGGGTATAATTTGTTTTCTTTCTTTCAGGCTTTTATTTGTCTTTAATTACTATTATTATTATTATTATTATTATTATTATTATTATTATTATTATTATTATTATTATTATTATTATTATTATTATTATTATTATTATTATTATTGTTATTATTATTATTATTATTATTATTATTATTATTATTATTGTGTTGTTATTATTATTATTACTATTATTATTATTATTATTATTATTATTATTATTAATTCATGTTGCAAAATAAGAAATTGAAAAATTTTCTTTTATTTCTATTTTCATTAATTATTATTGATTAGAAAACATATTTAAAAATAATAAAATTTTAAATGAATATGCCCGATGATGGGATGTCATAAACTCACAAGTAGTGATTTCTTGACTGATCCCTAGGTGAGAAGAATCTACTAAATGTTACCAGAGTATTGGGATATTTAGTATGATTTTTCAATAATTTACATTTTTTATTAAAAATAAAAATAAATGAATTTTTTTAAGAAAGGAAAAGGAAATTAATAATAAAAATTAAATTTAAATGAATATGTCCGATGATGGGATGCCATGAAACTCACAAGTAGTGATTTCTTGACTCATCCCTAGGTGAGAAGAGTCGTACTAATTGTTACCAGAGTATTGGGATATTTAGTATGATTTTTCAATAATTTATTTTTTATTAAAAATAAAAGTAAATAAGTTTTTTAAAAAAAAATTGAAAAAGGAAATTAATGATAAAAATTAAATTTAATTAAATGAATTCCGATGATGGGATGTCATGAAACTCACAAGTAGTGATTTCTTGACTGATCCCTAGGTGAGAGAAGTTCACTAAGTGTTACCAGAGTATTGGGATACTTAGTGCAATTTTTCAATAATAAGAACTTTTATTTAAAATAAATAAAGAAATATTTATATAAAAAATCAAAAAAATTCATTTGCATCATTTATTATTTGTTTGCATCATATGCATTCATTTAATCTTCAAATAAATGTGAATCTTCCGATGATGAGATTCTATAGAACTCACAAGTAGTGATTCTTGAGAAATCTTTAGGTAAGGAAAATTATTTCAAATGTTACCAGAGTATTGGGATATTTGATTTAATTTTTCAATACAAAAAGATTCGCATTTATTTTTGAAAAATAAAATTTAACTTTTTAAAATAAAACAAAATAAATTTACAAATAAAAATGATTTTGAATAAAAAGATTGCAATGAAATAAAAATTATTTTTAAATATTAAATTCAAGACCATTTTATTAAAACCAAGGGATAACACATGATTATTATGGTACCATTTTTTAACGGGCGTCGTGGGGGTGCTAATCCTTCCCCACGCGTAACCGTACTCCCGAACCCGATTTTTGTTTTCGCAGACCCAAATTGTCTTTTTAATAAAACTTGACTAATTTTTGAGATTTTATTAATAAGATAAATATTTTAGGTGGCCAATCACACCTAGTCAAAAAAGATTGGTGGCGACTCCATTTTTTGTTTTTAAACGCTTTTTTCGAAAATTGTCAAGCGCGAAGTCGTTACGACAGTGAACTTCTCGCCACTTGCTTCTCTTGACTATGGGACTAAGTAATAAATGGCAAGTGAGATTAGTCAAAAAACGGGATTTCAGTAAAGACTTTACACCGTTCCTTTTTGCTGCAGTTTCTTCAGTTTTTAATGCATGAAATGATGAAGAAAACAGGATAAGGAAACAGGTGGTTGGTTCTAACAAGATTTACTTGGCTATATAAGGAGGAATATGTGAGAAGAAGAGCCAACGTAGCAATTTCATCTTCTCCAGAAACTCCTCGCCAGTTTATTTTCACTGCAAGCTCACATGCAGTCCTCCCGTTTCTCTCATATATAAGCCATGTAAACTTCATTTTTAATTAGCCAAACCTTTCCTCCAATGTTGAAGAGCTAAGGAACAAGCAAACTAAAGTTAAGTGAGGCAGAAAAGCACTCTGCTCCAGGAAGTGCAACTCAGTTGAGGTGAGCTTCCATATTACTATGTTATCTTGATAAAGGATGGTATATTTCTATGTTTATAACGTAATGAACATAGATATAGCTTAGTTTTAGTTAAAATCTTGCAAGAATATATAAGAAATTAGATGGAAATGACTAAGAAAAATAAAGAGGCGAGCAAGGAGTATTCGCCCAAAGGGTGAGGCGAGTATAATGCAATACATGACTAGGCGAGAACATATGTTCGCCAGACGGAGAGAAGGGTGATCATAGAGATCGCCTATGTGAAATGTTGATGATAGCCAATGAGGCGAGCAGGAGATAAAGAGGTCGCCAAGCGTTATCCAATTCATGGGCGAGCCCATTTATGAATGAAAAGCCACGAATGGCAAACTGAATTGATAAACATGGCGAGTTGAGCTCCTAAGTTGGGCGAACTCCCATGAATAAGAAGCTAACGGAAGGCGAGCTATGTGGCGAAGGGCGAACTAGGTCTCGCCAAAGTGTCACAAATATTAGGAAAATATAAATAGTTTTGGAAATATTCGAAAAAGGAACATTAATGGATTAATAAAATTTTGCAGCATATCCTGTGGAGTAAAATTTATGAAAATATTGAGATAAATGTTTTGTTTTCTGACATGCATTGGTTTGATAATTGTTGTGATAATGGGTGTGAATTGGGCGAGCTACAAAGCCGCCATATGTTGTTTTGTCGGGCGAGTAGCTTTGTTCTAGGCAGAAACTCGGGCGAGCCAAGTGGCGAGCTCTCTTTTATGAGAACTGGGCGAGTGCCCTTGTTTTAAAGAGAAATTCGGGTAAGCCAAAGTTGGGCGAACCCTTTTGAATGTGTTTGGGCGGGCGACTCTTGTTTTAAATATAAGGCAGGCGAACCGTTATCAACGAGCCATACTTTTGTTTTGAAAAGCTAAGTGGCGGGCGAATACTAATTCACCGTCCTCGCGAGCTGACCGTGGCGAACATGTTTAAAGTTTATTTTCTTATACGAAAAATGAAACGTTTTACTAATTGGAAAATAGAAAATATAAACCTTTTGAGGAGAATGGATTTTGGACGAGTTGACCATGGAAAACGCCATAATGGGCGAGCCGTTTCTGGCGAGCCAGTCTATTTGTTTTAAAATGGCGGGCGAGTACTTGTTCACCCGACGGGCGAACTGATTATGAGCGAGCCACTATGGGCGAGCTGACCCTGGCGAGCCAATTCAACCCATATTTTCTCATGCGTAAATGGGTGAAAATGAGTTGTTTTTAATATATTTATAAATAAGATTTTGAGACTTTAAGCTCTGAGTTCATGCATTACCATTCATATAATTGCGTGACCTACCTAGGGCGGTGGCTCGGGTTGATGGACCCACGGGTGCACCTCAGGGCGTCATAAGGCTGATGGACCCGCCAAGTCATCAGCGGTCTCGAGGTCACTTGGCAAGTGGACCCGAGGACCATCTATAGATTATGGCCATAGATCTAGCTGAGATAGCCGTGAGGGGCGGTGGCCTACGGGTGCACCCAAAAAGCGTACGACTTATGTTCCTAAAGGAACAGAGCATGATTTATTTATTGCCTAGTCTCAATTTATTGGTCTTTGTTTACTGAAAGGGTTTACGGAACTCTGTTTAAAGTTTATAATTAAATTGTTTTTGGAGAGGATAACTGTGATTTTATAAAGCAGCGTACACCTTCCTTACTGAGCACGTTATCGCTTACTCCCTATTTTCCACTCCACAGATTATCGAGAGTTTGGGCAAAGAGAATTACCTTACAGAGATATGATATCGAAGGTATGATATATTCTCTTGTATATTCAGTAAGATGGTACAGTACTACTCTAAAATAAAGGGAATGTATATACCTCTTAAGGTAATAATTTAATAATTCGTATGAAAGTGATAGGAGTTGATAAGCATCACAAATAGCCCAACCGGTAAGTGAGTGAAATTTTATGGATTTGGGATGTTACAAGCAGTGAATTTGGGACTCGGTAAAAGCGATCGAGAAGGTGATCGGAAAGCAAAGCTTCGGTAGACCAGGTAAGGGAGATGTGTGTGAAGTGAATGCATGTCCTGTGGAGTAAATATTATGAAAATATTTGAGAAATATTTGGCTTATGACATGCATTGGTTTGATAATTATTTTGATTTGGGTGAGCTAAAAGTCGACCCCTATACTGTTTGTTGGGCGAACTGGTAAGGGTGGGCGAGCCAAACCTTTTATGATGTTTTGGGCGAAGAACCCTTTTTATGATATCTTGGGCGAGTGACCCTGTTTTAAATAGAAATCCGGGCAAGCCAAAGTAGGCGAACCCTTTTAGTGTTGTTTTGGGGCGAGCGACCCCTGATTTAATAAAATCCAGGCGAGCCAATGTGGGCGAACCCTTTTATGTTCTTTTGGGCGAGCGACCCAGGTTTTCATGAAATGGGCGAGTTGACCATGGGAGTGCCGCATTAGGCTAGTTGACCATGACAATGCCATAATGGGCAAGCCACTGGGGGCGAGCCAGTTTTACTTGTTTTTAAAAGCAAAGGTTGGCGGGCGAACACAAGTTCACCGCTGTCACATCCCGTGACCACATTTTTCACGTATTTCTATACAACTTATCCGGTTGGGCTGTCTGTGATATTTCACTTTTCATATTCATTTAAACTATTAAATATAAATTTAGTAATATCAATTACATCCCCTATCTTAATTCTCAAGAAAGTAGTACTGAAAGTAAGTCTAAATACAGAAAATAAATGATCATACCTCATATTATAAACCAAGCTGTCGCAGTGTCTCCAAATGCGCAGCTCAAAATCCTCAGATGTCAGATCTCTTAGTCCTCGAAAATCTGAAATGTTAATATTAAGGGGTGAGCAAACCACGGCTCAGTAAGAGAGTTATATGCAACACTTGATATTCAGCTACATATATGCTGAAAATAAATTTTTCACTTTCTTTAAATCTTCCTAGAGGCTCTAAGCTCACATGTAGGAAGGATACTACAGTCGGCTAGGGATCCGGATGGAGTTAGGCAGGTATTTTGAAATACCTGTCTTATCCCAGAACCTAGAAGCAACTGTAGAGAGTATTATATTCCTTTTTCTCAAAACGATATAATTTTCGTTTTCACAGAGTAAACCACTTATTTCTTTTCACTTCCGTATAATTTAAAACATGTGATAGTTCAGTAATAAAATAGTGGTTTCCTTCATTAAATTAAAAACACGTAACAGTACAGTGGTCTGTAAATATCCAAGTCATTGGATAACCACTTCTGTAATTATTTCTATTTTAGAAATAATTTCATGTTATTCTTTTTGAATAAACATTAATTTCTCTTTAATTCAATAACTGTATCTTACAGTTCAGTAAAACAGTATATTTAGTAAAACAGTATCTTGATACGATACAGTCAGAAAACAGTAAACAATAGCTACCAATTTAGTAAACAGTAAACAGTATAAATATGGTAGCTTTCATATCAGTATCATGGAGACCAGGCAACACCCTAAATATATCATGCTATAATAATACCATCCCAAATAGGGGAAACACATGAGATCTATGGCCATAGTCTATAGGGTCCTCAGTGTGCACTGATCAGGTGTCCACTGGGACGCTGATAATAGGATCAGTATCTATCAGCACTAACACGTGACACGTGAGCATGATATGGGGCCTAACAGTCTCAAAACAGTAAACACGTGATATAGACCCCATTTATGAAATCACTTTCACTAAATATAAGTTTAATCAATCCACAAATATTCATAAGGAAAATATTTTCATCTTATGAATAACATTTATAAAATATTCATACTGGGGTCATTATTCCCGAAAATATTCTAAACATTATAAAACATCATAAATCATATTTTCCATACGGTGAAAACAGTTTATAAAATAATCACTGTAAAATATGAAAGGTCGTAACCGTTCTTTTTCACCGTAAAACATATACGCACGTTTTTCCGTGCTTTCTATCGAAAACATGATTTTCAAAGTTATCGGGATTCAAATCAATTATTTTTATGATTTATGAAAAATCAAAATATTTATTTTCCAAATTACCATTCCCGTCCCATGTTTTCTCTGTAAACATTTGTGGAGACCTTTTAATCTCAAAACACTGTTTTTCACCTTTAATTACCTTTACTGAATTTTTATAAGCACTTATTCTCACCATTGAACCCATAAAAGTTATTTATAAAATCAAGTGAATATTTGAAGAAAGATTAGTAAAATATTCACTTTGGTCCTTTTTCATTTTACACCTCGTTTCACGTGAAATATCACCTATCGAAATAAATTTAGGTGATTTCCTTTTTCACCATTTTCAAAACATGAATATTTTAAAATTAATTATTAATATATTCATGTTTTATGAAAACTAATCGATTTCTCGATTTTCGTGTTAGAAATCGTTTCTCATGAGGAAAAATCCTTTATTGTGATTTTCGGTAATTTTTCTAATAAATTTCGGCAGTATATCGGCTGCCGATTGGCTAGCCTCCTGCACAGAAAATACAGTTTAAATCTCAACTGGTAATTCACCACAATTCCAAAACCGATAAATCACCACAATTTGCAACCCATCACTTTAAATTGCATTTATAAAATTTAAATGCATAATTTAAAACATGTGTGCCGATATCCTTACAGGCTGCACATGTCTCCCTTACCTGTTTCGGGTCAGCGACTGCCTCTCGAAGGTAGCGCCCGTGTTCACCTCGTCCGATTCCATCGGCTCGGTCATCGAGGGAATTTTCTGAAATTAAATTCTAAAATTTAGAATTTTTTTCATAATTATTTAAATAAATTATTTAAATAATTTAACATTTCTCGGGATTTCTTACCAATTCCCGTAATTCTCGGGATTTCCCGTGATTTTCGAATTCTCAGGAATTCTCCAAATTCCCGGAATTCCTTTTCCCTTTTTTTTTTCTTCTTTTTCTTCCTTCTTTCTTTTTCTCTTTTCTTTTCTTTTCTTTTTCTTTTTCCTTTTTTCTTTTCTTTTCTTTTTCCTTTCTCGTCAGACCGGTCAGCCCCCTTGCCGCCGGTTCTCCTCTGGCGACCGGTTCTCCGGCGGTTCGGCGGCTCCTCAGCTAGCCGGCACCACGGTGAGTCTGGATCTGGCCTCTGTTCGGTCTGGATCGGCGGCACGGCGATGGATATACTCGGTTTTTGGCTCGGTTTCTCTCCTCCTCCGTCGGCGTTCCTCCGCCGTTCCCCGCCTCAACCGTGGCCTCCCACGTCTTCCTCTTCCTCCGGCGGTGGTGTGGCTGCAATGGCGGTGGCTGGTTTGGCCGGCGCCGTCCGTTCCTCTTCTCTTCTCCCTCTCGGTTTCCGCCGGGTTTTTGCCTCTGTTTTCCTCTTCTCCGTTTCCATTTCAGGCCGTCGCCGGTGGCCTTCACGCTTTCTCGTCGACCGACGACGCCCTCTACCTCTCTCTGGACTCCTCTCGCCGGCGGCGGCACTGGTTGCTGCCGTCGGTCCCCTCTGTTTTGGGAAGAATCGGGATTTCCCGATTCTTCTCCACCTTTTTTTTTATTTTAATTTATTTATTTTAATTATAATTATATTTATAACTATATTATAAATATAATTATATTATTTTATTATATAGTACTTTGTACTATATATTATATAAATATATATTATATATTAATAATATATATTTACACATAAAAATGTATATTTTCATATACTTTAAATTAAATAACATTTATATATATATATAAATGAAATAATACAATATATATTGTATGTACAATATATATATATATTCTTATTTAATTTCCAACTTAATTTCCTTCACTCGAATTTCTCAATTTCATCCCTTCCTCCATTTTCGGAATTTTCACAATATTCCGATCTCATAATTAATTCATTTATTTATTTCACTAATTTCCAATATTCCTAATTTCCAATAAATGGAGAATTTACGGTTATCACATTCTCCTCACCTTAAGAAATTCGGTCCTCCGAATTTAACTTAAGTCCAAATGTGGTACATGCCGTATACTTACGACTTCTGATCTCTAGTTCATCCTCCAATTAATACTGCCAGTCCACTTTCAACATCAAGAATATTTTAGACCACTACATGCTGTCTTTCATCACATATATCTATACTCCCGTAAGTTCATTTCTCAAATCGGGAGTTATTCACTTTTACTCTTTTCACATAAGAGTCCATACATAGTATTCTTCATATCATAGCTGATCTATGTTGTTCATCATCCATTTTCCTCACTTAGTGCCAAGTCGATATAGTTTTAAAACTATCAATTACACCTGTCAATCAATTATATGTAAGTGTCCCAGTAGGTTTCACATCTCGTGCACTCGCTCTCTCAATATATCCTCAAGCGTCCACATATTACGCTCGAGCATTTTCATCATTACGGAGCGGTGCTATCAGTACACTTGGGATCTCGAAGCCTCTTGCTATTTCTCATTAGCATATGGCATCTCAGAGACTCCCATCACATGTAATGCTCACTGGAACTGTACATATACATTTCCACTGTTTCTCACTCATACTTTGACTAAGGCACTAGAAAATCTAAGAGTCTGATAATGGAAAGTGATTCTATTTAGATCTTCAATCTTTAATCACTTCCATATCATCATTTCTCTTTTAGACTCTTTATTATCCACAATATTCATTTTCTCTTTTATTCCACCAAGGCTGCATCTCATTGCAGACTTTATTATTGATCATCTCTTACCATTATAATTCATGAGGCAATCTTGTTCTCTTCATGTAATATGGTCTTTACGTCTCTTTTCATAATTTAGATTCCACAATTGAATCCTCAATTTCTATATTTAATCACCACATCATCTACACAGTTTCACCATTTCTATTATGTTACGGTGGTTATATGTATAATCATTTTTCATTTATATACTGGCAGTAATCATATTAATTATCTTACTCCTTTGAGTACCATTATTCTCACTTATAAAATCTGGCTTGTTTTTACATTTAGGCACAGTTATGTGATAACCAAATGAAATCACCTTTAGTCTCAATTTCGGGAACTACTTTAGGTTCTCTACTCATCATGTTACTTACTTTCTTATTTCGTTTCCATATTTTCACTCTCATCATCTTAGTCGGTTTTCTCGTGTGGTATGGTATTCTATAGTATAACCTCTTTACATTTTGCATATCATCTTCTCTTCCCACTTATCCGTTTACCGACTTTAGTTTCTTTAATTATGTCTCATTAGTAGAGCAGCTAGTCCCAACACTCTTCTATAGGCTGGCAATAATATCTAGCTAGACTCCTTATTAATTTCGTATCTCCCAGGAAGAGACATTGTCTAGCCAAATCTCTTATTAGCCAATCTTAACACAAATCCACAATCTTTAAGAGTTTAAAGGATCATACTAAAATGCTGCTCATATTTCATTTGTATCCTTAACTAATTCGATATCTCACTCCTTAGGTTTATATACCTCACAAGGTAATTCATTAACCTTGTAACCTCAATAGAAACTCGTAAAAATTCACTTCGAGTTCTAATCATCATCTTATGGACATCAATCTCCAATCTTTTATTTAATGATGCTTTATACCGAGACTAGTCTTATAAACTCCTCATGCATATCGAATCAGATCCATAAAGCGTCTATTTCATCTGTAGATGAATATTTGTGCTTCACAAGGCTTTATTAATAATAGGAATTTAATATATCCTTTTTAATTCATCTGTGTCCCAATATCATCAGTGCTTCTCTCATTTACACTGATACCGATAACTTTATGATCCTCAAATTACGTTATCTGTATTTCCCTCAATTACACTTATACACGTGCATTTCATTATTTTCACATTCTCCAGAGAGGATTTCTTAAGCTTTCGGATTCTTCTATGTTCTCCGATATAAGCTTAGAATTAGATTTCATAACATCAACCGAGTCAATGTTAGCTCGATTTCTCCAATCTATACAACTCTGAAAAATTTATCAGGGATCATATACGATATTTTCTTTAGTCACACATCTCTTATTATTTCGGACATTTCATCTCATGTCCTATCATTTTCACTATATATCCTCAAGGTAAAAACATTTAATATTCAAATCATTTTGAAATATTATCCACCTTGATTTCATTATTTGTACTATTCACTTTCTCAGTCATTTCTGTAGTCCTATCACTTTCCATAATATCCAACGATCCCGTAATAAACATCTCATTCAATACACTCTTAATTTCAGCTCTTACAGTCTATAGCCGAGCCAATCATCTTATGACATTCCACTATACACTACAAGAAAAATGATTTTCAGCGACGGAAATTTAGCTACGGAATTTTTCCGTCGCTGATAATTAGTATTAGCGACGGATTAGCGACGGAATTTCTAATGAATTTAGCGACGGAATTAGCGACGGATTAGCGACAGAAATTCGTCGGTAATTAGCGACGGAATATTTTCCGTCGCTAATTCTGTCGCTAATTATGGCGGGATATACTGTTTAATTGCGCCAAATTATTAGCGACGGAATTATCCGTCGCTAAACCCAAAACATAGGTGGAATTTAGCGACGGAATTTTTCCGTCGCTAATTCCGTAGCTAATGGGCTTTAGCTACGGAATTAGCGACGGAAAAATTCCGTTGCTAAATTCTCATATGATTTTCGGTGCAAAATGTTCATGGAACTTAGCGACGGAATTTTTCCGTCGCTAATTCCGTAGCTAAAGCCCATTAGCTACGGAATTAGCGACGGAAAAATTCCGTCGCTAAGTAGCTAAAAATTTCTCAACCGAAAAACCATGTGGGAACTTAGCGACGGAATTGTTCCGTCGCTAATTCCGTAGCTAAAGCCCATTAGCTACGGAATTAGCGACGGAAAAATTCCGTCGCTAAGTAGCTAAAAATTTCTCAACCGAAAAAGCATGGGGAATTTAGTGACGGAATTTTTCCGTCGCTAAATTATCACATGATTTTTCGGTGGAGAAATTAATGGGAATTTAGCGACGGAATTTTTTCGTCGCTAATTCCGTAGCTAATGAGCTTTGGCTACGGAATTAGCGACGGAAATATTCCGTCGCAAAATTCCCCATGCTATTTCGGTTGAGAAATTGTTAGCTACTTAGCGACGGAATTTTTCCGTCGCTAATTCCGTAGCTAATGGGCTTTAGCTACGGAATTAGCGACGGAAAAATTCCGTCGCTAAGTTCCCACATGGTTTTTTTGGAGTTAAAGGGAATTTAGCGACGGAATTTTTCCGTTGCTAATTCCGTAGCTAAAGCCAATTAGCTACGGAATTAGCGACGGAAAAATTCCGTCGCTAAATTCCCCATGCTTTTTTCGGTTGAGAAATTTTTAGCTACTTAGCGACGGAATTTTTTCCGTCGCTAATTCCGTAGCTAATGGGATTTAGCTACGGAATTAGCGACGGAAAAATTCCGTCGCTAAATTCCCACATGCTTTTTCGGTGGATGAATTAATGGGAACTTAGCGACGGAATTTTTCCGTCGCTAATTCCGTAGCTAAAGCCCATTAGCTACGGAATTAGCGACGGAAAAATTCCGTCGCTAAATTCACCATGCTTTTTTCGGTTGAGAAATTTTTAGCTACTTAGCGACGGAATTTTTCCGTCGCTAATTCCGTAGCTAATGGGATTTAGCTACGGAATTAGCGACGGAAAAATTCCGTCGCCAAAATTCACACATGCTTTTTCGGTGGATGAATTAATGGGAACTTAGTGACGGAATTTTTCCGTCGCTAATTCCGTAGCTAAAGCCCATTAGCTACGGAATTAGCAACGGAAAAATTCCGTCGCTAAGTTCCCTCCAAAATTCCCTCCAAAATATTTTAGAAAAGGTCAAAAAATTAGCGACGGAATTTTTCCGTCGGTAATTCCGTAGCTAAAGCCCATTAGATACGGAATTAGCGACGGAAAATTTCCGTCGCTAATTCCTCGTGTAGCGTGTTAGATCTAGTTAGCGACGGAATTTTTCCGTCGTTAATCCGACTGAAATTCCGTCGCTAATACCTCGAAATTCGTAATCCACTCTCTTTTTCTTCTTCTTCCGCCCGTGATGGTCAAATTTCTCCTTGTTTTTCTCTTCCTCTCCCCGTTGCGCCGCCGTCCCTTGCCCCACCGAAGGTCCGAAGCTCGCCGCCGGTCACCTCTCCCCTCTCATCACCGCCGGCGCCTTCTAGTTTTTAAAGAAAAAACCAACACAGCCCACTCCTCTGAAGCTTGCCACTGCGCCCTGCCATCGCCGCTGCTGCCGCCCGCCCCTGCCATCGCCGCTGCTGCCGCCCGCCCCTGCCATCGCCGTTGCTGCCGCCACTGCCCGCCGCCGCTGACCTGCCGCCGGTCGTCCTTACCGCCGGTCATACTCTTGGTATATAGTAGTTGTATTATTTTTAAATTTAAAAGATATAATTATTTGTTTGGTAGTTTGTTTATGTAAAATATATATTTATTTGTATTTATAATAATTTTAGTAGAAATTTTGTATTTATTGGGAAAAATTATTTTTGTTAGATTTAAAATATATAAATTTATTTATGTAAATTTAATTTGGTCATATTAGTATTAATTATAAAAATTTTATTGGTTGTTTTTTGTATCTAATTATATGATAGTAATAGATTGATTGAACTACTATTATTAATTTTTATTTATTTGTTTAATTTGTTTATTTAAAATATATATTTAAAATGTTAATTTGTTTTTAGTTGTTTATTTTTGTTTGTCCGTATTTATAATAATATTACTAGAAATTTTGAATTTAAATGTTTAAAGTTATTTTTGTTACATTTTAAATATATAAATTTATTTATGTAAATTTAATTTGGTCATAATATTATTAATTCTGAATATTTATTATTGTTTTAGTGTATCTAATTATATGATATTAATAAATTAATTGAATTAGTATTATTAATTTTGGGATTAATGTGAGATATATATATTGTTATATATATTATTTTTTTTCATTGCATAAATGTATATATTGTTGTATTATAGTTTTAATATATTGTAACGAAAGTTGTATGTATTGTAATCGTTATTTTTTTATTTTAAAATAGAAAGAAAATAATATTTAATTTTTAATATGTAGTTTTTATGCTTTTGTAGGTTATTTAATATTAATAAGGAGTGCTTTGGTGGATTGTGATCGTGAGGTAATATTTTAACTATTTTATTATGCATTTTATAATAAATAATTGTTAATTTTGATTTAAAATTTTTATTTTGTTTTTAAATTGGTTGAGATATTTGCTTTGATTGCTATATTTTATTTATTTTGTGTGGTTTTGTTTATTAAATTACAGATCTTTTATTCAGATCGTATCATGAATAAGGATAGGAGTTGGATGTACAACCGGTTAGATAGTAATAGTTATATTACAAATGAATTTTTAAATGGAGTTGAAGAGTTTATCGAATTTGCATGTTCAAATAGGCAGTTTGTCAGTGGAGATAGAATAAAATGTCCTTGCATCAAATGTCAAAATAGAATCTTTTTAGAATGTGATAAGGTACGGGAACATTTGTTTTACAAAGGTTTTATGGGTGGTTATACTATTTGGGAAAAACATGGTGAAGTTGTTGAAGGAGAATCCTCAAGAAATAGAGACGAGATTGGTGATCTGATGTATGAAATGTATTCAGAACAAAACCCGTATAATAGAATGGTGAGGGATGCTTGTCATATTAATTTTGACGGGAATGCTAATCAGTCAAGATTTTATGAGCATGAACAAAATTCATCAAGACAAAACTTTGCTTCTCTGTTAAATGATGCAAATGAACCATTGTGGACAGAATGTTCTAAGCACACGACATTATCTGCTATGTCACAATTGTGTAATTGGAAGTCGGAGCACAATGTTAGTGAAGCATGTTTTAATCGAATGTTGGAGATTGTGAGAGGTATGCTTCCGGAGAATAATCATTTACCGGAAAACTTTTATGAAATGAATAAAAAAATGGAGAAATTCGGTCTTGGTTATGTTAAGATAGATGCTTGCAAGAATAATTGTATTTTATTTTGGAAAGAATATGCCGAGTTAATGCATTGTGTGATATGTGGGCATCCTAGATATAGACAATGTGGGGTAAGAGGAAAGAAGACACCGTACAAGATTTTGCGCTACTTGCCATTAATCCCTAGGCTTCAAAGGCTTTATATGTCAGCTGCAACTGCTAAGTTTATGACATGGCATGCGCACAATCGAAGTTCTTCAGGAGTGCTTAGACATCCAGTTGATGGTGAAGCTTGGCAACATTTCAATTGTACTCATCCATCATTTGATATGGAACCTCGTAATGTTAGAATTGGTTTATGTGCAGATGGGTTTTGTCCGTTTGGGCCAGCTACGAGGTCATATTCTTGTTGGCCAGTTATGCTTGCTGTTTACAATTTACCTCCCTGGATGTGTATGAAACAACCATATTTGTTATTGAATATGGTAATTCCGGGAAGGAGCAATCCATCACAAAACATAGATGTTTTTTTAAGGCCTTTGATAGATGAGTTGAAAATCTTATGGGATGAGGGTGTTCAAACTTATGATGCTTATAGAAATCAACTTTTTTTGTTAAGGGCTGCATTAATGTGGACAATTAATGACTTTCCTGCATATGGAATGTTGTCTGGGTGGAGTACACATGGAAGATTATCTTGTCCTTATTGTATGGAACATACAAAAGCTTTTAGATTGCAACATGGACGAAAGCCTTGTTTTTTTGATTGTCATCGTCAATTTTTACCTCCTAATCATTCTTTTAGGAAGCAAAGGGATAAATTTAGTAAAAGGGTTGATTATGATCCTCCGGTTATGAGATTGTCAGGTGAAGAAGTGTTGTCTCGGATAGATAGTTTGGAAGACTTAACATTTGGGACAAAATGTCCTCAACAAAAACCTCAAGGTTTTGGGGTAACTCATAATTGGGTGAAGAAAAGCATTTTTTGGGAGCTGTCTTATTGGCATACCAACCTCATTCGTCACAACTTAGATGTCATGCATATTGAAAAAAATGTGTTTGACAATTTATTCAATACATTAATGGATGTTAAAAGCAAAACAAAGGACAACACAAATGCAAGGTTAGATTTGGCGCTGATTTGTAAACGAAAGGAATTGGAATTGGTGACAAGTAATGGAAAAACTTTCGCACCTAAAGCATCGTTTACCTTAAGCAAAGAGGATCAGAGAAGAGTGTGTAAATGGGTGAAAGAGCTAAGGCTTCCTGATGGGTTTGCATCAAACATATCTCGGTGTGTAAATATTGAGGAAGGCAAGTTTTATGGAATGAAAAGTCATGACTGTCATGTTTTTATGCAAAGATTAATTCCGATTGCCTTTCGTGATTTCATACCTAATTCAATATGGGATGCTATTACTGAGCTATCTCATTTTTTTCGAAATATATGTTCAACTGAATTACATGTGAATTACATGGAACAGTTGCAGAGCAACATTGTAGAAACAATTTGCAAATTAGAGAAAATTTTTCCACCAAGTTTTTTTGACTGCATGGAACATCTCCCCATTCACTTACCTTACGAGGCCAAGGTTGGTGGACCCGTTCAATACCGATGGATGTATCCATTTGAGAGGTAATAATTTGTTTGCTATGAGCATTTTTCAATGTGCTATAAGAAATAGAGCGCTTATTATATGCCATTAAATGTGTATTGTATACTTTAATTAGGTTTTTGCATCGCCTAAAAAAGAAGGTGAAAAATCGTGCACATGTGGAGGGATCTATATGTGAGGCATATATGAGGGAGGAAATTGCAACATTTTGTGCATTATACTTTGATCCCAATATTCAAACAAGGCTAACTCGTCCACCACGGAATGATGATGGAGGAGACGTAGATCCCATGGGACGTTTGTCAATTTTCAAATATCCTGGGCGACCACTTGGGCGGGCAAAGAACAATCGTCGATATCTGGAAGAAGATGAGTTTGATGCAGCGGTGATATATGTGCTAATGAATTGTGAAGAAGTTCTCCCGTACATTGAGTAAGTATATAGCATTACATATCATACAATAAATACAACGAAGGCTTTTTGATCTTGTCCTTATTGTCATATATACTTGCTATATATTGATTTTATAGGATATTTGATGAAATGGTCAAAAGAAATGAACCAGAGATGAACGATGGACAATTGGAGAAAACACGTCAAGCGCATTTTACGAAATGGTTTAGACAATATGTAAGTAATTTAAATATAATTCGTTTTGTTTTAATAGATGATACTGCATTTCACTCATCACAAGAATCACTATTATGTAGGTTCGTGAACAAGGAAATGCAATTGATAAACGTATCATTGACCTCTCTCATGGTCCAGCACGTTTGGCAAGTTGTTATCAAGGGTATTTTGTAAATGGATTTAAGTTTCATACCTTTGAATATGGAAAAACTCGAAAAACAATGAACAGCGGTGTTTGTGTGAAAGGTGATTGTTACAATGATTTTGACCGTGACTTTTATGGTATATTGATAGATATAGTGGAGTTGGAATATTTTGGGATTGGAAATAAAGTTATACTCTTTAAGTGCCATTGGTTTGACATTGAGAGAGGTTATCGTGTTCATCCTAGACATGCTCTTGTTGAAATCAAACATAGGTCTATACTTGCTAGCAATGAACCTTTTATATTAGCTCAACAAAGTCAGCAAGTGTATTTTAGTCCTTATCCATCTAGAAAAAGAGATCGTCGTGATTGGTGGGTTGTTTTCAAGACAAAAGCAAGAGCTAGATTTAATATTCAAAATTGTGATGTGGACATAGTGGATTTAAATGATGGGGTTTATCAAGAAATTGAAAATCCACATCCTATAAATATTGAATATTCAGAAGACCTTGACAATCCCACTATTCTCGTTCGCGGAGATTATGAAGAGGTAAATATTGCAGAAGAAGAAGAAGAAGAAGAAGAAGAAGAAGAAGAAGAAGAAGAAGAAGAAGAAGAAGATGATGATGATGATGATGATGATGATGATGATGATGATGACGATGACGACGACGACGACGACACCAACAACGACGACGACAATGATGATGATGATGAGGACGAGGTCTTTTTTAGCTAATTGCTCTTATTTCTTTTAAGAAAATGTTTATGTGAATTTAATAACTTAATTACTTTTTTGTTTGCTTTTATTTACGATATTTTGTAAGATGTTTTGTAAAATGTTAATTTATTTTGTATGTTAAGTTCATTATCTAATACATATATTATTTTTTTCATGTATTGTAGGTATAATGAAATCATCAAAAAAATCATCTGGTAAGAAGGCTCGCTCCGGTGGATCTTCTACATCGAGTTGGAAGTCTTTTTTCATGCCTACTCCACGATCTCAGACCCCAGCAATTAACCTTGAAGCACAATTATTTCCATCAATAGAAGTGGATACTGATGAGATGGACCCACCCACTGACCAACTGATTGACCAGAGAGATAGTCCAATTGACCAAGGCCCATCCACACATGGTCCATCTGGCCAAGCCTCATCATCTGCCGAGGGTATATCCCCTGACGGAATACCGATTGAGCAGCTTAACATCGATCATACTGGGACAAATACAGGCAGTGGTGCGAGTTCCGATGGTAGTGGCAGTGGAGGTAGAAAACGAACAAGAGGGCCCAATCAAGGATTTCGACTCCAAGTAATCCGGATCAAAGGGCACGACTTACTTGTCTGAATAACGGGTAATAAAAATAATAATACTATTTTGCTATATGAAGTTACTTAATTAATATTATATAAAAAATTTGAATTTACTTTTTTTCGCAGCGCTTTTCTGGAGCCTCAAGCTGTTCGGACAATTACAACATTAATTAAAGAGTATTTTACTGATCCTTGGCCAACATGGAAAAGTGTTCCAATTGCTGTGAAAACAAAAATATGGGAAAAATTTTCGGTATGTCAATCGCAAATAATTAATACATTACTTTATTTTATTATTTTACTTAACATGATTTTTTACTAATGATTTCAATTGATTTAGGAAATTTTTGCGTGGCCTCCTGAAGAAACGATTATTGTGAAAAATATTTGGGAGAACATTTGCAAAACACGATTCCGTGACTTGTTGCAAGCTGAAAGAAAAAAAGCAATGCAACATTTTGGCACAGATCGAATTGCTGACTGTAAAGGGTATATGTCCAGCTGGATCAAAGTTGAGATATGGGACTCCTTGATTGATGACTTATGGGGCAAATCGGAATGGGAGGCGAAGTCACAGAAAGGAAAGCAAAATCGATTGACCATAAAAGAAGGAACTGTTACCAAGCATACAGGTGGATCGATTTCTTTTCCTGTGCATGCATATAGACTGGTATGTAACTTTTTAAATCATATGTATGATATTATAGTTAAAATATATATTGTTTACAGCTAATCTCTTATTTATTTTTTGTTTTACTTGTGAAGAGGAATCAATATAATCGAACACCTACATATAAGGAGGTATTTGATCGCACTCACAAAAAAAATGCTGGCCAAGGTGAATATGTGGACAATAAGTCAAAAGTTGTCAGTGTACGTATATTTAAAATTATTTTGTTTTATGTATGTTAATTATTATTTAATTACTTTTTAAGTATAGATATATTTATAATAATAAATTTTTTTTATAGGAAAAATATAATGCTTCATTGGTTGAAAAGTATGGTACGGATATTAGCAGTCAACCACACTTTGATCCTGTTGCTTGGTGTGACTGTATTGGAGGAATGGAAACAACCCGCACACATGTGTACGGCCTTGGAAGCAGTTCACAAAACAGAGATATACTTGAGTCATCCGCCTCCTCAGCAAGTCCAATATTCTCGGTTTCTCAAGCAACAGTAAGCCAGGATGAGCGCATCGATGTTATAGAAGAGAAACTTGATGAAGTTCTCAAATATTTACCGCAAATGCACCAATGGATGGCTGAGATGAGTAATGCATGGAAGAGTAGCAAAGGAGGCCCTTCAAATCCCGATGATAGCCAGACACCGAACCTCGGAGATGGGCCTTCTTCATAGATCTCTGTTATAATGTAAGAAATTTAAGTACTTTGTTCTTTTTATGTTTTAAGAATTTGATGGTTGTTGAGAGATGTTATGAATTTGTTGAATTTTAATCATATTTTATGATTATGTATGAATTTTATTAAAAATTTATGTTTATGTATTAAGGTCTTTTAAATGTTGCTATAGTCATGAATTTAGGGTTTTAACATGAATTTAAGCTTAAACTTAAATTTAAATATATTTCGGAAAACTTTTGGAAACAATTTTGGAATTTAACATTTTGGTAGCGAAATGCATAAATAATATATGATGATAAAAAAATATATTATTAGCGACGGAATTCAAAGAAATTAGTGACGGAAATAATAGCATTAGCGACGGAATATTCCGTTGCTGATAACATTCAGCGACGGAAAATTTTTATTATTAGCGACGGAATATTCCGTTGCTGATAACTTTCAGCGACGGAAAATTTTTATTATTAGCGACGGAATATTCCGTTGCTGATAACATTCAGCGACGGAAAATTCCGTAGGTAAAATTATTTAGCGACGGAAAATTTTATTATTAGCGACGGAATATTCTGTCAGTAAAACTTTTAGCGACGGAATATTTTCATAAAATTTAAAAAATAAAAAAAACTTAGCGACGGAATTAGCGACGGAAAATTCCGTCGCTGAAATTTTTAGCTACGGATAATAGGTGACCGATTTACATTTTAGCGACAGAAAAATTCCGTCGCTGATAACAAAAAATCCGTCGCTGATAAGGACAAATTCCGTCGCTAATTAGCGACGGAATTAGTGACGGAATTTTCTTTCAGCGACGAAATGAGCATCAGCGACATTGATTTTTCCAACGGAATTATTCCGTCGCTAATCCGTCGCTAAAACCCTTTAGCGACGGAATAAGACTTTTAGCGACGGAAAATTCCGTCGCTAATTCCGTCGCTGAAAGTCTCTTTTTTTGTAGTGATACACTCACTGGATCGCACCGTGTAAGGCCTCGGCCCGTCCGCCGTCCGCCTGTACATATCTATACCGTCCTCTTTTGGCGAGCACACTGGCCCCCTCAAGGATCTATCGTGAGGCCCAATCTGTTCACTAGGTCACTCACCATTCGTGTCCATAATCTACGTGTAAGTGGAATCAGTAATAGGGATTGATATATCCGTATGACATCCTCTATGCCATTAATAACTCCATTATCATCAATGGATTCCAATTCAGCTTGGTTTTATCACTGTTCCGAACATTACCCAACACAGGGGCATTTTCGTCATTTTGACATTTCTTTCTTTCTCTTCAATATACATTTACATCAATGATCTCATTATTCATGTGCTGATATTATCCTTTCTGATACTTATATTAGCAATTTAGATCTTATTCGATTTCGACAGAGAAATCCACTAAAATCCATAATTGGATTATTTTGCTTGTAATGCAGCTTTATATCATCAATTTCTCTGTCAGATCAATCAATTTCAACCTCTGTTGGTTTATTTTAACTCCCTGTAAAATTTTGGAGTCAGGGGTATTTTGGTCATTTTTGGCCAAAATTTTTCTCTCTCTTCAAATTACCCTCAATCAGTGACCTTAAAGTCTATTTAATGATGATATGTCATTGCCCTCCTTCATACCATCATTTTCAGGTCTCAGTTCGATCCGGACCGTAAAGTACTGGTGGGGCCCTCACCGAGTCCTTTCGGTTCCTTACCGAACAGGCCTTCAATTAGATTATAAGAATCACCAATTTTTCGGTAATTTCTGAGCCTATTATTTCTCTTTAATATTCTCAATTTATACTTTCTCACTCCCTTTAATTTATTTTTCTCAATTTACAATCATTTATTTTCTTTATGTATTCAGACGACACAGTACTACCGGGGATGTTTAACACTTTTTCTTCCAAAAGTATTCACAGATATCAGGCCAACCATGCTCTGATACCATTAAATCTGTCACATCCCGTGACCACATTTTTCACGTATTTCTATACAACTTATCCGGTTGGGCTGTCTGTGATATTTCACTTTTCATATTCATTTAAACTATTAAATATAAATTTAGTAATATCAATTACATCCCCTATCTTAATTCTCAAGAAAGTAGTACTGAAAGTAAGTCTAAATACAGAAAATAAATGATCATACCTCATATTATAAACCAAGCTGTCGCAGTGTCTCCAAATGCGCAGCTCAAAATCCTCAGATGTCAGATCTCTTAGTCCTCGAAAATCTGAAATGTTAATATTAAGGGGTGAGCAAACCACGGCTCAGTAAGAGAGTTATATGCAACACTTGATATTCAGCTACCTACATGCTGAAAATAAATTTTTCACTTTCTTTAAATCTTCCTAGAGGCTCTAAGCTCACATGTAGGAAGGATACTACAGTCGGCTAGGGATCCGGATGGAGTTAGGCAGGTATTTTGAAATACCTGTCTTATCCCAGAACCTAGAAGCAACTGTAGAGAGTATTATATTCCTTTTTCTCAAAACGATATAATTTTCGTTTTCACAGAGTAAACCACTTATTTCTTTTCACTTCCGTATAATTTAAAACATGTGATAGTTCAGTAATAAAATAGTGGTTTCCTTCATTAAATTAAAAACACGTAACAGTACAGTGGTCTGTAAATATCCAAGTCATTGGATAACCACTTCTGTAATTATTTCTATTTTAGAAATAATTTCATGTTATTCTTTTTGAATAAACATTAATTTCTCTTTAATTCAATAACTGTATCTTACAGTTCAGTAAAACAGTATATTTAGTAAAACAGTATCTTGATACGATACAGTCAGAAAACAGTAAACAATAGCTACCAATTTAGTAAACAGTAAACAATATAAATATGGTAGCTTTCATATCAGTATCATGGAGACCAGGCAACACCCTAAATATATCATGCTATAATAATACCATCCCAAATAGGGGAAACACATGAGATCTATGGCCATAGTCTATAGGGTCCTCAGTGTGCACTGATCAGGTGTCCACTGGGACGCTGATAATAGGATCAGTATCTATCAGCACTAACACGTGACACGTGAGCATGATATGGGGCCTAACAGTCTCAAAACAGTAAACACGTGATATAGACCCCATTTATGAAATCACTTTCACTAAATATAAGTTTAATCAATCCACAAATATTCATAAGGAAAATATTTTCATCTTATGAATAACATTTATAAAATATTCATACTGGGGTCATTATTCCCGAAAATATTCTAAACATTATAAAACATCATAAATCATATTTTCCATACGGTGAAAACAGTTTATAAAATAATCACTGTAAAATATGAAAGGTCGTAACCGTTCTTTTTCACCGTAAAACATATACGCACGTTTTTCCGTGCTTTCTATCGAAAGCATGATTTTCAAAGTTATCGGGATTCAAATCAATTATTTTTATGATTTATGAAAAATCAAAATATTTATTTTCCAAATTACCATTCTCGTCCCATGTTTTCTCTGTAAACATTTGTGGAGACCTTTTAATCTCAAAACACTGTTTTTCACCTTTAATTACCTTTACTGAATTTTTATAAGCACTTATTCTCACCATTGAACCCATAAAGGTTATTTATAAAATCAAGTAAATATTTGAAGAAAGATTAGTAAAATATTCACTTTAGTCCTTTTTCATTTTACACCTCGTTTCACGTGAAATATCACCTATCGAAATAAATTTAGGTGATTTCCTTTTTCACCATTTTCAAAACATGAATATTTTAAAATTAATTATTAATATATTCATGTTTTATGAAAACTAATCGATTTCTCGATTTTCGTGTTAGAAATCGTTTCTCATGAGGAAAAATCCTTTATTGTGATTTTCGGTAATTTTTCTAATAAATTTCGGCAGTATATCGGCTGCCGATTGGCTAGCCTCCTGCACAGAAAATACAGTTTAAATCTCAACTGGTAATTCACCACAATTCCAAAACCGATAAATCACCACAATTTGCAACCCATCACTTTAAATTGCATTTATAAAATTTAAATGCATAATTTAAAACATGTGTGCCGATATCCTTACAGGCTGCACATGTCTCCCTTACCTGTTTCGGGTCAGCGACTGCCTCTCGAAGGTAGCGCCCGTGTTCACCTCGTCCGATTCCATCGGCTCGGTCATCGAGGGAATTTTCTGAAATTAAATTCTAAAATTTAGAATTTTTTTCATAATTATTTAAATAAATTATTTAAATAATTTAACATTTCTCGGGATTTCTTACCGATTCTCGTAATTCTCGGGATTTCCCGTGATTTCTGAATTCTCGGGAATTCTCCAAATTCCCGGAATTCCTTTTCCCTTTTTTTTTTCTTCTTTTTCTTCCTTCTTTCTTTTTCTCTTTTCTTTTCTTTTTCTTTTTCCTTTTTTCTTTTCTTTTCTTTTTCCTTTCCCGTCAGACCGGTCAGCCCCCTTGCCGCAGGTTCTCCTCTGGCGACCGGTTCTCCGGCGGTTCGGCGGCTCCTCAGCTGGCCGGCACCACGGTGAGTCTGGATCTGGCCTCCGTTCGATCTGGATCGGCGGCACGGCGATGGATCTACTCGGTTTTTGGCTCAGATTCTCTCCTCCTCCGTCGGCGTTCCTCCGCCGTTCCCCGCCTCAACCGTGGCCTCCCACGTCTTCCTCTTCCTCCGGCGGTGGTGTGGCTGCAGTGGCGGTGGCCGGTTTGGCCGGCGCCGTCCGTTCCTCTTCTCTTCTCCCTCTCGGTTTCCGCCGGGTTTTTGCCTATGTTTTCCTCTTCTCCGTTTCCATTTCAGGCCGTCGCCGGTGGCCTTCACGCTTTCTCGTCGACCGACGACGCCCTCTACCTCTCTCTGGACTCCTCTCGCCGGCAGCGGCACTGGTTGCTGCCGTCGATCCCCTCTGTTTTGGGAAGAATCGAGATTTCCCGATTCTTCTCCACCTTTTTTTTTATTTTAATTTATTTATTTTAATTATAATTATATTTATAACTATATTATAAATATAATTATATTATTTTATTATATAGTACTTTGTACTATATATTATATAAATATATATTATATATTAATAATATATATTTACACATAAAAATGTATATTTTCATATACTTTAAATTAAATAACATTTATATATATATATATAAATGAAATAATACAATATATATTGTATGTACAATATATATATATTCTTATTTAATTTCCAACTTAATTTCCTTCACTCGAATTTCTCAATTTCGTCCCTTCCTCCATTTTCGGAATTTCCACAATATTCCGATCTCATAATTAATTCATTTATTTATTTCACTAATTTCCAATATTCCTAATTTCCAATAAATGGAGAATTTACGGTTATCACAACCGCACTGGGCGAATTGGCCATGGGCGAGCGGTAATTGGCAAGCTGACCATGGATGAACTGATTTATTTGTATTTTTCTCAACGAAAAATGAACTATTTTTAATATCTTTGAAACTAGAAAATATGAAACCTTTTCGGGGGCGAGTTGAATATGGGCGAGTGACCATAGGCGAGCTGACCATGGCGAACTGAGTTACTTGGTAATTTTTCTTATACGAAAAATGGGCTGTTTTAATTGCCATTTGTAAACAGAAAGCCTAAAACCTTTTTGGAAATCAAATCATGTTAAGAAAATGATAATATGGGTGAAATAATTCCATAAAGGTTTTCATGAAATATAAAAGTGATTTTTGAGACTTGAGGCCCTGAGTTCATGCATTACTATTGAGTGACCCTCCTGGGGCGATGGCTCGGGTCGATGGACCAACGGGTGCACCTCAGGGCGTCACAAGGCTGATGGACCCGCCGAGTCATCAACGGTCTCGAGGTCACTTGGCAAGTGGACCCGAAGACCACCTATAGATTATGGCCATAGATATAGCAGAGATAGCCGTGAGGGGCGATGGTTTGTGTTCCCGGATGATATAGCAAAGCGGATGATTTGTGTTCCCGGAAAGGGGTAGGGAACGATGAGAGCATGAGTTATTCATAGGGTGATGCCTAGTCTCAACTTACTAATTTCTGTTTACTGAGAGGATTTATTGAATCCTATTTACTGTTTACTTCATTTTATTATGCCAATAATTTTAAAGGTGAATGGAAAGTACTGTTTACTATATCCACTATTTTCCTATTTGATATGATTTTAGAATGAATAAATATTTAGTGGTATATAGTTTTGCTTTTTATAAAGCAGCATATGTCTCTTTTACTGAGCACGTAGTTCGCTCACCTCTTTGTTTTAACTCCACAGATAAAAGACACGGAGTTAGAGAATTAACTCCCAGATGGATATAGCTACATATAAAGTGCTGGGGCAAATTATGTTAAACGTGACAGGTACAGTCTCTTCTCTTTTACATTTCAGACATAAGTATACAGTACTACTTTAGTGAAACAAAGATAATAGGGGATGTCAGATGTAAGGAATAATGAAAAGAATTTCATATTTCGTATTTGTTAAATAAATGTTTATCATTTATTACTGTCACTGTTGAATGTTAATGGCATCGCAGACAACCCAACCTGTAAAGTTGTATAGAAATACGTGAAAATGTGATAACGGGCTGTTACATAAGGACCCGAGGATGAAGCTCCTTTCAGCCTTAATTTACAGCAGCTAAAGAGCTATTCTCCACTTGGTGTTTCTTCCTCTACCAAGAGTCACTAGCTTCAGCCACTATTGAACCACCAAACCGAAACCTTAGCTCTTGTCTAGAGGAAATGCAGCAACTTCTTATTGTTCCTTTGTTCTGAATCGAGCCAAAGTAAATACCCCTGTACAGCTCCTTTTTCCTCTTCTTTGCTCCAAACCCAATCTTGTTCCAGCCAATTCTTTCCTTAGTCCAATGCTACCAACATTTTAATGGGACCAGGTTGTAGTAAAAACGTGAGAAGGAAGATGAAAATGCATTGTGCGCAGTAGAGAGCTAGAGAAAAGATTGAAAATGGCTGGTGTTTTGCTGATGATGATGATGAACGATGATGGAAAGTTGTCGTGAGTGGCTGGCACAAAATGAAGATAGTGGAATTACTATTTCTAGGCTTCTTCAAGAAGCTACGCACCATTCTTCAAAAAAGCCACCATATTATTTTATCATTTCCTTTTCTCTTTATATATATATATATTTAAATCCCATTTTGACATTTAATAACATATATATTCTAAATATTTCTAATTATCTCATACATTTTATTGATCCTACTAATATTCCATACTTTCTATTTTTATTAACTTATATTGTCTATTTTTTTTTATTTTACCCCATATTTTTCTGACTTGTTATTTTATTTATTTTGTTTATTTATTTAATCCACTAACAGAGAATTTACAACTATTACAGATAAAACTTTATTTACTTGTCAAAGAACACATATTACACTATAAAACTTTATTTACTCGTCAAAGAACACATATTACACTAACATTTAAGTAGTATCATCGAGGTATTGCAAATTATAACAAGGATTATTATCCTATCCATTGTCAGTAGAGTTTTTTAACTCCACAAGCGGGGTTAGGATGATGACATGTGTCCTTTAAAAATATTAAGAAAACAAAAAATAAATAAAATGAGACACATGTCATCATCCTAATCCCGCTTGTGGAGTTAAAAAACCCACTGATAATGTATAAGATAATTTTCCATTATAACAATTTATTTTTATAATTGAAAAATGAAATTAAAGTTGCATAGGTTCTAAAAGTCTTACAATATGCTTCTTCTTTAACCATTCGGTCAAGTGTTTATTAGCAATATGTTGATAACACCATAACTTTTGGTACAAAATGAAGTATTATAATTCTCCCTTTTTACCCTTAGGGCTAAGCCCAAGTAGCAGTACCAACATTTATTTTCTACATTAATAATACCACTTAAGTACTAATAATCAAACCATGCGAAAAAAGCTTATAGATGAAAGCTTAGATTGAGACACTGTTCGGAATTCCCATGCCCGTAAGTCCAGGGTTACTAGTAGGAAACAACAGAGTATATGGCACGTTGACTGGACCAGAACGATTCTTCAATGTTTTGTCATTGTTCATGTAAGATCTGATTTTTACCCTACAGTAGACCTTAATCTCATAAAATTAGAAATGGAAATTAAATAAATAATGAATGTTAAATTCCAAAAAGAGTGAAAAGCTCTTTTATTTGAGATGAGAACACAGCCAATTAGGTGAAATACTCGACGGGCGAGTACCATGATGAAACGGCTCGCCAATGGGCAAGCAAGTTAATGGAGTGATCGCCAATGATGACGGCGAGTTGGGCGATGGAGTGTGCGAATAGGTGTTTTCGCCAACGTGCTAGGTGAATCAAAACAAGGTTGGCGAGTTGATCTTTCCCGGTGATCGCCTAATTGGGCGAGAACTTGTAATCGCCATATTGAGAGGCAAAGAATAGCCTATTTGGCGAGAAGGCAACTGCCATTCGCTAAGTCTCAAGGTAATTGTAAAGAAAAAAAAAAAAAAAAGAGAATTTCTTTTAATTGCCAAGATAAAGCTGGCAACTGAATGGCTGGCGAACTGGTGTAGTGTGGCGAGCAGACGAGGTGGAGACCGGGAATCAGCTTAGGTGGACAAAGGAAAATGGCTTCAAAACAATTAACAGCCAAAATTGACTTGTAAGTGATACGGTTGAAGACAATTAATGGTGAAGAGGTTGAAGTCAGTAAGGAATTTACCTGATTGGTTGAGGTAGTAAACAAAGGCTGCAGCAGAAGAAAAAGGCGTGTGAAAGGGAGACTTTCACGCCATTTGTGCTTCAGATTTCTACATGCATTAAAGGCATGAAGGACGTGAACAATGATGAAGGAAACAGGATAAGGGCCAGGCGGTGGCTATTGATTGGCTGAGAATGTTTATATAAGCAGAGACAATTGATGAAAAACGAGTTAGCCAATTTCAGTTTCTTCACGAGAGCTATTTCTCTGTTTCTTCCATTTCTCTGCCATGTTTGATCTACTGAGTTTCACTCTTCAGTTGGCTAAACCAGTAAACATGCTTATAAAACCTTTCTTTCTTAGCCTGGTGAGCTGAAGGAATAAGCAAATAGAGGCCAACATGAGACAGAAAAACAACGTGTTCTGGAAGTACAGTTGGTTGAGGTGAGTTTCATACTTTCTGGGCTGTTGTTAATGATAGAATACAACATTGTTTTAGTTAGATCCTTGGAAAATAGGAAAACAAGGAAAATTATGGAACAGGTGACGACAAGGGCGACTACAGTGATCGCCCATGTTGAAAATAGTAATCGCCAATGAGGCGAATAGATATTAAGTACTCGCCAAGGTAATTTATGGGCGAGAACGCCCAATTCTAGTGAAGTGAATGACGGGCGAGCTCAAATGAGGCATTGGGCGAAAAGGATTGTGGGTGAACTCCCACAGTTAGCCAATGAAGGCTTCATGAGAAATGGCGGGCGAACTGACACGTGGTAGCCATATGGTGAATGGCGAGCTCGTCTGGGCGAACTAGTAAAGCTCTGTTGGCGAGTAGTCATTTGATTAATTTCAATTTCGCCCAAGTAATGGAAGAATTATATATAAAGAAAATATTAATGAAATTTATATGTAATTTGCAGCGATAAATGGCAAAGACTATGGCCGAACACAGAGCAGGGTGAAGCAAGGCTTCGTTGACCCAGGTAAGGGAAGTGTGTGTGAAGTGATGCATGTCCTGTGGAGTAAATTTTATGAAAACATTAAGTTAAATGTTTTGTTTTCTGACATGCATGATTTTAAGAAGTTAATTGATAATTGTTTGATCGCGGGCGAGCTGATAGCCGCCTTTTGCTGTTTTGTTGGGTGAAATGATACAGGGCGGGCGAGCGCTTTGTATGTTTTATGTTGGGCAAGCCTTGTGTGTTTTATGTTGATGAATTAGTATTGGCGGGCGAACCAATCCCTTTTATACGTTTTAAACTCATTTCTATTTTTAAAGGGCGGGCGAACTTTCTTAATAGAAAACTATAAGTTAAGCCATGTGGCGAGCTCTCTTTTATGAGAAATGGGCGAGTGCCCTTGTTTTAAAGAGAAATCCGGGTAAAGCCATAGTCGGGCGAACCCTTTTTAATGTGTCGAGGCGGGCGAACCTTCTTTTAAATAAAAGGCGGGCGAACTTTTATCAGCCAGCCATACGTCTGTTTTGGCAAGCTAAGTGGCGGGCGAATACTTATTCACCGTCTTATCGAGTTGATTTCTGGGCGAGCCACAGAGGGCAAGCCAGTTTTGCTTCAGATTTTAAAAGCAAAGAGGGCGGGCGAACACATGTTCTCCGCTATAGCGAGCTGCTTCCATGGGCAAGCCATGTCGGGCGAGCTGACCATGGGCGAGCAGGTTTTAAAGGTTGAGATTTTGGAAATGTTTTCAAGGGTTTTGTAAACTGAAAACCTAAACCTTTTAGGGGATTAGATCATTTGAGTTAATGATAATGTGGGTGAAATAATCCCTTAAAGGTTTTCATGAGATAAAACTTGATTTTTGAGACTTTAGGCCCTGAGTTCATGCGTTACTTTGCGTGACCCATCTGGGGCGATGGCTCGGGTCATATAGGCCTACGAGTGCACCCCAGGGCGTCACAGGGCTGATGGACCCGCCAAGTCATCAGCGGTCTCGAGGTCACTTGGCAAGTGGACCCGAGAACCCCTTTAGATTATGGCCATAGATCTGAGATAGCCGTGAGGGGCGATGGCCTACGGGTGCACCCCAAAAGCGGCAGGTTTCGTTCTCCCAAGGTGGAGGAGGAACGATGATAGCATGATTTATTTGTTGCCTAGTCTCAACTTATCAGTTTCTATTTACTGTGAGGATTTGTTGAAATCCTCGATAGTGTTTACTACATTTTAAAGTAAACTGTTAGTCGGTGATTTAATGGTGTTTTAAGAGAGTTGTTTACTATATATCCACTGTCTTTTCTACTGGGTTATTGTTAAGAAAAGAACAAATGAGTTGTGATATATAGTTTTGCTTTATTTAAAGCAGCATATGTTTCCTTTACTGAGCGTATGAATCGCTCACCCCTTTGTTTTAACTCCACAGATAAGAAGTACACGGAGTCGAGAGAATTAGTTCTCAGATGGGTATAACTATGCTTAAAGCACTGAGGCATGGCACGTTAAACGTGACAGGTACGGTCTTTCCTCTTTTACATTTCAGACATGTGTATACAGTACTACCTTAGTGCAATAAAGGTTAATAGGGGATGTCAGATGTAAGGAAATATGAAAAGAAATTTCATATTCCATAATTAATAGATAAATGTTTATCATTTATCACTATTACTGTTGAATGTTAATGGCATCGCAGACAGCCCAACCGGTAAAGTTGTATGGAAATACGTGAAAAATGTGGTAACGGGATGTTACAGATTTAATGGTATCAGAGCTTGGGTTGGTCTGATGTTTGTTGATGCCTTTAGCATAGAAAGTGTTGAGAAAGCTTAACATCCCCTGTAGTACTGTATAGTCTGAATGTATAGAGGAGTCGAATGACTGTGAAATGAATTAAGTGGTGAAATATGATGAAAGTTGACTAATTAGGGGTTACTAATAGAGATAGTAATCCGGAAATTTTGCATGAGATAGGCGATCTTATCATCATTATGTCGGGTCTATTCGATAAGGTACAGTGAGGAACTCGGTGAGGGCCCCACCAGGACTTCGCTGTCCATATCGAATTAAGATTCTGAAAATGATGATATTGAGATGAAAAGGGGTAATATTAGCATATAAGTTCTAAGATCGCGTGTTTGGAGTTATACTGATGAGAGAGAGAATTAAAGGGGAATTTATGAATATACTCCTATATTGACAGGTTTTCTTTCGAAGTTATAAGGGATTGAATGGATTTAAAATACAAATTGATGGTGAAATAGTATGAGTATTTGATGGTATAAAGGATGAATTTTACTGTGGACCCCACTGATATATTGATACGTAAGGCGACCCAGAGTATAAGTTATGAGAGGTCGTGAGATAGTCATACTTGTTGTGGATTTTGGGGTTTGAATTTAAAGTGAATTGGGTGAGAAATGATGTAAACTGGTTATATATACTCCTTATGTTTTAGGAGAATGGATATTAGTAGTGACTTGACATTTGAGGAAGTCAAGTGTTTGAGTCTGTGGATGAGAAAGAAAACTTTGAGGTAGGCGAACTCGAGCACGGTTGGAAGAACCGGGCATCGAGGTGATCGCCAAAGAGGATAGTATGGATGAGTAGCGATGTCACAGCAATCGTTGTCGATGGGCCCAAAAAGGGGGGTTGCCATGGCCGGTTGGGCTGGTCCGTTACGATATCCATAGAACCGTGGTATTATGAGATTTATGAGAAATACTCGATGGGCAAGAACTACATTGGGATAGCTCGCCAATGGGCGTGCAAATGTATGATCGCCAACAGTGTGGGCGAGTTAGATGATGGCGAGAACTAACACTAGTCCGCCAATATAACATGAATTGCTAAAAAGGGGCAAGGATACTGATCACCCAAATAATTTTAATGATGATCGCCCAAAGAGTATGGTGAGTAAGCTGATCAACAAATTTTGGTGTAAATCATAGCAAAGTGGCGAGAAGAGCGATCACCAATGATATGAATTAAAGCAAGGTGGCGAACAGAACAAAAGCTGTAATCGCCAAGAAAATGAAAGGTCTCGTAGTTGCCAAAAATTATAAAGTTGGTATCGAGATTTAGTTGACAAGCTTAGAGGTTGGTAAAGTGAAATAGAAATTGTTGTAAGCTCTTACCAATGAAGCAGTATAGCTTGAGAAATTACTCGAGAAATTGATGAGTAAAGAATAAAACTGGTTTGTTATAACTGATGAAAAACGAAAATTTTATCGTTTTGAAAACAATGAGATTAATATTCTCTACAGTTGCTTCTAGGTTCCGGAACAAGTATGGTATTCTAAAATACCTATCATATTCTATCTGGATCCCTAGCCGACTGTATTATCCTTCCTATTTGTGTGCCTAGAGCCAACTAGGATGATTTTAAAAAGAGTAAATATGTATATTAGAGACGTGAGGTCTCGAAAGATTAAGTGGACATTGAAAATTATCTGAATAAAAGATTTTACTACTTAAGTGAGGTTAAAGTGTGCTTATTGGCGTATAAAATTTATGAGTTTCAACCGTATAGCACAAATTAATTGTTGAAGAGTTTGTGGAATTTGCTACCTTATTGATTCAATACTTAATTGGGAGAAAGTAGAAGTAAATGGGTATGTATGAATATAGTATTCGAAATGGTTACAAGATAGTAACAGTGAAATACTATATTAAGTGGGAAAACAATTGGGGTGATGAATGTAAAAGAATGAAATTGTCTTGAGAAGACAAATCATATGATGACTAGGGAACACAAGTTATGAGACAGTTCCCAAGTATATGAATAAATGTGATTTCCTCTGATCATTATGTAGTTATGGCTGGAATTAATGACAAGCCATGAAAGTGTCATACTCAGAGGAGCAGATACAAGAAGTACTGCTAATCTTGAAAATGATCACTAGAGATAAGAGAAGTGATCGAGGGGAAGATGATTACCGAGACGTAATCGGTGACTAATATTAAGGTCTGCAAAAGAAAAGCCGTCCTAGATTAATCATGAAACAATCATTGTGAGGTGGTGAAAGTCCGAAAGAACCATGATGTTATATCAGTGATTATGGATTAAGTAACCAAATTATTTCACTTCTGCATCATCAGATTTCGGGATGTAATGAGTGCTTTAGTCGATATTTATATTGGTGAAACAGAGAGGGAGTATGTGAAGTTCCAGTTAGTGGATACTTGTGATAGGGATTCCTGATTTGCCATATGCCTTGAGAGAATATTAAGAGGCTTTGAGATTCCAAAATTTTACTGTTAGCACTGCCTCAGATTGATATAGATATCCGAGCGCATTGTGTGGACGCTCAGGGATATATTGAGAGCGAGTGCGTGGTATTTTAGCGACTACTGGGACAATTACATACGAATGATTAAAATTTTAATCGACCAGCTCTAAATGAGATGATAAGTGATAAATAGTATAGATCAGTTACTAACTCTCAAGAATGATAAAAGACTTGAGGGAGTGTAAATTGGTTTGAAAGAAGACACCCGAGATTCTTCAGGACCTTGAGAAAATTCGGGATGAGCGACCCACGAGTGGGTTGATTGCTCAACACCGGATAACATGTTGTGAGATGTGGACGAACAAGGTGGTCGTCAACACACTTGAGAGAATAATCCTAGAGCGCGGGAGAGCGCCAAAGGGATGATTATTGATGACCTGAAGAGACGGGCAGTACTCTTAGAGACAATGAGGAGTATAAAGAGATATTCATGGTCTCATATTGGAGACGAGATTAAATAAGAGTTGAGAAGGTGATAAGGAAGAAAAATACCTATATTAGAGGTACTTCCTATACTCAGTGAAAAATTGAAAAGAGTAAAATGCTATCTGGATAGTTGTGGATATATTAGTAAGTCTGCTCATTCCTTGATTTTGGAATTTGTTGAGCTAATTAATGCCTTGGCCGGATCATGTGTCAGGGAAATGGTGAGGTTTTATAGTATTCCAGTGAGCATTATAGTTGATAGGGAGTCCGGCTTCGTATCTCTGTAATGAGAGAGATTACAGGAAGCTATGGGATCCCGATTGAGTTTAACACCGCAGATTATCCGCAGACTGTGAGACAGTCCGAGCGTATGAGATGGACGCTCGAGGATATGGTGTGAGCGTATGCGATTGATTTTATAGGCTCTTGGGATAATCCTCTACCCTGGCAGAGTTTGTTGATAATAATGGCCACAAGAGAGTATAGGCATAGCACTTGAAAGAGGTTATTTAGCAGACGATATAATCCACGATAGCATGCGAAATGGGAGACCGAAAACTATTTTCGACTTGATCGAACAGACTTCTTGAGATATACAAGAGGTTATGGTTATGTATATTAAGGTCTCATCATTGAGATGCATAGTAAGAGGGAAATCGAGTTTCCGATGTATTGGATCGTCGGAGATCTTAGATCATATGAAAGACGTGCACTACCTCTCGAGTTGCCAGGAGTGCACAATGTGTTCCATGTTTCAATAATGAGAAAGTATTATCCATATCCTTCTCACGTGATTCGAAATGAGTCCTAGAGATTAGAGAGGACATGAATGACGTTGAGAAATTGATACGGATTCTGGATAGGAAAGATAAATTGCAGTGATAAAGTGCTGTGATCTAAGATCATGTTATGGCTAAAGTGCTTTGATGGTATCATATTAAGAATAAGGCAACTTGAAAATTTAAAAGCCTTATGCATGAGAACTATCCAGAGTTTCTTCACTGATAGGTATGGTTGAAATTTGGAGGACCAAATTTCTTAAGGTGGGGAGAAATGTAAGATCTGATTTTTACCCTACAGTAGACCTTAATCTCATAAAATTAGAAATGGAAATTAAATAAATAATGAATGTTAAATTCCAAAAAGAGTGAAAAGCTCTTTTATTTGAGATGAGAACACAGCCAATTAGGTGAAATACTCGACGGGCGAGTACCATGATGAAACGGCTCGCCAATGGGCAAGCAAGTTAATGGAGTGATCGCCAATGATGACGGCGAGTTGGGCGATGGAGTGTGCGAATAGGTGTTTTCGCCAACGTGCTAGGTGAATCAAAACAAGGTTGGCGAGTTGATCTTTCCCGGTGATCGCCTAATTGGGCGAGAACTTGTAATCGCCATATTGAGAGGCAAAGAATAGCCTATTTGGCGAGAAGGCAACTGCCATTCGCTAAGTCTCAAGGTAATTGTAAAGAAAAAAAAAAAAAAAAGAGAATTTCTTTTAATTGCCAAGATAAAGCTGGCAACTGAATGGCTGGCGAACTGGTGTAGTGTGGCGAGCAGACGAGGTGGAGACCGGGAATCAGCTTAGGTGGACAAAGGAAAATGGCTTCAAAACAATTAACAGCCAAAATTGACTTGTAAGTGATACGGTTGAAGACAATTAATGGTGAAGAGGTTGAAGTCAGTAAGGAATTTACCTGATTGGTTGAGGTAGTAAACAAAGGCTGCAGCAGAAGAAAAAGGCGTGTGAAAGGGAGACTTTCACGCCATTTGTGCTTCAGATTTCTACATGCATTAAAGGCATGAAGGACGTGAACAATGATGAAGGAAACAGGATAAGGGCCAGGCGGTGGCTATTGATTGGCTGAGAATGTTTATATAAGCAGAGACAATTGATGAAAAACGAGTTAGCCAATTTCAGTTTCTTCACGAGAGCTATTTCTCTGTTTCTTCCATTTCTCTGCCATGTTTGATCTACTGAGTTTCACTCTTCAGTTGGCTAAACCAGTAAACATGCTTATAAAACCTTTCTTTCTTAGCCTGGTGAGCTGAAGGAATAAGCAAATAGAGGCCAACATGAGACAGAAAAACAACGTGTTCTGGAAGTACAGTTGGTTGAGGTGAGTTTCATACTTTCTGGGCTGTTGTTAATGATAGAATACAACATTGTTTTAGTTAGATCCTTGGAAAATAGGAAAACAAGGAAAATTATGGAACAGGTGACGACAAGGGCGACTACAGTGATCGCCCATGTTGAAAATAGTAATCGCCAATGAGGCGAATAGATATTAAGTACTCGCCAAGGTAATTTATGGGCGAGAACGCCCAATTCTAGTGAAGTGAATGACGGGCGAGCTCAAATGAGGCATTGGGCGAAAAGGATTGTGGGTGAACTCCCACAGTTAGCCAATGAAGGCTTCATGAGAAATGGCGGGCGAACTGACACGTGGTAGCCATATGGTGAATGGCGAGCTCGTCTGGGCGAACTAGTAAAGCTCTGTTGGCGAGTAGTCATTTGATTAATTTCAATTTCGCCCAAGTAATGGAAGAATTATATATAAAGAAAATATTAATGAAATTTATATGTAATTTGCAGCGATAAATGGCAAAGACTATGGCCGAACACAGAGCAGGGTGAAGCAAGGCTTCGTTGACCCAGGTAAGGGAAGTGTGTGTGAAGTGATGCATGTCCTGTGGAGTAAATTTTATGGAAACATTAAGTTAAATGTTTTGTTTTCTGACATGCATGATTTTAAGAAGTTAATTGATAATTGTTTGATCGCGGGCGAGCTGATAGCCGCCTTTTGCTGTTTTGTTGGGTGAAATGATACAGGGCGGGCGAGCGCTTTGTATGTTTTATGTTGGGCAAGCCTTGTGTGTTTTATGTTGATGAATTAGTATTGGCGGGCGAACCAATCCCTTTTATACGTTTTAAACTCATTTCTATTTTTAAAGGGCGGGCGAACTTTCTTAATAGAAAACTATAAGTTAAGCCATGTGGCGAGCTCTCTTTTATGAGAAATGGGCGAGTGCCCTTGTTTTAAAGAGAAATCCGGGTAAAGCCATAGTCGGGCGAACCCTTTTTAATGTGTCGAGGCGGGCGAACCTTCTTTTAAATAAAAGGCGGGCGAACTTTTATCAGCCAGCCATACGTCTGTTTTGGCAAGCTAAGTGGCGGGCGAATACTTATTCACCGTCTTATCGAGTTGATTTCTGGGCGAGCCACAGAGGGCAAGCCAGTTTTGCTTCAGATTTTAAAAGCAAAGAGGGCGGGCGAACACATGTTCTCCGCTATAGCGAGCTGCTTCCATGGGCAAGCCATGTCGGGCGAGCTGACCATGGGCGAGCAGGTTTTAAAGGTTGAGATTTTGGAAATGTTTTCAAGGGTTTTGTAAACTGAAAACCTAAACCTTTTAGGGGATTAGATCATTTGAGTTAATGATAATGTGGGTGAAATAATCCCTTAAAGGTTTTCATGAGATAAAACTTGATTTTTGAGACTTTAGGCCCTGAGTTCATGCGTTACTTTGCGTGACCCATCTGGGGCGATGGCTCGGGTCATATAGGCCTACGAGTGCACCCCAGGGCGTCACAGGGCTGATGGACCCGCCAAGTCATCAGCGGTCTCGAGGTCACTTGGCAAGTGGACCCGAGAACCCCTTTAGATTATGGCCATAGATCTGAGATAGCCGTGAGGGGCGATGGCCTACGGGTGCACCCCAAAAGCGGCAGGTTTCGTTCTCCCAAGGTGGAGGAGGAACGATGATAGCATGATTTATTTGTTGCCTAGTCTCAACTTATCAGTTTCTATTTACTGTGAGGATTTGTTGAAATCCTCGATAGTGTTTACTACATTTTAAAGTAAACTGTTAGTCGGTGATTTAATGGTGTTTTAAGAGAGTTGTTTACTATATATCCACTGTCTTTTCTACTGGGTTATTGTTAAGAAAAGAACAAATGAGTTGTGATATATAGTTTTGCTTTATTTAAAGCAGCATATGTTTCCTTTACTGAGCGTATGAATCGCTCACCCCTTTGTTTTAACTCCACAGATAAGAAGTACACGGAGTCGAGAGAATTAGTTCTCAGATGGGTATAACTATGCTTAAAGCACTGAGGCATGGCACGTTAAACGTGACAGGTACGGTCTTTCCTCTTTTACATTTCAGACATGTGTATACAGTACTACCTTAGTGCAATAAAGTTAATAGGGGATGTCAGATGTAAGGAAATTATGAAAAGAAATTTCATATTCCATAATTAATAGATAAATGTTTATCATTTATCACTATTACTGTTGAATGTTAATGGCATCGCAGACAGCCCAACCGGTAAAGTTGTATGGAAATACGTGAAAAATGTGGTAACGGGATGTTACAGTTCATCTGAATAATTGTTTGCTCGATTTGATAAAGCTTATTTCCAAAATCAGTGAAAGCTTTCAGTGGCTCTGCATCTGTCGTCCATTGATCAGGATCGTTTCTTTTTCCAAGGTATACCTCATCTGATGAATGATTTGACAGAATTTCTATCAAGGAAACACCAAGGAGAGTCATGAGCTGAGAAGTTATTATGCTAAGGAAAGCTCTTTCGGGGTTGGATTCGAGCTCAGCATATTCAGGGCTACCTTCTTCTGGCATGAACCTACGACTGATGGTTGGGCGATTCGGGAGGAAGCCTGCATAAGGGTATTGTCCGAAGTTGACTGCTGCATGGAGAGCTGAAGCCACCCATATAATTATAGTGCAAGAATGTATCAGGTTATCAAGAGTTTGCATGGTAGGCCACCATGGCTCGTTTATCTTGTCACCATGACCTTTCTCACGAACATCTTTCCACCAGGCTTGAAGTTCACTATCTTGTTGAACCATTGCATCAGACTTGTAATAGAAAGAGCAATAATTTGTGACCCATTCTTCAATTGCAAACCAGATCTCCAACCCATCCACAGCATATGGATAGTCTTTAATCAGTAGGCTAAGACCATTTGCTGAACTCTTGTCATCAATTGCAATTCCTCTGGGTTTACAAACCATGAAAAATGAATAATCCATGGTTTAATATTGATTTTTTTTTCATGGAATTATGAACCATGAATTTTTCATTTTTAAGATATAATAAAGAATTACCTTTTCTTGAGGTCAACAGGAAGTGCTTGTTCGAGAAAATTCCAACTCTTATAAACTGCGGATGACATCTCCATGGCATATTTCCCTGGGAAAACTGTCATCTCTAGTATACCATTTGCATTAATCAGAGTTTGCCTAGCAAATGCATTTATATGCATCGTGTCACGGAAATGAGGTTGAAGAAGCTTATGAATTGGATGAACCACACTTAGCTGCCTGTTTGTTGCAATCACAAATGGCTCAATTGTTGCATGTGTGTTCAACCTATAACACCAAACCAAAGGCATTACAAAGTATAAACACCATTCTCAAATTAAAGACCCTAAAAAATGTATTTGCTAGTTCTATTTAATCCTTCTTTGATAAATTAAATCCATACCAGTGGCTTATAAGCTGATGATAACCAGAGTCATTCACAACAACATAAGCTTTAGCCAATTGCCATATATTGCCTTAACTCCTTCTTCTGCTGGTGTGTACACCTTGCTAACACAACCATATATATCGGCTTCTGGATGTGGATAACTCAATTCAATAGCTAATGGCTTCAATGTCCCATCATCTTTTAGAAAGAGAATTGTTCTGGACGCGTAAGTTTTTGTTGCAGTAGTGTTTATCCTCCTTAGATATGGCATCAATGAATCATGATGATCCAATATGAACAGCTTGTTGTCCGCCAATGCCTGTCAATAAAATCCCTTTTTAATTTGATGGTTTATTGTATAGCATAACCTTTTGAAAGAAAATAATATACTATACCTGCTCTACAGTGTATCCATCAAGGTCACCCTCTATTTGATCTTTCCTCATGAGACTGTTTTGGTTACCATATTTTGTAGGATCTAGCTTGCTTGTTGGAGGAAATTCCTACAATTGACTCAGTGGTATGGTTATAAGACTTCTAAATTTTTGAGCAAGACAAAGGAAAAGAAAGAAATAAGATAAAGTTTCAATGATTTATGTAACTTTTCCTTGACTTACTTTCTTAAATTAAAAAACATTAGGGAACAAAAAAACTTGTGATCTTAGGGTTTTTTTAATCTTCCAACTTAGAACCAGTTGGTAATAAGTGGAGAGGTCCAACTCAAATACAAAATTACTAAAATTCAGTATTTAAAAGATGTTGAATAAAGCCACATTAACGAGGCTTAAACTTACTTCAAGACGACGAATAATGACAGGGTTCACTCCAGCAAGCATTTCTCTAGCAAATTCTGCATCTGTTCTCCATGCATCTTTATCATCTGCTCATTGATTAAAATATCAATTAAAGTAAATCAATCTCTAGGCAAAATAGTATGTAAAGCTCTCAAATTAGTTACTATATTTAATACTTTGAATCACTTGAGGCATTGGATACTGTAATAGTTGCTTTAGCCTTTCGTCAGTGATAAGACTTCCGAGGAAACCTTCATAGAGGCTATGTACTTCTTTAAATGAGGCAAACTCTTTCGGTGGATTACCACAGTAAGCTTCAAATAATGGAAAGATGTTCTGAGGTAAGGCTTTCAGTGCATAGGCTAAGAAGTCTGATAACTTCAACCTATTGAATTTCTCATCTCTTGGAACATAAATTGATAAGCTTGCCACAAATGGCAGCCTGCCCTCACAGGTCGGATCTGTTAAGAACAAAACAACATGTCATCGGACTAACGGACTAAGGATAAGTCTATAGAGGCAAGATGTAAACAAGTAAGGATAAGTCTATAGAGGCAAGATGTAAACAAGTCAAGCTATTCGTGAGTTATTTGACTTCGACTTAATGATTACTCGAGTTTGACTCATTTATTTTTTAGCCAAGGTCAAGCTACTTAAATAGCAAATCGAGTTGAGTTCGAGTATTCTTAATACTTAGCTCAAGTGGCACGCAAGTTGAGTTTTTTTAATATATATATTTTTTATTTTATTATAAATTTATCATTTTACTCTCATGATACAAATTAAGCTCATCAAGTAGAGTTTGAGCCTATCAATTTGAGCTTGAGTCGTTCGAGTATTGTTTAAGTTGGGTTTGAGTCTTGTACTGGATCATCTCTTCTTGACTTGATTATGCTCCTATAAAGAGGCAAATTCCTCGAACCTGGCAAATAATGTAAACCTCACCTGTTTCTGTTGGTGCTCTGCCTGTTCTTCCCCTACGAGGGTAAGGAAACTCAACACTTCCTCCAAGTGTCTTGCGTTTATATTCAGGACCTGCATCAGGATTCCCCAAATCATTATATAAAGCGTAGTCGTAGACACGATCCCATTCTTGGAGCTCTCCTTCTCCATTTCCTCTCAAGATCCTTAGCTCTTCCTCTCTATACATACAAAGTGGCGCTGGCATTTGATTTGGAAGATATGTCTGCACAAATAGAAAACAAACACTTTGATATAATCCTTTATTAGTGAATTTATGGATGGAAAATCACTCACTAATGTTGCAAATTAATCATATTAACAATTCAATTAATGTAAAACTAATTGATTGAGAGGTTAACTTGAATATGAGATATGAAACTTAATAATTATTAGATATAGGATAACACCACTTTAACTAACTAGCCATATGCAAATGAAAACTTATCATATGACAAAATTAAAAGTAATAATATACAAGAATTACAGAACAAAATTTAGATTCCAATACTATATAAAACATCGAGTTTAAAACCAATAGATAATAGATAGAGAGATTTAACTTGAATATAAAATATCCTAAGAAACTTGATAATTATCAGACCTGGATAATACCACTTTAGCAAACCAAATCACTTACCTTGTTAGCAAAGAAAACTCGATCAGATTGATATTTTTCTTCATTGTAAACCCAAGAGTTACAAATGAATGTTATCTGACCTCGACCAGGAACATCATGAATTGTTACAGTCTTGAGGTAGAGTTCAGCATAATGAGCATTTCGTACCAAGATAGCACCCGGTGTCCCCAAGTCCTCATTCCAGTCAAAATTAACTGTGAAATTTATGTCCCCCAATAATTGTGTAAAGTTCCAGTTCTCTAAATACGCCGGGGCTCCAATCTTTCCTCCCATTATATTAGCTACAATGGCACGTCAATATCATGTCAAAGTTATTATGTATTTATATTTATTGGTTCTAATTTTACGTTTATTTTCATGTATTTATGATATTTTTAACATATGTTATGTTTAAAGATATTAAATTTACGCTTAATTATATGTGTTTACATTAACTTTACAATAATGTAAAAATTTTAACCTTATTATAAAAATTCCCTCTATATGCCATAAATACCATAATAGAATCACGCAAGAACAGAATCTCGCAAGATCTTAATATTAGATTGAAGCATTACCTCTTTTGTTTTAAATATTTTACTTAAAACACGAGGAAATTGGAGAGAAAAATAAAGAAAGCAAACAAGGACTTACAAGGGTCGGTCTTGTCAGCACTAACGAGGCGTAGGGAAACCTTCCGGCCCAAGAGCTCATCCATGGTATCGGCGGGGCCTGATAGCCAGTCACCAAGATCGTTGTAGTCCGCAGGGATCTTCTTATTTACGACCACAGTGGCCTCAATCTTCCTGTTGTCGATTACCATAGGGATTGAGAAAGGCATATTCGCAGTTAGCACTCACTTAGCAAGCTATAGGCAAGTTTGATTTTGGAAAATGTGGGAAGAAGAGTGGCATTTATAGAGAAAGATTGGTCGGTCTAGCTATAAACCATTAAACCAAGCATGTTTGTTTGTTTGTTTTTTTTCTTATTCTCTCTCTTTTTCATTTTTTTTAATTAGAAACTGAAATTTTATATATAATAAAAAGATATAAAAGCTATAGCTATAATTAAGAGAAATATATTCCAAGAATCATGTAAAAACAAAAGGGAAAGAAATCACGTAGCCTTTTTTTTCTTACTTAAAAAAAATCGCAATTGAATTAAAAAGTAGCAATTTGATTAAAAAAATAGCAATTGAATTAAAAAAAGTTAAATTTTTTATCTTACAATTGAAGTTCTCGAATTTTCATATGTCAATTTACTATACAATTATATATACAATTATTATTACTATACAATAATATTACAATGTACATGTTTTTTTGTCAATTAATGGTGTATAAGATAATTATCATATATATATATATGTATGCATATGTTAATTTTGAGATCAATATTGAATTTATAAGGACAAAAAACTTTGTGTCAGACGTTCTTTAATACTTATTTTTTAATACTAAAATAAAAATACCATTGTCCATGAAATTTTTAAGTTTTATTGCCGAGATTAGTAGTATAATACATATCCTCTATAATTTATTAAAAAATAAAAATATAATTAAAGAAATATGTGATAATCTTTTAATTTTACGGTTAATGTAAAAAATGTTCTCTCAATATATTGTTACTACTTACTAAGATCAAGAAAGCAGGCAAGAGGAAGCTGTGCGTCATATTGAACTTTTCATAATGTAGGAGAAAATGCCTTAAAAGCCTTTTGTTGCTCACCCGTGGTATAATTTTATACAAAATGTTAAAATTTCCCCCCTTTTCCAATTAGTTAGAAAGCACTTAAAAACAAAAAAAGCTTTCTGTTACCTACTGATGATCCGTACAGCCCCCAAGAGGCTAAATTAATATTGTTGTTTTTATTTTTATTTATATTATAATTAATTAATTAGTTAGAAATAAAAATACGTAAAATAGCTGAAAGGAATTTATTAATAGAAAAAAAATCAAACAATTATTTCATGTTATTATATGTTTTTTATTTAAATCATATAAAAATTATTAGTGTTCTCATTAAAATAATAAATATTTACTATTTAATTATTACCTATATTTAATAAATTATTTTTTAAAAAATTTTTATAATAATATGATCGCTTGATATGATATAAATGTGATATATCTTATCCGGAATCCGGAATAGGCAAAAAAAAAATTATGTGTATGTCAAGTCAGCGAACAAGCATTGTGTAGTTGTCGATCATAAATGCCGTAAATATTATTTGTCACTAACCCTACATTATTTACGCTCGAGATAGGTGGGAGGTGGGGAGTTAGGTTTGGAAGCTGCTCGTTTTTTCTTCCCATTTTCGTTTCATCGTCAATAATTTCCAGCATTTATTTCCGGAATATTTCCAGTAAGAAAAGCCTTGTGATTCACATGCCTATTTTAATGATTGTGTTTATTTGTTTATTTTTTTAATATTATGTTCTATTCATGTTTATTAAATTTGTTCATGAATATTAACAAACATGTTCGTGAACTCCAAATCAATTATATAAATAAATTGTATTTATCCTAATATATATGATATCAAAATAAAAATTTTTATATAAACATGTAAATGTGATAATTACATATTAAAATGAGGGTTTATATATGATGCACTGACAGTGTATAGTTTCTATATACTGTCAATGCATCAAAAGTTGACACCTTATTAATTTGTAAATTAAAAAATATGCCAAGTCCTTAAAAGCAAATATAAGTTAATTTTTTTAATTTGCTCATAAGAGCCTATTTATGAGGTGTCAACCTATAGTGCATTGACAGTGTATAGAAATTATACACTGTCAGCGTATCATATATAAATCCTTAAAATAATTTATTAATAACTATGTAATTTAAAAATTTTTATTATCAAATAACAAACAAATACTAAATTATTTATTAAATAAACGAATTTTAAACAAATTTTAAATAAATTTGTTTGCAAACATAAACAAACCAACCTTATCTTTGTACACAATTGTTTGTTAAGCTTAATAGAAAGACATAAATAAATAAAAATCGAGCATATTCTTAAATTCTTTATCAAACAGTTTTATTCATTTACACCTGTGTTAATTATCAGATATGCGGAAAAAATGGATGATTGTTAATTTGCATGGCATGGGCTGCATATGGAGAGAAGACTGTCGGCCGCATATGATGATAAAAAGGGTGAATTTCCAGGACTGACAGCCGAGAGTTACTCCACTTGTTGATAGTGTTTGATATATCATTTTAACAGTGGAGAAGTTTATAAATTGGATTAACCATACTTAGTTGCTTGTTTGTTGCAGCTATTAAATAGAACATTGACATATTACTCATGAGACATGTTTAAAATGAAAATTTCAGGTTCTATTTTATAATAATAATAATAATAATAATTGACTGAGTTTATTAATATAAAATTTGACTTTGATATTGCACTTACTCAAATATTTTATGGCTTTGATTTGCATCTCCAATAATGCAAAATTAGAGTAGTCATTAGCTCACAACTTTTTTTTAATTATTATCGAGGTATTGCAAAGGATAAAAACATTATAATTGAGGAGTGAGATTAAGGTTGTTTGTGTTTGAACTCAAACCTTTTTCATCCAGCTGATAAAGGCAGATTATTTATCTATCAAGACAGTCAAGAAAATCTTAAATGTGAAGCATAATATATATGAGTAGGAACAAACAGCAATGCCCTAAAGATTCTGTCACTAACCCTACATTATTTACACAAGGACGCTAGAGACAGGTGGCGAGTTAGGGTTGGTAGCTGCTAGTTTCTCTTCCCATTATCGTACGTTTTGTTTGAGTCGGGCATGGCTCCAATGCCTTTCATCTTCAACATTTTCCAGCATTTATCGCCGAAAGATTTCCAGCAAGAAGATGAAAGGCTGAGCTTTTTTGGATTATTTCTCAGCACATGAATGATAACGTTGGACGTGGTCCTTGTATCTTTTAATTTAATTAGTTTAATTTGTTAATATCGTCTACCGCAAAATTCTTCTAAACATCTATGTACTCTAAATTTGGACCACTCTTGACTTTCATTATTCTATAGTACTATACAATAATGAGAAAATTAATTTACACTGAAAATTAGGTTATAACTTTTATTTTGTTGAATTTCCATTAGTTAATTAGTTTTACGATTATGTTATGAAATTCATAATTGACATTGAATCAAATATAAAATATTAGGAATTTTTTGTCATTATATTGTGAAAGATTGTTTTTTCGGTACATTCATAAAATATTTGAATCAATTTTAAAAAAATTAAGTTATACAAGAGAAATAAAAATATTTTTTATTTGATAAAAAATATATTTATAGCACAACACAGAAAAAATATGATGGATTAATTAATGGATGTACTGATGCTGTACCTGTACATGTGAATCCAAGAAACTAGAATGAGGACACCCATTTTGTCTTTAGGTAAAAAATGGATAATGGTCGACTAGAGGCTTTGGGACCAGCTAGGATTTTCCACTCCTTTGACATTTCGAGATGGCCAAAAAACCTCGTGATTCATGCAGGCATATGTAGAATTTTACTGAGTTTACGGTAATGCTAGAGATATCTTAAACACATAAAAATAAATGTAAAATTAATATCAATAAATGTAAACATATGATAATAAATGTAAATAAATCTTATAGCAAAATTATCACAAGTTTACGTCTATTAGCATTAATTTTATGTTTATTCTCGTGTGTTTATAATATTTTAAAAATATTTTATATCTATTAATACTAAGTTTACACTCATTATAATATATGTTTACATTTATCATACTATAGATTTATTCGTACATGAATGCGTATGTATCATTTCTAATATCAGCCCCTACACCTACTGCTAGCGTTCACGACAGAGAATGGATGATTTTTTGCAGGGAATGAACTGTATATGAAGAGGAGACTATTGGCTTATGATGAAAAAAGGGGTTAATTTTCCAAGACTGACAACTGAGAGTGACTCCCCTTGTTAGTAGTTCACTAGTTATTGCTAGCTGATCGGTATTCAATCGTGTTGCATGCACCTTGAATCCGTCCAACATATATAAACTCATGGCCGACAATTATGTGTGAAAGTTCTTTATGATCATACACGGTTGGAGGACATTCGTATTTCGATTTCCAGATGAGTATTTGCAGGGTTTATCAGTATTCTTTGCAGACATAGATCACTCGTTAATTACAGCAGCATAACGTTTCATTCTTTTACCTTTTAGCTGCTAACTCTTTCTTCATAATGCTCTTTGACTACGATATTGTAAGCAGAACATTTGATATCTTATCATTCACCATTGAATTCATAGATGGAAAATCAATAATGTTAATTATATCAGTACTTTGATATTTGATATTGCAAATAAAAGGTGGATCTGAGCTGCATCAGGAGCATCTTCAAGTGTGACAATCTTGAGATAGAATCCATCATGATAAGGATTTCCCGACCAATTCTGATTTGGACAATGGAGGTTTCTGATTTGGAAAAGATAAAAAATGCAAATACCGAAACTCAAACTCATATTTGTAAAGGCAAAGAGATATGAGCACTTGAACCAATGTTTAAGTTATGAGGTGTCCAATCATTTTTCTCAATATATTTGCTGCATAAGCATATCAAAATGTCAAAGTTAAGCAGCTACTAGAATTGGAAGCCAAGTTAATTAACTTGATTATTGTCTTCGAAAAGAAGGTTTAATTCAACAAAATGTTTAATTTTTTTTGTTACAATAAAAATGTTTAAATTAAGATGGAGATGGATATTTGATTTCTTGAGTATGCATGATAATCTATATTTGATACACATGCGATAACTTTAATCACTAATATTTGATATTATTCTAACTTTAAAATTTTCATAACTTTTTAAGGATTGAAATGTTTTGTGTGCCGTGGTTAGCGTCTTACTTTCCCTCACATGTTCTTTTTTTTTTTTTTTTATTTTGCTTAGATCTTTGTGTCGCATCTAATTCAATGTTTTTATCCAAACTATATATCTCTTTAATAAAATGATTTTAGCTTAGAAAAAAAAAGAAAGAAACCCTAGATTTGACTTACAAAAAGTCCTTTTATATTAAAAAAAAATCAAAGCAATTAACCAATTTCTTAAAAAAAAAGACCTTAATTATCAAATTATACAGAATTACACGTGCAATGCACGTGTTCTGTGGCTATAAATGAGAGTGAGAGCAGCCCGAGCTTTATCAAGTTTCAATTGCTGTAAGCTGCTATAGATTATCTAAAAGTTCTATTCTTTCTTTCATCAATGGCAACTGGTGAGTTTTGTACTTGATTTATATGCCCATTACATGCATTTCCTCATATATATATATATATATATATATAATCTTTTAAACATGACGCTTAAGAAAATTTTTTAAGAAATACCTACGTACATATTTTTATTTATGATAATTTTATAACATTAATTATATTATCATCATCATCATCATCATCATGAATTCATGATTGATATTTGAAAAAATCTCGTTGTGGATGCATGATTAGACGGAAAGCTTATCACAATTCTCAGCATAGATGGTGGAGGAGTGAAAGGCATTATCCCAGCCGAAATTCTGGACTTCCTTGAATCCCAACTCCAGGTTAGTTTAGTGAGTTTGTTCGTTATTTTTCAATATACTTCGTGTTTATTCATTACTTCTCAATACATTCATATTCATTATTCGTATACGCAAATTCACTAGTTAAAAAATGTTTTGAACTGTTTAATTTATACTATTCAATCTTACTATTACAGTAATTAATTTCGGTGAAACCAAGCTTTGATACGGTTTTTCTTGTGGTTGTTTTTGTTGTTCACGAACAGGAGCTGGATGATGACAAAAATGCAAGGCTTGCAGATTACTTTGATTTCATTGCAGGGACTAGCACAGGAGGCTTGGTTGCAACCATGCTTAGCACTCCAGATAGTTCATCTCAATCTAATCGACCTGCTACTGCAAAACAAATCATCGATTTTTATCTCAAGGAGAGTCCAAAGATCTTTCCTCAGAAAACACAACAATCAAAAGACTTGAAACTAGTAGATAAATCGTGGGTCTCCTAAAGATTTTAAACTCATCTATGGTCTTCCAATTTTGAGGCTGATTTAGTGATATAATCAAATCAAGTTATTCTATTTTGATTTAATGATTATTCAAATTTAATTCGTTTATTTTTGAGTTAATTTGAGTTAAATCTAATACTGGTTAGAGTGGTTTCCATTCTCATTTCAATTCTTTTTACTGTATTTTTTTTATATTCTATTATTAATTTATTATTTTACTCTCATATAGTATGATTAAAAATAGAAACTATCATGTCAAGTTTAAATTTATTGATTTGAGCTTAAATTTAAAAAATTAAATTCCATCAAGTTTAAATTGAGATTCAAATATCAATTTTTGAGTTAAATCAAGTTTAAATCTATATTAAATTGTTTCGATTCATCTTGATTACATCCTGTCCTGATAGTATAAAAACTGTTCTAATATATATATATATATATATATATATTATATATATATATATTCTCATCTTGTTGGTCAGGTCAGTACTGTTGGAAGCGGCGGTGAAAGAATGGGTTCAGAAAATGGAACCAGACGAGCAGTCTGTTGTGGCACGTTCATTTATTTCAAGGCTCGACTGGATCATAGCCCAACTGAAATCTATCTTTCAAACCTTATTTTTTCCCAAATACGATAAGGAGGCTTTGAAGAAAGTGATCAAAGAAAAGGTTGGAGATAGAATGCTTTGTGAGACTCTGACCAATGTGATAATCCCCTCGTTCGACATTAAGCTTCTGCAGCCAACAGTTTTCACTACCTTGAAGGTTCATCGCTTTTGCTCAAACTACAACCTGTTAAGATTCAAGAAATTGAAGTTAATTTTCATTTCTAATGAATTTTTTGATCAGGCGGCGCGAGATGATTTAGAGGATGCTTCGCTTCTAGATGTTTGTTTGAGCACTTCTGCAGCGCCAACTTACCTCCCTCTTCATAAATTTGAAATCAATACTGTAAACCGCACCAGAAGATTCAACATGGTCGATGGTGGCGTGGCAGCCTGCAATCCTGTATAGTATTTTCGTTTTGGAAACAATGGTTTAATTTCATATTTCCCATATGATTTTCTGACAAATTTTTATATCAGACTTTGCTAGCAATGACAGAGGTTGCCAAGGAGATGCCCGCAGATGGAAATGCTCAAGGCCTAAACAACATAGATTGCACTAAACTTCTTGTTCTCTCCCTTGGATGCGGATCATCGAAAAGGAATAATGAGATTCAGTCGCTTTCCGAAGACTGGGGACTCGTCCAGTGGATGGTCGGGCAGAATGGTGCTCCCATCCTTAATGCTTTTTCTACAGCCATTGATGATATGGTTGACATTTATCTGTCTGCTTCCTTTCGAGGCAATTCGCAGGACAATTATCTACGAATTCAGGTATTTCCTTCTTTCATTCTTTGGTCTAAGGGTTAATTTGGATGCTATCGCAAGGGAGATCTTTTGCACCATTAATTTTTTTTTATAGGAAGGTACAAAAGAAAAAAGATTTGAATTTTAAACCTATTCCTTTTGAAAAGGGATAAAAACTATTAGATTAAACTTTGATTGTTAATTTGTATCATTAATTTCATCGTTATAGTATCTAATCTTACCACTACAATAATTAATTTCATCTCCATAATTGTTGTCAATTTTATTATAACCAATATCACCGCTTTACATATTCTCCCATGACAAAACGGTTATTTCCTGTTTACATTGAACCAGACTGATAGCATGAAGAATTCTGAGAACGCCATGGATAACTCAAGCAAAGAAAACCTTAAAAATCTTCAGAAGATTGGGAAAGAGCTTCTAAAAGAGCCTGTTTCGACTGTGGACTTCGAGACTGGCTTACTGAAGCCAATTAAAGGGGCAGGCACAAACGAAGAAGCACTCAAGAAGTAAGACTAAGATTATGAAATCTTGCTTCTGTATAAGACTGGTTCTAATCAAAAAGCTCTTGTTGGTATTGAGCAGGTTTGCCAAGCGATTGTCAGCTGAAAGGAAGCGTCGCCAAGGTAAAAGCTCGGATTAGTACCACCGAGCTCGAGATTCAATAATTTCCCCTCCTTGTACCAGGAGGGATGGTGTGTTTCTGCAGTTTTTATATATGACAATAATGGCGGCCTTGCTAGTAGCGAGAAAAGCCAGGTCGTTGTTCGATTTCCTTCTGTTTGTCTGCTTTGTTACAAGGTCATGGAGCTATGCCTGACCATGGCAGCTAGTCAAGGTCAAGGATCCATGGCCCATGAATAAGAGTAATCACTCATCGTCTATGTTCTGTTATATGTAATTGTGATAACCAAGTATAATAAATCAGTTTTGCTTATGTTCTGGTATCGGAGGTGTCATTCGTAATCTAATGGACAAGGTTTGCTTATGTTCTCTAAAAACATTGAAATTGCTGACTCAAATTTGGCCGAACTCATGACAGTTGTTGAAGTATTTTATATTGATGTGGAAAAAAATCTCAATTCTTTTCGGGAGATCACAATCCAAAATGATTTCAAATTGATCATTTCTTGGTTAAATAATATCTTGAGAGTTTTTGGAAATACAATGAACTATGAAATTGTTGGGAAAAATATTCATCAAACCAAACACCCATAAAAATGAAAAAAAAGCAAAAATAAACACAATAATTTTTAATGTGGTTTGGCCCAACTAAATTATCCTATAACCACCAAATCAAACTAATAATCAATCAAATAATTACAACTATGCAATTTTTAGAAAGAAAAATTGCAAACTCCTTACAAAGCCCAAGCCCAACTACCCAAAAAACCCAATTACACCCTTTATAATAGCCCAAATCCTAACTATTTTATTGGTGTTTACAACTCTTTAGAATATTTTACAAACCATGCCTGACATATTATTTATAAGGAAAGAGCCCTTATAACTTATCTTATACTTTCAATATGAGATTCAAGGCAAACTCAAACAAATCCTCCATTGACATGAATCCCCAAACTCTCCAAATTGCTCAAAAATTTCTTAAAAACTAACATGCCTTTGAATCTTCTTACTCTTGGAAACAACTCTATCTTTCACATCATCAAGCAAATAGTTGTTTCTCATTCCTCTTTCCTTGCAAAACTAATCACCATTCTTGTATGCTTTGCAACAATCATCATTACCAATATATGTGTACCAACGTGAAGCTAACTCACCCAAAGAAATCAAGTTGTAGCTAAAACTAGATATATACCTCACATTACGAAGAGTCCTGACATCACTATCATGAAGCTTGAGTTGAATACTTCAATACCTTCAATCTTCACTCTATTACCATTCCCAATTGCAATATTGTTGAAACTTTCAACCTCTTTCAATTCATCAAGCCGATCTTTATCATTGTAAATATGCATCGACGAAGCTGAATCCAAAACCCAACCTTTCTCATAAGTATGAGACCCATCTAAACAAGTTGCCAATACATCATGAACTGAATCTGTTAGAGCAACACATGTCTCATTCTTCTTTTCATCATCACTCTTTTGCTGAGCCTTCTTGAATGCAGCTATATCCTCCCTTAATGTCTTCCAACGTGTTTGAATATGACTCTTCTCTCCACAATAATAACATTTCACCTCACTATAATCTTTGAATCTTGATCTTGATCTCCCTCTTAATCCACCATGTCTCTCATTAGTCCTCCCTAGAATAAAACCTTCTACAGCAGCTAGTGTAACATCCCAATTTCCACTATATAACATGTTACTCACTTATATCTTACACTTAATTACCGGTTGGGCTGTCTGTGATGCTTAACAACTTTCACTACATTATGAATTAATAAAGTCTCTTCCTTAAGATGTATATACATTCCCTTCGTATTTAAAGTAGTACTGTACAACTTTGCTGAATATATAAAAGAATATAACATACCTTCGATATCAAATCTCCGGAAGGTAAGTCTCTTAGTTCAAATCAGTTATCTGTGGAGTGGAAAAATAAGGAGTGAGCGACAATGTGCTCAGTAAGGAAGGTGTATGCTGCTTTAAAAATAAAAGCTATAATCTCAAAACCATTTAATCATCCTACCGATCACCCTCATTAGGAAATAATAAATAAGGATTCACCAGATCCTTTCAAAAATCTTTTAATTGAGACTAGGCAACAATTTAAATCATGCAAAGAACACAAGTCATCCGCTTTTGGGGTGCACCCGGAGGCCATCACCCCTCACGGCTATCTCATCTAGATGTATGGCCATAATCTATAGGTGGTCCTCGGGTCTACTTGCCAAGTGACCTCGAGACCGCTGAAGACTTGGCAGGTCCATCAGCCCTGTGACGCCCTAGGGTGCACTCGTTGGTCTATTTGACCCGAGCCATCGCCCTAGTTGGGTCACGCAAAGTACATGAATGATAATGCATGAACCCATGGCCTTATGTCTCAAAATCAAGTTATCATATGTACCATTTTCATAAAATGATTTGATTTTCCAAAAGGATTTATAACTAGTAAAACAACCCTCCATTTTCAACATTTTCTATGAGAGAAAAACACTTTTGGAGCTGGTTCCCCCATGGCTAGTTCGCCCAGGGTCAGCTCGCCCATTAGCCAATTCGCCCAAGGGACTACTTGCCCGAGAGTCTACTCGTCCAAGGGACTACTCGCCCAAGAGTATACTCGCCCAAGGGACTACTCGCCCAAAAAGTTTCACATTTTCTATTTTTCAAAAATATTAATTCAAAGTTTATTTATTTAATTTGCGTTTGAGAAAAATACTCTTAAATCAGTTCGCACACTGGTCAATTCGCCAAGGCGGCAATTTATAGTCGCCCGCCTCATAGCTTTTCAAGACAAAGTATGGCTGGCTGATAACAGTTCGCCCGCCTTAACTTAAAACAAGATTCGCCCGCCCATACGACATAAAAAGTTCTCAACTTTTAAAACAAAGGCTCTCGCCCGATTCTCATAAAGTAGAACTCGCCACTTGGCTCGCACGAGCTTAAACTTAGAACAAAACTATTCGCCCGTCCTCAGTAGCTCGTTCATCAAAAACAACATCTGGCGACTTCTAGCTCGCCCGAAACCAAAACAGTTTATCAAACGATGCATGTCAGAAATAAAACAATTTCTAATATTTTCTTAACATTTTTACTCCACAGGACATGCATTTGCATCACATACTACTTCCTTACCTCGTCTGATACAGCCTTGATTCTCGCCCGCTTTCCTCAATTCCCGTCTGCAAAAGCATTATTTAAACCATTAATATTTTCCAAAACGATATATTTTCCTAATAATAATGGCTTTTTGCGAGATAACAGTTCGCCATTCGCCCAACACAGCTCACTGTCCATTAGCGGCTTATTCATGGAAGTTCGCCCATGTAATGGAATACGTTGGCGACTTCTTTTTCTCCTACTCGCCCCATTGGCGATCATCAACATTTCACATGGGCGATCACTATTATCGCCATTCTCACCTATTGGCGATCATTTGTCCTCGCCCGCCTGGACCATAATGCTGGCGAACTCGCATAACAATTTCCCAAACTCGTCCCATCCTTTGGGCGAGTACTCACCCATTTTGACTAGCAATTTTCTACTCGCCCGTCGTGTTTCCTTACTCATTCTTGGTTATTTTTCCATCTATTTTCTTATATATTTAACCATATTCAATTATAACCAGGCTATATCTATGATTAAATGTCAAGAGAACTGTAAAACTATGAAACTCACCTTTACCAAGTTACTCCTCCAACAACTGAATGCTTTCTTGTCTTTCTTAGCTTTAGTTTGCTTGTTCCTTAGCTCTTCAATGGTGAGGAAAAGGTTTACTGATAGAAGGATAAAACTCTATGGCTATGAAAGGAACGGAAGAACAAGGTAATCTTTGTAGCAAACAGAATGGGCGAGAAGGATTCTGGAGAGGATGGAGTTCATTTCAATCCATTTCTTTCTCTTGAAGCCTCTTTATATAGTCATGTTAGTCCAACCAAAATTCACCATCTATTCCTTTCCCTTTCCTCATCATTACCCATCTTGTAGTGCATTAATTCACGAAGAAAATTGCACCAAAGGAACGTCTGAACCAGCATTAAAACGGGTAGAAAAAGTGCAGCAAAAGACGTCAATAGCTCAGTTTCTCTTCTTCTCGCCAACATTTCTTCCAGCCGCCCACGTTGATTGGCTCTCCTTTCTCTCTTTTCTCCATTCGTCTGACAGCCCATTAAATGTTGAAGAATTTCCAGCCAAAGGAACGGCTTGCAGTCAAAAAGGGAACGGGCAACAGATCTTCTGCACGTTTTTGACTACAATTTCTCCTTTTATTCTTCTTCTTTCCCACGCCAATGTCAACCATAATTATTAACTTTGTCTTACCTCATTAATTGTTTTCATACCTTAATAATTAATTAAATCTCATCTATTCTTTATACACCATATATACATTATAACATACAATGAAAAGTGGAAATTCACATTAAATGATTCCTTAGTTTCACTAAAAGAATTTATTTCCACTATCAATAATGTACACATATGGTATACAGTATAATAAAATTCAGATTTTACAGCTAGTACACCTCCTGCAGATGAAGAATCTTCTTTACCCATAAATCTTTCATTCTCATGCAACACAGCAATTACATCATCCAATGTCAAAGTAGTTTTACCTGCCAATAAAGTCTGAATTAAAGGTCTATAGGACTTAGGCAAAAATGACAACAATAGCAATGTCTTCTTTTCTTCTTTCAACTCTTTAGAATCAATAGCTAACAAATATGAAACTAGTCTCAAGACTTGCAAGAGGTGAAAGGTTCGAGACATGCTGACACAAATTGGGGTATTAGTCCCCGATAAAATCATGAGGGGCCTATGGGGCTTCCAAAGCGGACAGTATGGATGAGTAAGGTACTGGGGTGGTAAATCCCTGGTTAATGGAGATCCAGGCACTCCCGATCCCTACAAGTTACACATATGCTCTTCTAGGATAATGCTAATTCTAATAACTGTGATTTCTTTACTATTTTGTGGTTGCAGAGTGGATGTTGTGGTCTTTGTTATATGGGCAACTTTTGTTAAAGAAAGAAAGGGCAACTTTTGGATGTAAAAGCTTAAGTATTCTATAACCTTAATCTTTGTTCTTTCTTTTTTCTTACACAAGTATTCTGTAAAAGCTTAGATGTTGGGAGACTCAAATGTTTAGGACATATAGGAGACATATTATATATATATATAAATATATTTTTACATTACACTTATTTTATATATAAACAAGCTTATTAACAGTTTATGACTCTCATATGACTTGAAGAAGTCTATTTTACATTCTTAACAATTGACAACTCTTAATATTGAAGGCAGAAGCTCATAGTTTCATCATCCCCTTCTGTTCTTTTCTAAAAATAATTAAAATGTTTTCTAAAAATATAATTAAAATCATTAAATATATTCAAATTGAAAAAAATATAAAATATAATTATATAATTAAAATTTTAAAAAAAAGTCTAACTTAGCGGCGTTTGATCCAGAAAAAAGCCATTAATTTCGCAGTGCTTTAACAAAAAACGCCGCTAACTTGCGGCAACTATAAACTCCGTTAATTGGCATATAATTGCTGTGAACTTAGCGGCGTTTTCCATAAAAACACCGTTATTTTTCCCAACATTAGAAAAACTTGAGGTTTTTGCTAGCACCGCAATAGTTTAGCGGCATTTATAAACAGCGTTAAATAACAAAAAAAAAACCGTTAAAAGTATATTTTGCTGTAGTGAACTCATACTTATAAGATGTCATTTGTGAAGCAAAATCGTAAGATCTTCAAATCAAAATGAACAATAATATGTTTACAACCAGTTTATAACATTAATTAATTAATCACCAATAAGGCAACAACTAGCTAGTTAAGAATCGGATGGGTGGGAACAGAAATCTTGTAGCAACAAACATAAATATGACCAAAAAAAAAGCAGCATGCAAATGATTTTCCGTAAAAAATTTCAAAGGCTGCAAAAAATCCCAAAGGAAAACTGTAATTAGGTCGAACAAAAAGTAAGATTTTGTATAGAGATATTCTTGATAACGCTTATAAAAAACCCTAGAAAAAAACAATATTTAAGGCTTCGTCTGGACACCTCAATTGTCTCGATCTCTTTGCTATCATCATAGATTTTCAAAAAAATTTATGTTAGTCGTTTTATCATGTTTGTTGCATTGCGATAAAATCAAACATAATTCGGATTATCGTAGTACAACATCGATAAATGTGATGGGAATAAACTTTGCACACTTGGCAATGGAAAAATACGAAAATGGATAGGAATGATTTTTTAAGACTGACACAACACAAGTAAAAAAACATAAAATAATATTGATAAAAATTATATGAGTATAATAAAAACTAAAAATAAATTATTTGATGATCAAAAATAAAAAAAATTTATTTAACGTGTTGATATAAATTTTAACATAAAATTTTCATAATTTATAAAATACGAACATAATTTTACTAAACATGAATACATATTTTATATTCGAATTATGAGAACTAATTGCATATGACTCCTCTTTTCTAGCGTTGAACGTTGAAATATACGTAATCTTCTTTTACTCAACACTCAACATTTGCTCACACACATTTGCATTTGTGTTTGTTTCTATTTTCGAAACCACACTTTCTTCAGGATACCTTTTTTAATCACAGCTTACGAATATGATTTAGAACAGATCCGTTCACATGTGAATTGGAACACATTGCTATATTTATAACGAAACGATGATAAGATGAAAGATGGCTCACTGGCCAAGAAGCATCCTAAGAACTTCATTAAATTTTTGAGTGAGTACGATTCATAGTGAGAAGTATCGTATTCGAATCCTCATCAGATTAAATTTTTTTGGAACTAACGCCAACCACTATAGGCATTCTAAAGAAACACAAGAAATGAATAAGCTGAATCGTAACCAAATTAGCCTGCCAAATAATACAATTAAAAAGAAAGTGCTAAGAGATCAAAACCCCACAACACAGCTTTATTGAAAGCAAAACAATTAACTATTATACATTAACATCATATTTTGTGCATATGATGATTGATAGGATAGGATGATAATCATCCTATCTTATATTTAGTGCACATATTAAGGGAAAAATTGGATTGCAAAAAGGATTAGTCATCTTTCTAGTATAGGATGATTCAATCTTTTCTAAAATGTAAGAATTATTTCTAATCCCATGGGATTAGAAATAACTACTCATATTTTATTTATTTCATCATTAAAATTTATAATTAAAAATTAACTTAAACATATAATAAAATAATAAAGAACTTTGTTTAATTAATTTATCCAATTTTTTCCTCCACCTTCATTTTTTTACTTCATTTTTTTCTTTTTTTCTTGTTTTTGATACAAGAAAAACTATAATTTTGATAAAATAATATTTTCTTGAACACATTTTTTTAAAATTATTTTTGGAAATAATTAAAATTTTAATTCATTTTTTGTAAAATAAACTCTCACACATAAAAATTATTATTAAATTATATTTTTAACTAGTTTTTTCTTATATTTAAATTTTTACTTTTTTTCACTTTTTATTTATTCTTTCTTAACTTTTTTCTTTTTGAATGTAAAAAAATGAAAAATAATTGTTAACCATAAAATTATTAGAAATTATATTTTTTTTAGTTTATAAAATTTGAGTTATTAAATTTAACTCATTTTTTCTTTTATTTTTGTTTTCTATATTTCCTTCTAATTGACAAAAAAGGAAAGAAGATAAAGAAACCATAAAAATAAAGAAAAATATTTAAGAATTGTCTTTTGGAAATATTAATGTAATTAAAAAAAATAAACTTATTTCCTAGTAAAACTCAATTTTCTAAAAATAAATGTAATTAATTTACAATCAAATAAATTATTTTAAATTTAAAATCATATAAAAGAAATAAAAACAAAAAGGAAAGAAAAGAAAAAAGTGAAAAATACAAAATAAATTTTATAAAAATTCATTTTTTTGGAAAAAGTAATATAAATATTTTAAAAGTAATTTTTTATTAAAAATCAACTAATAAATATTTAACTTTTTAATTTTTTATTTATATTTATTACTAAAAAATTATAAATTTAAAATATGCTGCTTTAAAAAAGAGTACTACAAAAAGAAAATCATTCCATATTACTTTTAATTTTACACATATCAACTATGGTAAAAAACATAAAAATCCTCAAAATCAAGCCTTTCTCAACCTCTCTTTAAATCTCCACTTAACATGTATGTAATAACCACAATTTCTTCTACATGTTAAATAGTGTTAAATGAGCCTTAGAGACGTTTAGTGGCCAAATTGAGATACTTTCGAATTTTGGTGTAAGAACGCAAGTTTCCATACGAACAAGTTGACGAGTCTCACGAGACCACACACTCATCCAAAAACCATGTAAGTACCTTAAATTCATTATAAATTGTGACAATTCCTTAGTCTATTACCTCGTGTAATTACCGACGTTGAGTTTTTAATTCTATTAAAAATTATCCTTTTTATTTTGGGGACATATTTTGGACAAGGAAGGTGTCAAGATAATTTCGCTGGAATTTTTGGGACAAGCATAAAAAGGTAAATTCTAAGTTTAAGACTTAATTAAATTTTTATATTTTGGAAAATGGAGTAATGTGGCATGGAGAGATTAAATTATGCGATTGTGAATTATAAATATCAGAATATTGGAATTATCGAATATTATGGGAAATAAGAACTGAACAATAAATATCGATAAATTTATAGTTAGTGGGGAATCTCAAGACAATAAAAATAATGTTCAAGACATAGATTGGTAAGTAACATTAATCTATGTGCTGAAAAGTAAATACATTTGGTAAATTAATTGGTATGTGGTCAGTGTGCATGTGGAACACCTATTAACTAAATAAGAAAAGTGGGCTGCCATTGCTTTGAAATTAATGGGAACAAAAAAAATACACAAAAAAGAAAGGAAGCTGTGAGTTGCATAGTGCCCAGCCCACTTACTCTATATGCCAGCCCTTTTATTCTCCTCTCACCCATTTGGCTCAGTGTTACAAAGATACAGACTCCCCCTCTTATACTCTCCACTCTTAGCGTGAAAGGAAAGCAAAAAAAAAAAAAAGAGGCCACGATTCTTTCTTCTAAGCAGAAGCTTTTTCATTTCCTGTAGATTTATGAAGCACCCATAAAGAGCTGGAAACTAAGGGAGTGAGAATCACCATTTCTTGTGAGATTGGTGGCTGCTTGAGTGAGAAACCGAGAGTGAAGGGTAGTTTGAGGGATTCAAGAACTTCAAGAGACCAAGGTAAGGGAAAGACAACTTATTTTGAATTCTTGCTATATCAACTCACTTAGATTGTGAATTCATGGCTTTGCTTGTGACAATGCTGTTAGGAGAAGCATTAACCGAAGAGAGGAGAAGGGGTTAGGTTCTGGTTTGAAGGAAATCAAAGACAAGGTTTGGGAGGAGAGCTACTGTTTTAGAGAAATAAGGAAGAGTTGTTGAGAATTTGGGTAAATGAGATATTCTTCTAACCTTGCAATGTTTATTTATTATGCATGAAAATGAAATTGTGACGAATTAAATCAAATGACTGTTGTATGGATGAAGGATTAATTGAATTCCAGCTTGATGTTCAAATCTGGAATTGATGTTTCTGTTTTGGGTTGCAATTAAAACGTTAAGTTTAATTGTTATACAGGGAGAAAAATTCTGAAAAAATTCTAGTAGATAGCCTTTTAAGTTGGAGAAAGTCAGTTTTGGAATTTCTTGATTTGGATTTTTATAACTTAAGATATGTATAGATGAGTGTAGGGTACTCTGTCAAAAAACGTGAATCATGGTTCTGACTTTGAAAAATTGTAGAAAATAGCCTACAATGAATTAGGTTGCAAGCCTTACATTTCTAGAAAGATAATTAAGTTAGGATTGTGATGGTTCTCGGTTTGCACCAATTGGATATGTCTATAATTAAATATGAAGTATTTTGCGCAAGTAGGTCAGTGTAACCCTGTGCCTGAAAGCTGCTGGAACATGGTGCAACTTTGGAAAATTGCTGATGTTGATCTAGGAAGAATTAAATCATGAACCTTACATTTCTAGACAGGGAAATGAGTTAGCTTTCATCTAGTTTTGGAATTGTGGATTTGGAATTATGTAGCTTAAGCTATGTATATATATGAATGCAAGATACTCACTTTACTGCAAGGTACAAACAGCTTAGTGTCAACTTCAAAAATTCTAGAAAATAATCCAAATGGAGTTTGATTGCAAACTTTACATTTTCAGAAAGCTAAATGAGTCGAGATTGATATGGTTTTGAGTTTGTACAAATTACATAGCCCTATAATTAGTAATATAAATTTTAATGAACATAGGTAAGGAAACTATCCCACCTAATGTGCTAGATTTGGACCAAAGTTTGGAAAATTATTGGAAATGGCACAAGATGAATTAGGAAGTAAGCCTTATACTTTTGAATAGGGAATTGAGTTAGAAGTAATATAAAATTTACGGCTTGACGATTAGATTCTGAAATTTACACTTAAGGCTAGCGCAATGACAAAAGGTCAGAAATCCTAAAATGCAAAAATTGAATCAAGTAAATTATGAGAGGCTCAAGTGAACAAAAAGGCAACAAATAGAACTAGTTCATATTTGAATAATTAAGAATTACTCCTTGGTGTCATTTCTTATTAAATTTTATAACTCTTAATCCTAGCATGTCATTGGGGGTAATAAGTAACCTGATTCGTCATGTGTTGTGTAGAGGGTAATGCTAAGGACTGAAGTTGACCAAGAGTTCACATAGCTCGTGTGGAACTTGAGAGGCCAACGAGGATTGAATCTGTAAGCTAAGGAAGTACTATAAGTAACCCTAAGCAACTACCTTGCATCCAAATTGTATGATGTTTTAAATTCTGATTTGGTATTGAAACAAAATAAAATGCTGCAAATGAGATTTGTTTTGACATGTATTGAAAATGTTGCACATTAAGCCTATCATTGACTAATTGATTTAGTTTTCTGAAATGTTTTATAAGCATGCTAAAGGCTCGCCAAATCTATGTTTGGTTTCATGTATTATTGCTTTAATATGATGAAATTTTTGAGTTTCCAAACTGAACTAAGCTTTTGGTTTGATATGGTTTTCCAATTTTGTTTTATAACTTAAAGTGCTTTAAAAGCTTAGCGAGCCCTTGATTGTTAGCTGCATATTTATGCACTATGATTTTGATACGAAGTCTTGGAAGACTGATTTGATAAGATTGATATTAGATACTGTTTTAGACCCGAGGTATTGAGACCTTAGGACACCGTATCTTGAGAATTGTGTAAGCATTCTTAATTGACTTAGAGCACTGTGTCTCGATGACTAGCTCTCGAGAATGATTGGCTTGTCCCTTATATTACATTTGGACAGGTTCCAATGTCATCTAATCAATGAACCGGGGTTGATTGGTCTATGTATAGGCAACGTCCCTTTTTTGAGAGATTGCTATAGTTAGCTACCATAGATCGTTATTGTGTTAGCTCTAAGTATCTTGATGATGCTATGCCTTATCTCTTGGTACTACGATCTATTTTATCGATTGGACAATATGATTTATGATGCTATTTGAAATGCTTTATCGTGTGGCCTTGTCTTAAAGGATTTGCAAAAAAAAAAAGAGATTTTGATATAGAGACAGGTACCCTATGGAAATGCCTACATGGCATTAAGCGATTGGTTCTGTCTGTGTGGTACGGAACCCCGTTTATGTATACATGATATGTACATGTTGCCTGTAAGGCCATTCCAAGCTGTCCGACAATAGTCGTGGACACATTCCTTAATTTTCAGCTGATCAGTGAGACTGGGATGATCTATGATCATAGATAGATGCCTCTCGAGGGAAGCTATCCCATTGATAGCTACAATGGGTTAGAGATGATATGATACCAGAATAGGGATTCATGTTTAGTCTCTCACTAAATGTTAAATGTTGTCTAGAGTATGGTTTATTTTATATGAAACTCTAGACGTGACATGTTTTTACAATATATGTGAAATGATTGAAACTGAATGATTTAAACATGATTTATATTATGCATTATATGATTTGAGACGTTATTTTGTATGTTTTAAAATGCAGTCATGTTTTATACTATAGCATACTGGATTTGATTTATCGGATGTGTATGATTTATGAGTTTGAAAACTGAGAGATGCAGGTTATGATTTTTAAGTTGCTTCTATAGTTACTTACTGAATTTATGACTTACTCCCTTCTTCCTTCCCTCCCTTTCAAATTAAGAATCACTATCATGACGCTTTTGACTCTAGAAGCTCCTCGGGAGTGATTCCCACGTGTAGCTTTAGCTATATGGTTTCCAACACACTAAATAGACACAGATTATGGCACAGTGTATTTACGTATATTTTGATTGGTTGTGTAAACAAAGTCTGGAATGTAGACTATGTTATTTTACTATAAGGATGAAATAATTTGATTGTTGTTCAAGATGGTATTCGTGTTGATATGTGCAATAATAAAGTATATATAAATCACTAGTGCTTGATGGTTTAAGACGAATATCATAATTGAATCAATTAAAGAGAAATAGAAATGAGACCTTAGTGATCAAGGATCGCTTAAAACTGAATTGTGACCTATACAGTCACCTACAAATGAATATGCGAAATAAAGGGATAAAAAAAAATTTAAGCTTTCGTAAAATATTATAAAAGATTAAGCAGAAATCGAGATGTGACAATATATTATTATTATTATAGTAATTAACTCATAATTTTATTAACTAAAATATAATACTAATTATACGTAGGTAAGTCACTTACCAACTCTTATCCTTACTATATGAATCACATATTCCACTAGGTAATATTAATCAAGATTCATGTAAATTACTTATCATGATTGTCTCAAGGCTAGAGACTCAATCTCCCAAGAGCTTAGTCAGTCTCAATTCATCTTTTGGTCATTCTCTACAAATTAAATTCACATATATATTCACTTAGAAATATAGTCAAATAAATTCTTTAAAACTTCATAGAATTTTGACCAATTTGTATTAATTTCATCAATCATTTTTACCTTAAAAATCCTAGCAAGACTCCCAAAATTTTCCTGTCTTTCTTTTTTCTTCCTCTCGATCAACAATACAGAGCAGCAACAGCCTTCTTGGACAGCCCTGAACGACACCACTTAGCAGCCCATAACCTTCTCATGTTTCAGCGCCTTGAAGCTGCTCAGTTTAGCCACCAATATGGCCATCGTATAACCCTTAATTAATCCCTGTTCATCACTGTTTCGATCAGCCCCTAGTCAAACCGTAAACCACAAATTTTCAGCCTTTAAAATCCTCCACCGAGAGTCCTTTTTAGACCCCTATACTGCCTTATTTTCTTGCTCCAAAAATCACTGATGTAGCAGCCCAAAATTCAACATTGTTTCGACACCCCTATGTGCACTCTGTCCAGCACCTGAAATCAGAGCTAGTGACCCCTTTTGTTTCAGCTGCTTTTTAGACCACGGAAGAACCTTGCACAGTTCACGTTTCCAGCAGAGTTTCAGCCCTCCTTCCTCACGTGATCTGCTGTGTTTCAGACCTGATCCAGGTCTTTTTCCTGTGTTTGCATCGTCCCTCAATTCTCCCTTGTCTCTCTCGAGATCAGCCCTAAATCCTCCCTTGCCTTCACTCTTTTCTTCCTTTACCGAGAGCCAGCATAGGCAGCCATCAAATGCAGCCAACGTACCCCTTTTCCAAAACCTGAAATCACCCCAACTCAGCCACCAAAACACCACTTTCTCCTGTTTTGGCTCCCGAAACCTGAACCTTCCCTTGCCTTAAGCTTTCCTTCCTCAAACCTTGGCTGTCGACACAAGAGGATAGGTGAATGGTGACACAATGGTGGGGAAGTGGGGCTCGCGGTTCAGCAGAGAAATGGGAGAAGGAAAGTGGGATGGATATTGTCAGGGTGATGATGATGATGATGGACGGTGATAAAAATAGTCTAAGTGGCCAGTAGAGAAAATATAGTGGGGGTAGGTGGCTGTTTCCAAGCTTCCTCAAGAAGCTACTCTTTGTCTCATTTTTATTTTATTTGGCTATATATTTATTTTAGGCTTTATATTATTAGTGGTTAAATATATCCTAAATTATTTAATTTTATTTACTACATGCTTTTGATATCATTAATATTTAATACTTTCTACATTCATTTATTTAAATAACTAGAGTTATATATATTTATATTAATATATTAATATACAAGTGACATGTATATACACATATATATTATCACATATTTGGCTTTATTAATTAAATTACCTAATGTATTTATTTCACTACAAAAACAAGTTTATTAACATAAGGTGGTGTATTCCTTCATGATACTCATCTTCAATCATCAAATTATAATTTCTAATAGTCTCAAATTCTCTATAATTCTCCTAGTCTAAATTAATTAATCCATACAATGCTCATTCTCAATTTACCTTTTTAATTCTCTTAGCTTCAAGCTAAATTCACAATACATTAATTTGTCTCCAAAATTATATTATTTAATTCATCAAGTATAAAAAATTTACAGTTATTATAATAAGATTGGATAATATCATCTAATTTTATCTTATTCATTATTTTATATTATCATATCATATCATTATCTTATGCATCAAACGTATATATAAGTATTGACTCAAGTGGGTAAGACACTTTATTTTTCTCTTAATTGTCTCGAATATGTATATGTTGGGAAGTTGCAGCCTGTAAGAATATAAACTTTAATGTAAGATCCGATTTTTACACTACTGTAGAGTCTAAATTCATAAAATTGATAATGGAAATTAAATAAATAATGAATATTAATTTCCAAAAGGGTGAAAAGCTCTTTTATTTGAGATGAGAACGGAGCCAATTAGGTGAAATACTCGACGGGCGAGTACTATGATGACACGGCTCGCCAATGGGCGAGCAAGTTAATGGAGTGATCGCCAATGATGACGGCGAGTTGGACGATGGAGTGGGAGAATAGGTGTTTTCGCCAATGTGTTAGGTGAATCAAAACAAGGTTGGCGAGTTGATCTTTTCCCGTGATCGCCTAATTGGGCGAGAACTTGTAATCGCTATATTGAGAGGCAAAGAATAGCCTATTTGGCGAGAAGGCAACTGCCATTCGCTAAGTCTCAAGGTAATTGTAAAGAAAAAAAAAGAGAATTTCTTTTAATTGCCAAGATAAAGCTGGCAACTGAATGGCTGGCGAACTGGTGTAGTGTGGCGAGCAGACGAGGTGGAGACCGGGAATCAGCTGTGTGGACAAGGAAAATGGCTTCAGAACCATTAGCAGCCAAAATTGACTTGTAAGTGATACGGTTGAAGACAATTAATGGTGAAGATGTTAAAGTCAATAAGGGAATTAGCCTTATTGGTTGAGGAAGTAAACAAAGTCTGCAGCAGAAGAAAAAGAGTGTGAAAGGGAGACTTTCACGCCACTTGTGCTTCAGTTTTCTTCATGCATTAAAGGAGTGATGGACGTGAAATGATGAAAGAAGCAGATAAGGGACAGGCGGTAACTAGTGATTGGTTGAGCATGGTTATATAAGAAGAAACAATTGAGGATAACAGGGTTAGCCAACTCCAGCTTCTTCACGAGAGCCATTTCTCTGTTTCTTCCATTTCTCTGCCATGTTTGATCTACTGAGTTTCACTCTTCAGTTGGCTAAACCAGTAAACATGCTTATAAAACCTTTCTTTCTTAGCCTGGTGAGCTGAAGGAATAAGCAAATAGAGGCCAACATGAGACAGAAAACAACGTGTTCTGGAAGTGCAGTTGGTTGAGGTGAGTTTCATATTTTCTGAAGTGTTCTTGATGTTCACTGATAGATTTCTATGATTTATGCAGTAATAAACATAGATACAGTCTTGGTTTTAGTTAGATCTTTGGAAAATAGGAAAACAAGGAAAATTATGGAATAGGTGACGACAAGGGCGACTACAGTGATCGCCCATGTTTAAAATAGTAATCGCCAATGAGGCGAATAGATATTAAGTACTCGCCAAGGTAATTTTGTGGGCGAGAACGCCCAATTCTAGTGAAGTGAATGACGGGCGAGCTCAAATGCAAAGGCATTGGGCGAGAAGGATTGTGGGTGAACTTCCACAGTTAGCCAATGAAGGCTTCGTGAGTAATGGCGGGCGAACTGACACGTGGTAGCCATATGGTGAATGGCGAGCTCGTCTGGGCGAACTAGTAAAGCTCAGTTGGGCGAGTAGTCATTTGATTTATTTCAATTTCGCCCAAGTAATGGAAGAATTATATATAAAGAAAATATTAATGAAATTTATATATAATTTGCAGCGATAAATGGCAATGACTATGGCCGAACACAGAGCAGGGTGAAGCAAGGCTTCGTTGACCCAGGTAAGGGAGATGTGTGTGAAGTAATGCATGTCCTGTGGAGTAAACATTATGAAAACATTAAGTTAAATGTTTTGTTTTCTGACATGCATGGTTTTAAGAAGTTAAATTGATAGTTGTTGATCGCGGGCGAGCTAATAGCCGCCTAATGTTGTTTTGTTGGGTGAAATGATACAGGGCGGGTGAATTCCTTTATTTACGTTGGTAAGCCTTGTATTTTAATGTCGGACGAATTAGTATTGGCGGGCGAGCCAAGCCTTTTTATAATTTATATACACCGTTTTGAGTTTTAAATGTGGGCGAACTATTTTGTATAGAAAAGTGGGGCGAGCCAAGAGGCAAGCTCTCTTTTATGAGAACTGGGCGAGTGCCCTTGTTTTAAAGAGAAATCCGGGTAAAGCCATAGTCGGGCGAACCCTTTTTAAGCTGTTGGGCGGGCGGCCCTTGTTTTAAACTGAAGGCGGGCGAACTGATATCAACGAGATTTCTGTTTTGAAAAGCTAAGTGGCGGGCGAATACTAATTCACCGTCTCGTTGAGTTAGTCAGGGGCGAGCTGTGATGGGCGAACCGACCCTGGCGAACGGTTTTAAAGTGGAATTTCCTAAACGAAAAATGAATAATTTTAAATATTTCAAAAATAAAAATATGAAATCTTTTTGGGGCGAGTGACCATTGGGCGAGTTGCCTAAGGGGCGAGCCACTGAGGGCGAGCCAAAAGTTGCTTGTCGATTTAAAGGCCAAGTTGGGCGGGCGAATACATGTTCTCCGCCATGGGCGAACTGCAGCCATGGGCAAGCCATAACGGGCGAGCTGACCATGGGCGAGCAGGTTTTAAAAGTTGAGATTACGGGCTGTTTTTGGTGATTTATTGTTTTAAAAGAAATTAAATCATTTGGTGGAAATGATAACATGAGATAAAACTTGATTTTGAGACTTTAGGCCCTGAGTTCATGCGTTACTTTGCGTGACCCATCTGGGGCGATGGCTCGGGTCATATAGACCAACGAGTGCACCCCAGGGCGTCACAAGGCTGATGGACCCGCCAAGTCATCAGCGGTCTCGAGGTCACTTGGCAAGTGGACCCGAGGACCACTATAGATTATGGCCATAGATCTGAGATAGCCGTGAGGGGCGATGGCCTACGGGTGCACCCCAAAAGCGGCAGATTTCGTTCTCTCAATGGGGAAGGGGAACGATGATAGCATGATTTAATTGTTGCCTAGTCTCAACTTACTAATTTTTGTTTACTGTGAGGATTTGTTGAAATCCTAGATAGTGTTTACTACATTTTAAAGTAAACTATTAGTCGGTGTTTTGAATGGTGTTTTAAGAGAGTTGTTTACTATATATCCATTGTCTTTTCTACTGGGTTATTGTTAAGAAAAGAACAAATGAATAGTGATATATAGTTTTGCTTTATTTAAAGCAGCATATGTTTCTTTTACTGGGCGTATGAATCGCTCACCCCTTTGTTTTAACTCCACAGATAAGAAGTACACGGAGTTGAGAGAATTAGCTCTCAGATGGGTATAGCTATGCTTAAAGCACTGAGGCATGGCACGTTAAACGTGACAGGTACAGTCTTTTCTCTTTTACATTTCAGACATATGTATACAGTACTACCTTAGTGAAATAAAGGTTAATAGGGGATGTCAGATGTAAGGAATAATGAAAAAGAAATTTCATATTCCATAATAAATAGGTAAATGTTTATCATTTATCATTGTTACTGTTGAATGTTAATGGCATCGCAGACAGCCCAACCGGTAAAGTTGTATGAAAATACGTGAAAAATGTGGTAACGGGATGTTACATTTAATGAATTAATTAAGTTTTCACCGATCAAAATACCTAATTTTATAAATGTTATGGATGTATGGCGTAATTTATTCAAATATTTAAGTACCATCGGTATTTGCACAGCATTAATTGACATTGACAAGAACCCAAGTCTAGTATGTTTAAGCTCGAATTAGATCCCATCCTCTAATTTCAAGCCATTGATTGATTCTCCTGTGCATTCAATCAATACTTGATGCGTTGGAAATTTTAAGACTTGCTGCCCATCTGTTCCAAAAAATTCCTATGTTGCTTGCAATTTGATTGAAAGCATCAATAGGAAGTGAAATTCCAGTCAAGTAAAACATTTCAACAACATAATTATTTTGCAGGATGATAAGTTCGGGAGCTCCAAGCACTTCATCCCACTCAAGGCAAACCTTATATATGGAATCATACCACCTGCTAGGGGAGGAGTGTAACATCCCGTTACCACTTTTTTTTCACGTATTTCCATACAATTTTACCGGTTGGGCTGTCTGCGATGCCATTAACATTCAACAGTAACAGTGATAAATGATAAACATTTATCTATTAATTATGGAATATGAAATTTCTTTTCATTATTCCTTACATCTGACATCCCCTATTAACCTTTATTTCACTAAGGTAGTACTTTATACATATGTCTGAAATGTAAAAGAGAAAAGACTGTACCTGTCACGTTTAACGTACCATGCCTCAGTGCTTTAAGCATAGCTATACCCATCTGAGAGCTAATTCTCTCAACTCCGTGTACTCCTTATCTGTGGAGTTAAAACAAAGGGGTGAGCAATTCATACGCTCAGTAAAGGAAACATATGCTGCTTTAAATAAAGCAAAACTATATATCACGACGTATTTGTAACCATAACCCAGTAGAAAAGACAGTGGATATATAGTAAACAACTCTCTTAAAACACCATTTAAATCACTGGATAAACAGTTTACTTTAAAATGTAGTAAACACTATATAGGATTTCAACAAATCCTCACAGTAAACAGAAATTGGTAAGTTGAGACTAGGCAACAAATAAATCATGCTATCATCGTTCCCCCTCCCCCTTGCGAGAACGGAATCTGCCGCTTTTGGGGTGCACCCGTAGGCCATCGCCCCTCACGGCTATCTCAGATCTATAGCCATAATCTATAGTGGTCCTCGGGTCTACTTGCCAAGTGACCTCGAGACCGCTGATGAATTGGCGGGTCCATCAGCCCTGTGACTCCCTAGGGTGCACTCGTTGGTCTATATGACCCGAGCCATCGCCCCAGATGGGTCACGCAAAGTATATAATTAACAACGCATGAATTCAATGCCTAATGTCTCAAAATCAAGTTATATCTTATGTATCATTTCCACAAAATGATTTGATTTCTTATAAAACAATAAAACACCAAAAACAGCCCATAATCTCAACTTTTAAAACCTGCTCTCCCATGGTCAGCTCGCCCGATATGGCTTGCCCATGGCAGCTCGCCCATGGCGGAGAACATGTGTTCGCCCGCCCAACTTTGCCCTTTGAATCGACAAGCAAAATTGGCTCGCCCTCAATGGCTCGCCCATTAGGCAACTTGCCCAGAGATTTCATATTTCTATTTTGAAATTATTAAAACGTCTTATTTTTCGTATAAGAAATTACACTTTAAAACTGTTCGCCAGAGTCAGCTCGCCCTTCACGGCTCGCCCCTGACTAACTCGACAAGACGGTGAATTAGTATTCGCCCGCCACTTAGCTTTTCAAAACAGAAGTATGTCTCGTTAATAGCGGTTCGCCCGCCTTATATTTAAAACAAGGGTCGCCCGCCCAAACACATTAAAGAGGGTTCGCCCGACTATGGCTTTACCCGGATTTCTCTTTAAACCAAGGGCACTCGCCCAGTTCTCATAAAAGAGAGCTTTTCCTATAAAAACGGTTCGCCCGCCCTTAAGTCTAGAAGCAGGTGTAAATATTATAAAAGGCTTGGCTCGCCCGCCAATACCAATTCGCCCAACATAAAAATACAAGGGCTCGCCCGCCCTGTATCAGTTCATCCAGAAAACAGCAAAGGGGTCAGCTTTTAGCTCGCCCGAATCAAAATAATTATCAAATAATTTCCTCAAACAATGCATGTCAGAAAACAAAACATTTAACTTAATGTTTTCATAAAATTTACTCCACAGGACATGCATCACTTCACACACATCTCCCTTACCTTGTTCAACGAAGCCTTGGTTCGCCCTGCTCTCTGTTCGCCCATAGTCATTCCCAATTATCGGCTGCAAATTATATATAAATTCCATTAATATTTTCTTTTTATATCACTTGGTGAGATTGAAATAAATCAAATGACTACTCGCCCAACAGAGCTCTAACTAGCAAAATTGAGCTCGCCATTCAATAAAAGTTTTACACGTGGAAGCTCGCCCGCCAGTCAACTCATGAGGCCTTCATTGGCTTAATTGTGGGAGTTCGCCAACAATTCTATTCGCCCAATGCCTTATGCATTTGAGCTCGCCCATTATTTCACTTCACTAAAATTGGGCGTTCTCGCCCTTTGAACACAGACTTTACCTTGGCGAGTTCCTTATTATCTACTCGCCTCATTGGCGATTACTAGTTTTCAACATGGGCGATCACTGTAGTCGCCATTGTCGTCACTTATTCCATTATTTTCCTTGTTTTCATATTCTCCAAAGATCTAACTAAAAACAAAATTGTATCTATGTTTATTACTTCATAAAACATAGAAATCTATCATTGAGCATCAAGAACTCCTCAGAAGATATGAAACTCACCTCAACCAACTGCGTTTCCAGAGCAGAATTCTTTCTGTCTCCTGGTAGCCTCACTTTGCTTCTTCCTTTAATTCATCAACGATGGAGGAAAGTTCTTGCAAACAGATTTTCTTATTTGGCTAACTTTAAAGTTTAAAGTTTAGTAGATCAATCATGGCAGAGAAATAGAAGAAACAGAAGATAACTTGCAGTGGAGTGGTTTTTCGTGAAGAAGATGAAATTGGCTAACTCGATTTTCTTCAATTGTTTCTTCTTTTATAACCATGCTCAACCAATCAATAGCTACCGCCTGTCCCTTATCCTGTTTCTTTCATCATTGTTCACGTCTTTTATGCATTTAAGGCATGAAGAAAAATGCAGTTCAAAGTGGCGTGGAAGTCTCCCTTTCACACGTCTTTTTCTTCTGCTGCAGACTTTGCTTAATTCCTCAACCAATAAGGCTAACTCCCTTATTGACTTTAACTTTTCTTCATTTATTGTCTTCAACCGTACGACTTACAAGTCAATTTTGGCTGCACGGTTTGTTGTTTAGACCACGCCAACACTAAGCAAATTAACAGCTCGCCCACTGGTTACACCAGGTCGCCACTTTGTTTTGATTCACCTCACACGTTGGCGAACACACCTATTCGCCCACACCTCGTCCAACTCGCCATTACCATTGGCGATCACTTCTTACTCGCCCACTAGCGAGCTATTCGTACTCGACCCTAGTGTTTTTCACAAAATTGATCTCTTCTCATTTTAAATTAAGAAGCTTTTCACTTAAGTGAAATCAATATTCACTATTTATTTAAATTTCATTTTCAATTTTATGAAATTAGAGTCTACAGTAATGTAGAATCGGATCTTACAAGGAGTAAACGCAAGGTTCCAGTTCTCCAAAGCTTCTAACTTCCCTAGCTTTCCTCCATTTCCATTTGCAACAGACAAGGAGAGCATCAAAGTAGTTGCCAAATTAGGGTTTTTTTAAGTAGTTGGTAAACATAAAATTGCAATTTGCAAAGAAAGAAATTAATTTTTTTCTTGATAAGTGTTTATAAAACTTAATTTGTACATTAAAGTGATAGCAGCCAAAATATAATCCATTTGTTGAATAATATAATTTTGTCTATCAAGACAGAGAGATGGATAGGATGGATTTTATACTATATATATATATATATATATATATGTAATTTTGTGGATCAGTGCATATATAAAATCAAAGAAAAATTGATCTTTAATATCAGTTCAAATGATCATTACCATCTCTGTGGTTTTGCTGTCTCTGAACTTGAAGTTTGGATCTGTTTTGTTCTATTTTGCTATATCATTCTCTGGAAACGATGCCTTGTATTGTATCAGATTTGGAGTATTTTTTTTACTTCCAAGTCCTATAATATTAATAAATCCCTGATTTAGCAAAAAAAAAATCATTTCTTCATTTTCAAAGTGTGTGAGTTTTGCAAATCTGAGACAGCACTTACATTCCCTCTATCCTGAGCCAGAAGCCTCCCTTGGAAAAAATATATATAAAGTAGAGAATTCCATGTCACTAACACATTTCGCAAATGAGTTTTTATGGCACCGACTTTTTGGTTTCCAATTCTTCTACTTATAACTCAAAAATGACCAAAAAGCTTCAAATTACATGGAGGTTTTCTTACAATTTATAGTTTAATTGTGACCATTTCACTCGTTTTGTTTTGGTGTTGTATGCTGGGATATGCATGGGAGTAAATTCTTGTAGCATTCAGCTATAGCCAAAAGAGTGCTACCTGGCCTCCCGCGGATTTTGCAATTGAGACGACGATGCGAGAATTTGGCTTATATGTATGAAACAGGGCTAATTTCCTGGAATGACAATTGAGAAAGACAACATATAGCATATAAAAGATAATAATAAGATTCCAACATGCCATACAATTAATTTTTCAACTCAACTAAGAAAACCTTTTATTAATTTCCAGAAGATTACTGAGAGGACAAGCCAAAGAAACTTTTTTTTTCTAAGCCAAGCTTCATTGATAAAGGGTCAGATTACAAAGGTAACCACTGACCGGATCATTACAAGAGCACCAGCATACTGACAGGCAAAACCCAAAAAGAAAAAATTAAAACACAAAAACATCCAAACCCAAAATAAAGTAAGCAAAAGAAGAATCCTCAGACAAGAAGAAATCAAGCAACCACAAATCGTGACATCCCAAACTTTGAGGGAGACAAAATCCACGGCATAAAGAAACTCTGTAACGACCAACACTGCAACTGAGGGTTCTTGACTGTTGAGTTCAAAATCTTCCTAGAACAATGATGATAAAACAAACCAGCAAACCTGACAAACTTCATCCACCCAAACAAGTTGAATTTCATTCAACACCTGAATCAAACCATCATGTTTAGTGGAGCCTCGGCAAAACATCCTTAACCTGACAAGCGAGCAAGAAAACTGATAACTGCAGCTGACATAGCTTTATTTGAAACTGTAAAAACAAAATCAGAGTTTAATTCAATATAAACAAAAACAAGAGACTAGATTACAACGCAAGGTGTAGTACTTACAAAAGAAAGACTTACTTTTAGTATTGTTGCCTTTAATTTCTTCCTTTAGATTGAGATGCTATTTGGAATTCCTTTGCCAGAAAGTCCAACTTCAGCAGTTGGATACAGCAAAGTGTATGGCACATTGACCGGACCAACACGATTCTTCAATTTTTTGTCCATATTCATCTTTAATATTTCTCCTTCAATTTCAAGAAGTCTCCTATTAAAAGCCTCAAAAGCTGCCAATGGTATTGCATCTGTGGTCCAATTAGGGGTTCGTTGTCCAAGATACACCTCATCTGATGCATGGTTCGATAGAGTTTCGACCACAGCAATGACAATGAGAGACTGTAGCTGAGAAGCCATTGTTCTGAAGAAAGTCTTCTCAGGATTCTTCTCAAGCTCAACATATCCAGGAGTTCCTTTCTCAGGCATTAACTTGCGGCTTAGTGTCGGACGGTTTGGGAAGTAGCCTCCATAGGCATATTGTCCAAAGTTGACAGCCGCATGAAGAGCAGAAGCTATCCATATGATAATGGTGCAAGATTCTATCAGCTCTTCACGAGTTTGCATTTTAGGCCACCACGGCTTATGTTTTAAGTCACCATGACCCACCTCTCGTAGTTCCTTCCACCAGGCTTGAAGTTCAGGGTCCTGTTGAACAATTTTATCTGTTTTGTAATAGAAAGAGCAATATTCTCTGACCCATTTTTCAATTGCAAACCAAATTTTCAACCCATCAACAGCATATGGATAGTCTTCTATCAGCAGCTTAAGACCATGTGGTGAATTTACATCGTCAACTGCAATTCCTCTAAATATAGAAAGCAAAAAGGCATGTCATTTCTATCAAATCATATTTATAAATCAAATAATGTAAAGGAGCTTTCATAATTCATTTGTCACTAAGATTATATTACCTTTTCTTGAGATCTGTGGGTAGTGCTTGGTCTAAGAAATTCCAACTCTTGTAAACTTCTGATGACATCTCCAAGGAATATTTCCTCTGGTAAAATGTTTTCTCAATGACTCCATTTGCATTCACAAGCAATTCCCTGGCCAATGCATTAATAGTCATCGTGTCACGAAAGTGAGGGTGCAGAAGTTTATATATTGGATGAACCACACTCAATTGTCGGTTTGTTGCAATCACGAATGGCTCTAAAACTGCATGAGTGTTCAACCTAGGATCAAAGTGAAAGACACTTATTACCAATGGCTTTGATAATTTGCTTGATAAAAAAATTTTAATCCTTCTTTGGCAGATTCTTATTACCAATGGCTTACTAGCTGATGATGACCAGAATCATTCACAGCTACAAATGCTTTAGCAAATTGCCAAATAGAACCCTCAACTCCATGTTCCGCTGGAGTGTACACCTTACTAACAACACCAAATTTATCTCCATCTGGATGTGGCAGGCTTAATTCAATTGCCACCGGCTTCAATGTGTTGTCGCCTCTTAAGAAGAGAAGTGTCCTAGATGCATAAGTCTTTGTTGTGGTATCCCGATTTATCCTCCTGAGGTAAGGTATTACCGTATCGTGATGGTCCAAAATAAATAGCCTATTGCTATTCAGTGCCTGTGCAAAGAGATGAATTAAATAACAATCATAGTTTATTAGAGATAGATTAACAAATGAAGAAAAAAAATACATATTACCTCTTCTACAGTAAGTCCTTCTAAGTTATACTCAATGTCTTCTTTGGTTATATAACTCCTTTGATGACCATACACTTCAGGGTCTAGCTTGCTAGCTGGAGGGAATTCCTGCAATTGATTTTTAATTAGTTTCATTGTTTTGTGTTTTCTATGTTTCCTTGTAATATCAGATTTCTTGACATCAGTAGGACTTGATTAGTATGGTTTAGGCTTACTTTAAGAAGACGAATGAGAAGAGGGTTTAGTCCAGCAAGCATTTCTCTGGCAAATTCTTCATCTGTCCTCCATGCAGTAGGCTTATTCCTATCTGTTCTCAAGTCATTAATACATTAAAGTGAATATATATATTTTAAGACATAGATTTTTAGTTATCAATTTATTAATAGTTTAACATTAAATATTTTACCTGCAATCACTTGTGGAACTGGAAATTTTAAGAGTTGCTGCCCATCAGTTCGAAAAAACTCCTTCACCATCTCTAAAGGAATTTGACTTGTGAGTTGATTAAGAACATTAGTAGGAAGTGGAATTCCATTGAAGTAGAGGTTGTCTACGTCCTTAAAGGAGTCAAACTCGTTAGGAGTAAAGTTAACAAAAGCTTCAAACATCGGGATGATTTGGTTAACTAAGGCTTTCAGATTATAAGTAATAAAATCTGACTTCTTCAAATGACCGAATTGCTCATCTCTAGGGACGTAAATGTTGAAGAAAGTACCCGGTAGAAAAAACCTGCTTTCAGTCTTGGGATCTATGAAGATAAGAAAAAATTGAAGAATCATATTAGACTCAATACAAATAAAGCTTATATAAAATGAAATACTTGTATGAATTAATCTCATATATACATTATGAATATTGTCTAACCTGATCTTGATGGTGGTCTACTTGTTCTTCCTCTCCGAGGATAAGGATACTCGGCAGATCCTCCGAGAACAGGGCGGGCGAAATCTGAACCTTGGTCAGGATTGCCCAAATCATTGTAGAGAGCATAGTCATACACACGGTCCCCTTGTTTGAGCTCTCTTGTTCCATCCCCTCTCAAGGCTTTTAGCTCTTCTTCTCTGTACTTAAGAAGCGGTGCAGGCATATCTTGTGGAAGGTATGTCTGCAAAATTAAAAAAACTCTTAGGTCCATTTTTAACCTGCTTATGAAGTCTAAAATCTCTACAGATAGTGTATTGGATAATAATCCATTAATTAATACAAAGCAAAATTTTCTTTTCATTTGTTACTAACCTTGTTGGAGAAAAAAAGTCGTGGTTTGCTATATTGTTTGTTGGGGTAAACCCAAGAATTGCAAAGAAAATGAATTCGACCTTCGCCAGGAACATCTTCAAGAGTAATGGTCTTTAAGAAGAATTCAGCAGCATGATTATTTCGCAGCATGATAGCTCCAGGAGTTCCAAGCTCCTCATCCCACTCAAAGGAAACCTTATACAGAGAATCCTCGCCTGCTAATGGAGAAGTAAATGTAAGGTTCCAGTTCTCCAAAGCTTCTAACTTCCCCAGCTTTCCTCCATTTTCATTTGCTACATACAAAGAGCATCAAAGTCATTAAACAAAAACAAAAGAGGAAAGAGATGATGACCCGGAGCTAAAAAAGAACTCACCAGAATCAGCATTGTCTGCACCGACGAGCTGGAGAGTGACTGTTTGCCCTACCAACTCAAAAAGACTATCAGCTACAGTTGAATGTATGGCGGTGAAGTCCAAAACATTCTTCTTCACTAAAACAACACTGCCTGTGATTGTCTTCTCGTATTTCTTCTTCCCGGTAATCTCATTGACAACATTACCGGCAGCGTTGAGCGCAGCGCCGAGAATCATGTTTGGCTACAAGAAGACTAAGATTAATATTTAGAAATCTATGAGCAATCTCGTGTTGGATGCGGCAAAATTGCGAGAAATGTTGGCCTTATTTATAGATAAAATCGAGATGCTCAGTTAGATCTCTTTGATTGATCCTCACATGTCACAACCCCACAAAATAAAGCATGCTCCTACAACTTTGAGTGGTTTGGTATTGTAAGATCCGATTATTTTATAATGTACACTATAATTGTACATGATTAATAGTGAAAATAAATCCTTTTAGTGAAATTAAAGAGAAAAATTAAATATGAATTTCCACTCTTCATTTTAATTAATGGAAATTATGATTTATAACATGGTGTAAAAAAAAGAAAGAAAAACAAATATTAAATTGAAAAGAATACAAAGGAAATCTTGTTGGTTGAAGTGTGGAAGGGAATAAATGGTGTTAGACAAATGAAGGATAAATGAGATAAAACAAAGTCTAGAATAGTGGCTGGAAGTGGCGTGGACTAGAGAGAAAGGAGAAGAATGAAAGAAAGTTTAGTCAAAACTGCAGCAAGAAAATAAGGTGGCGTGGAAAGGAAGGAGAAAAGAAGAGTAAACTAAGTCAAAAACGTGTATGAAAAAAATGAGCTATTGTCGCCTTTTTGCTGCACTTTTCTACCCATTTTAATGCCGTTTCAGATGTTCTTTTGGTGCAATTTTCTTCATGAATTAATGCACTACAAGACGAGATAATGATGAAGGAAGGGATAAGGAGTAGATGGTGAGTCCTGGTTGGACTAACATGGCTATATAAGGAGGCTTCAAGAGGAAAAAACGATGGAAGACCTTCTCGCCCAATCCTTTGTTTTCTGCAAGTTTAACGTTTCTTCCATTTCCTCACGTACATGAGCCATGAAAACTCCATTCTTAATTAGCCAAACCTTTTTCTAATTGTTGAAGAGCTGAGGAATAAGCAAAGTAAAGCTAAGTAAGGCAAGGAAAACACTCTGTTGTTGGAAGAGCAACTTAGTTAAGGTGAGTTCCATATTTCTATGGTTCTCTTAATATTTAATGTTGGAATTCTATGTTTTACAATGTAATAAACATAGATATAGTCTGGTTGTCGCTAAATCCTGTTAAAATGTATAAGAAACATAATAGGCGAAGTAATTATTCAACAGCTCGCCAAATAGGCAAGCAAAAGTAGGTACTCGCCCAAAGGATGGGCGAGGATAAATGATCGCCCAAAAAGACGAGAATGGCGAGGGCTATGATCGCCCAAAATGTATCGAATTGAGGATTGCCAAAAAGGTGAGAATGGTGTGATCGCCCGGGTGGAATATTAGTGGTCGCCAATGAGGCAAGTAGGATATAAAAAGGTCGCCAAGTATTAATTTAATTGATGGGCGAGCTCATCTTCGAATAAAAGCCACGAGTGGCGCACTGAAAATTTATGAGCATGGCGAGTTGGGTTGTCGGGCGAGCTCCAATTGTTGGGCAAACTCGGATAAATAAGCCATTCCCTAATGGCGAGCTGTCTTGGGTGAATGGCAAGCTGTAAATTGTCTTAAGTCTCGCCTAAGAGTTGCAAATTATGGAAAGAAAAAAAAATAGTAAATATTTTAGGAAATAATTCAAAAAGAAAATATTAAAGGTATTTCTATTTTACCTTGCAGCTGGGAGGCGAGAATTGAAAAGGTGAGCAAGAGGCAAGACTGCATCAGACTAGGTAAGGGAGATGTGTGTGAAGTAAATGCATGTCCTGTGGAGTTAAAATTTATGAAATTTTTGAGAAATTGTTTTGTTTTCGACATGCATTGTTATGAATAATCGTGTGCTTGGGCGAACGGATAATGGCGGACGAGCCATTTGTGCGAGCTCCTTTTATTGTATTTGATATCGTGGGCGAGTAGCCTTGTGTTCAATATAAATCCGGGCGAGCCAACTTGGCGAACCCCTTTTATGTTGTTTTGGGTCGGGCGATCCCCATTTTTATGATATGGGCGAGTTCGCCATGCAAGGCCATAATGGGCAAGTTGGCCATGCAAGGCCATAATGGGCGAGCCACTGGGTGAGCCAATTTTACGTTTTGTGTTAAAAGCAAGGCTGGCGGGCGAACACTAGTTCACCGTACCTGGCGAACTGCTCATGGGCGAACTGATTTATGAATATTTTCTCAACTAAAATGAATTATTTTTAATATTTTGAAAATAGAAATATGAAACCTTTTTTTTGGGCGAGTTGACCTATTGGCGAGTTGACCAATTGGCGAGCTGACCATGGGCGAATTAGCCATGGGAGAGCCAGTTTAACCCGTACCTTTCTCATAAGGAAAATGTTGAGATCACGGGCTATTTTACTATTCAATAAAACCCTTTTGGAAATCAAATCATTTTGTGGAAATGATAAAAGTAATTTTTGAGACTTTAGGTCCTGAGTTCATGCTTTATCATTCATGTAATTGCGTGACCCACCTGGGGCGGTGGCTCGGGCCAATGGACCAACGAATGCACCTCAGGGTGTCACAAGGCTGATAGACCCGCCAAGTCATCAGCGGACTCGAGATCACTTGGCAAGTGGACCCGAGGACCACCTATAGATTATGGTCATAGATCTAGCTGAGATAGCCGTGAGGGGCGGTGGCCTACGGGTGCACCCCAAAAGCGGACGACTTATGTTCCTGAAGGAGCAGAGCATGATTTATTTATTGCCTAGTCTCAACTTCTTGTTTTTTTTTATGGGTTGATGGTTAAGATAATTAATTTGTTTTTAGGAAGATAGCTGTTATTTTATAAAGCAGCATACACCTTCCTTACTGAGCACATTATCGCTCACTCCCTATTTTCCACTCCACAGATTATTGGGTTCGGGCTAAGAGAATTACCTTACAGAGATCTGATATCGAAGGTATGTTGTATTCTTTTGTATATTCAGTAATATGGTAGTTCTACTCTAAATTAAAGGGAATGTATATACCTCTTAAGGTAATAATTTAATAATTCTTATAAAAGTGATAGGAGTTTATAAGCATCACAGACAGCCTAACCGATAAGTGAGTGTAATTAATATATGAATATTCTATATTTTGTGGATTTGGGATGTTACATGTATAGATTGGGCAATGTACTGTTTTGCAATAGTTATGTGAGAAGAGAAATTCTAGATGAAAACCAAATATTTTTCTTTAAGACAAGTTTTTTACCTTATGAGTAAAATATTTTTAAGGGAAAGAATTTTATTAAACTAATAAAAATTACTTATTTATTTTTAACATAAAATATTCACTTTTTTCCTCTTTCTTTATCTTATTTCTCGTCTCATTTTATAATTCGCTATCTGCCTACGTTTAGATTTTTATTCATTATCACTCGTTGACGGTGGTTTATTTAAGGAAATATATCGTTCATTCAAAAAAAATATATATCAAAACTTACATAATTTCTTTTTCTTTTACTTTTAGCTTTTGTTTCTCCAAAAATACCCAAGCAGGGAGATTTAATATATATATATATATATATATATATATATATATATGTATTTTTGGCTAAGCGAGGATAATTTCATTAGAATAGGAGTCACAAAGACTCAAATAAGCATCAAAAGACGTAATACAGAGAAACCAGCGATAAATATATATATATATATATATATATATATATAGAATTAATTTGGATTATAATAATTATAGGGAGAAATTTTAGTTGGTGATTGGATTGTGTTTAGTAGTTGGTTGTATAGAAAATATGAACTGTGTATGAAATTTCTGAAAGTGAAAATATAAGAAATTCATTAAATATATGTTATTAAAATGAGTTTATATTTGATGCACGACAATATATAGCATCTACACACTGTTTTCAATCAAAATTTTATCTCATTAATACATAAACTTTTAAAATGTGCATACTTTTAAAAATAAATATTAATAAAATTTTTTAATTTATTTTTAAGAATTTATGTATTTTTAAACTTTACTCATTCATAAAGTAGCACTCTTTGATTAACTGACAATATATGTAGTCTATATAATTAGTGCATCAAATATAAATTAAACCCTATAAACATTAATACTTCTTAAAAAAAGTTTTGATTTATTATTTTTTTGTTCACACTTCAAATGGCTTAAGTTTTGATAGTTTGATTTATGGCTTTATGGAAAAGTTAAAATTTTGAGAACGCAAGCAATGATTTTTACAATAAACAAGTTCTATAAGTTAGACCGCACACAAACTGTATGACAAAATGCTTTTGAAGAAAAAATGGTAACCAATTTAGGGATGGCAATGGGTACCCTATAAACGGGTACCCGGTGCTACCCGACCCGTTTAAGTAGGATTAAGATAGTGTATAATCGGATTCGGGTAGTGAAATTACTACCCGTCACGGGTTAGGGTAGGGTTCGGGTAGTTACCTTAGGGTACCCGCTACCCGAACCCGATTATAAGTAATAATTAATTAATATAATACTTATATTTTTTATATATCAATTATTTATTATTAATGTTTTATTTAATTAAATTAAAATCAGTATATATTATAATTATGATTTTTAACTTTAATTTATTTTTATGAGTTAAATTAAGTTTATAATATAATGTTTTAATTAAGTTATTCTAAAATTAATTTTAATTTTAAATTTAAAAATCAAACTTTGACTTAATAAACGGGTAGTTAAACGGGTTCGGGTAGTTAAACGGATATTTATATTTTATAGGGTTAGGGTTAGGGTAGCATAAATAGAAATAATCGGGTAGTTAATCGGATTAGGGTATTGTTAAAGTTAATCGGGTTCAGATTCGGGTATCCCAAATCTAGAAGGTACCCGACCCGTTTACATCCCTAGTAACCATGCACATCAACAAAGAATGCATGCTTGCTCGCTGTTAATGGCTGCCGGCGAGGATGAAAAAAGGTGGATATGTAACCCGAAAATATCAATCTCTATCCAACATGTTACACATGCTTTAATTACTCTACCTACCAGATTACCTTATGTATAGTTATTTCTTGCATTCTTTCTCATTGTTATTTTTTGGTCATTCCGTCGTAAGTTAGAAAAAGATAAAAACAGTATATTTATGGATAAAATGTGAAAAATGTTGGCTTTATTTATAGGTAAAATCGAGGAGCCCATGAAATAAATAAATAAGCCTGCTCGTACAACTATGATCGGTTTGGTATAGATTGGATAATGTTCTGTTTTGTCACAATAATGTGAAAAGACAAATTATACGTAATATCCAAATATATTTCTTTACAACTTTAATTTTTTTAATCTTATGAGTCAAATATTTTTAAGAGAAAAAATTTATTAATTTAATAAAATTACTTATTTATTTCTAACACAAAAAATTCATTTTCTTTCTCTTTTTTTCTCTTATTTCTCTTACTTTTCGTCGCTTTTTATAATTCAACAATTAGCTTACGTATAGACAACGATTACTCATCGCGATTCATTGCGATGGTTCATTTAAAATAGTATATCAAAATTTTCATAATTCCTTGCTGTTTTTACTTTTGGCATCCAGTTTCTCAAAAACACCCAACCACAATAGATTTAGAACAAAAAGAATTGATTTGGATTATAATATTTGTAGGAAAAAATTTAATTTTGATTTGGACTATAATAATTGTAGGAAAAATTTTAATTTTTGATTGGGTTGTGTTTAGTAATTGGTTGTATTGAAAAAATATGGATTTCATAGAATTTTCTCAAAGTGAAAAAAAAAAAAATCACCAAATACATGTTATTAAAATTAAAATTTCTTTAAAAAATTTTGATTTATGGTTTTTTTTTATTCATACTTCATAAGGGGTAAAAAAAATCGAATCCACAGAATTGATTTAGTAGTGCAAGATCTTGTTGAGCTTTTGGGTGAGGATATTCCATAACTAAATTTTCGCATTCTAATTTTCACTAGATCAAATTTTGTTGAGTCAAAGTTAAAAAAAAAAACACAAATGAAAATTAGTCTAATACTCAGTATAATATAAAAACATCAAATAAATTTTAAAAAAATCAAATTTTAAATTTAATCTCCTTTTAAAAAAATAATTTTTGCTGAACTAAATCTTAGTTGTTTGATTTATAACTTTACGGAAAAGTTCGAATTTACTTTTTCTTGTTAGCTTAAGAGTTTAAAATGAGGTTATGTGAAAAAAAAATTCCTAGCCAGGCACGTCAGCATCAAATAATGCATAATAGATAGATTTTTTTTTTTGAATAGATAGATGTTAATGGAAGCGGGCGATGATGAAACACGTGATAATAACCTGACGGTATCAATTTCCATGGGACATTTGCTTTAATTACTAGACGGACCAGCATTACTTTATCAGACATTTGCTTTAATTATTTCTGGTTGTTCTTTATTTTTTTTTTTCTTTTGTCTTAGAAAAGATAAAAGGAGAATGCTCATGAATCACGTGTTTGGTCTGTTTAGAACTAAGAGGCCACATTAGTCAATTATCGCCAGGAACCAGCTAGCTATTGGCATTCACCAAAAAAAAAAAAAAGCTAGCTATTGGCGCAAACGAATTACGTAATTAGTATGTTATTCAAATTTGATTAAACAATTTTTAAAGCTTCGTTAGTTTGTTTTCGAATTGGTTTGAGTTCAAATTATTTTAATAATGAATTGAATTGAATTTAAATATTTTAATATCTCGCTCAAATTCACTCTTAAACTTAATTAAATTTTTTTAAATATATATTTTTAATATTTTATTATTAATTTATTGTTTAAATATGGTTGAGAATTAATAAATCGAATCTATCAAATCTAGTTCGAGCTATTTGAGTATTCTATTTAATCTACTTCGAGCTTCAAAAATTAAGTTTAATTGAGCATGAGTTGAGTTTTGAGTCTCCAATTTTCAAGCTTATTATTGGATCATCTTGATTTAGTTTGATTACACCCCTAGGTATGACCAAAAGAGTGTAGCCATAAATTTTGCATGCGTGACATGCAAATGTGATTGTGTTGGTACTGTGTAAAATAAAAAATTCTATATCAAAATTTGTGTCGATATATTAAACATAATTTTTTTATTTTCGTCATATTTATATATAATTTTTTTAATTTTAATTCATGTCACTTTTATGTTTTTTGTTCATATAATTTTTCTCTTCACTGTCTTGAATTTGAATCTACCGAAAAGCTACATCTTACAAGAATGTAATATTTTATGAATTGATCAAGTCCGGCATAGATAAACTTGCTTGATTCGATTTAGTCATTCGAAGAAGAAATGTAGCAGGCGAAACTTAGGAAAGAAAATAAACCTTATATTCTATAGAAATTTTATTGGAATCAAAATTATCTTTTAATTTAAGGATGTTTTTGCCCTCCAAATATATGAAGTATAAAGATTAATAAGTGCAGTGCTTTTAGAAGCTCGCTTAGGATAATTATGTAAAGCTCCAAATCAGGCAACTCTACGGTAAGTTTATAGAATTTAATATTATTGTAAAGTCAGTGAATAATATTCTTTAGATTTATTATATGTAATCAAAACCAATGATTCAACTTCAAAGGTAAAAAAAACTTAAATATAGTAACTTGTTAAATTAGTTTTTCAAATTATAATCAGATATTAAATATTAATCAAAAATATATGAGTGTATTACCAATTTAACCTTCTTAAAATTGCTAAAACTTTTATTCCTCATTTGTAAAATCTGTGTTTTTTATCCTCACACTAGCTTTTATAATAAATAAAAACATAAAAGGAAAACTCATGCTATCCTAATAAATAAAAACTAGAAGTCAAATGCCAATACCAAACTCATAATTTTACGCTTAATCTTCATAATTTTGCGTTTAATCATAATAATTTTACTAGGATTATTATCTACTGCTCGAAAAATTATGTTAAAAAAATTAGAGAAAGGAAATCAGATAAATTTACATTTATCCTTGTAATTGTGCACTTAATAAACATTCTATATTTTGTTTTGGCCGAAAAAATTTCTATATTTAGTTTTGAAAATAGCAGTCGATTGCTTTCAAAAGAAAGTGGACTGCTATGTACAACCTCAAAATCTGTTAAACATATTAAAATTAGCGAAGTGGCTCTAAGTGCCAAATCCTGACCATTGAAGCAAGAAGACAAGAAAGGCTGATATGAGAATTAATGATGTACATTATTGAAGTTCGAATGGATGGCAGGCACACAAGGGATTAAGGAAAGGAATCATTGACATTAGAAAAAGCAAAGTGATTGGTTTGCTTTTTCATGATTATAAAAGTCGAACACCTTTTTTATGCTTCTCTGGAAACTGCTTTTAAAACTCTTGTATTTTGCCAAATAATATGATTTATAATTGCATTTGTATAAAGCGGATTAGCACATTTTGCCGCAGGTTATATAAAGATTATATCTTTAACAAATTAATTAGGACGCAATAACAATGAGAATAAATTTAAAATTATTGGAATTAATGTAAAATTATTATAATACCATTATCAAACATTTGACTGCTCAAACAAAATTTTTTAAAATTAAAAAAAATTAATCGTAAAATGAATGAGATTAAGCGTAAAAATATGATAACTAATCGTAAAATTTATGACATCTGTCATAAAATTTATGAGATTCGTCGTAAAATTTATGAGATTCATCGCAAAATTTATGACATTTATTATAAAATTTATAAGATTCGTCGTAAAATTTATGAGATTCCTCGCAAAATTTATAACATTTATCATAAAATTTATGAGATTCGTCGTAAAATTTATAACATTCATCATAAAATTTATGAAATTTATTATAAAATTTATTGGATTCATCGTAATGGATAAGAATAAGCGGAAAAAAACTAGAAAAATTATAAATTTATAATAATTAACCGTAAAATTAATGTGATTAATCGTAAAATTGACGATAGTAAGTGTAAAAAACTAAGAAAAGCATAAATCTATAATAATTAACCATAAAATTGATAAGTATTGTTGGCTCTATAGGCTATACCGAGAGGGGGGTGAATCGGTTTTTCACTAACCTTAAGTTCGTTTTGCGATTCTTCTAAATTCTCTAGCCTATATTAATATTTTCTAAGTTCTCTAGGCTAGGCAATCATGCAATCCAAGTTCAATGAAATAAACACAATATAAATGCAAGTAAATAGAGAGTAGGGAGAGAGAGAGTTACACAATCGATTTATAGAGGTTCGGCTACCTTGCCTACGTCCTCTACCTTGAGACACTCCCAAGGATTTTCCTCAAATTCACTATCTTTGAATTTGTTACACTCCCTCTTTTCAAGGCTCAAGAGAAACCTCTCTCTTTTTCTAGGCTCAAGAGAAACCTCTTCTCCCTCTTTTTACAGGCTAAAGAGAAACCTCCCTCTTTTTCTTAGGCTAAAGAGTAACCTCCCTTTTTTTCTTAGGCTAAAGAGAAACCTCCTCTTTTACAAGGATTGAATGTGTTTACAAGAGAAGTAATCAAAGAAGGCCTCTAGATAGGCAAGTGATTACAAATATTAAGCACAAATAAAAGCCTATACAAGATTTGTGCTAAGCACTACAAGGAATAAGAGAGTGATAGAAGATATTGAATTCGAGCTCTTGAACTCTTTGATTTGCTTGAAGAGATGAAGAAATTGAAGAATGATATGTCTTGGGTGCTCTCTCTACTTTCTTCAGCTTCCAAGCCTCTATTTATAGTCCCTTGGATGTATTCTAGCCGTTGGGTGGAGCCAAATCTTGAATATTACCGTTGTATTACAAAAACTAGCCGTTATAGGCTATTTTCGGGCAAAGGGATCGATCTTGCTACAGTGGGGATCGATCCCTTTTGTCCAGAATCTTGATTCTGGGCTTCAGGGACCTTGGAAAGACTTTCTGCCAAAAAGGGATCGATCCTTTTCTTCCAGAGGGCATTTTTCCTGCACTTTTGGGTTAGAAATGATATGACATTTGATCCTAATTCAACCCAAAACATTTATAAGCTTTAAGGGAGTTTTTCTTGACTTTCTCAAATGAAAATATTGTCCAAAAACTTATAAGTAATTTTCTAAACTTATATTCAATAATTCTTGAGAAAATTACTTAATATTCAAAATCATTTTATAAAGTATTAAGACCAATAAGAATGTATCATTAAATGATGGTCTTAATGTTTGATATAAACACTTGAAAATGGATTGAGAGAATCATGTGTGATGAGGCAAATTTACAATGTGAATTAAAACATTTAAGCTTACTTAAGTTTTTGTCATTTCAAAATATATATGGCAATTTAACGCTAACAAGTATAAGCATAAAAACCTAGAAAAAGCATAAATCTATAATAATTAATCATAAAATTAATGTGATCTATCATAAAATTGATAAAATAAGTAGAGAAACACTAGAAAAAAAAAACATAAATTTATTATAATTAATCGTAAAATTAATGTGATTCATGGTAAAAAATTTATAATAATTATTCAAATAATTATGCATCATCAGTGTTTGGACAACATTGATTGTCATTGACAAGAACCCAAGTCTACTATTTTTAAGCTCGAATTTGCTCTTCTAATTCTCTAATTTCAAGCCATTGATTGATGGAAGATATTTAACTTATTCTTGTAGCATTACATTTTATACCTTCACTCAATAGTTAAGGCATTGGAAATTTAAAGAGCTGCTGCCCATCTATTTGAAAAAAATTCCTAGATTATCTCTAATGGGATATTATTCACAAGTTGATTGAAAGACTCAATAGGAACTAAAATTCGATTCAAGTAAAATGTCTCAACAACATGATTATTTCGTGGGATGATAAGTTCAGGAATTGCAAGCTTATTAAAGGATATCTACTTGCTGGAGCTGATAGCCAGTTAGCTGGAGCTGATAGCTGGTTACTGAATTGGCAAAGCGTTGAGCTAGAGCTGTTATTTATTGGACTTAGAAATTTGTTAACAATTAGTTAGAATTGGTTATTAACTAGTTTGTTAGTCAGTAGATCATTGTAATTGCTTTTCTCGCTTATTTTCAATCATTAACAATCTCTATAAATAAAAGGCTTCATGTATTGAATTCTTGATATGAATGTTAATTAGTTTCTTCATTAATTCAACATGGTATCAGAGCGATCGTTTCTTGCTCATTTTCTCAAGTAGTTTTGCTTTTCATTACTGAGTTTTCTCTTCATCCAAACACCATGCCTCCAGAAGACACTCCATCAAGCCCTTATCTCATTCATGCATCATAAAATCCTTCTTTGAACCTCATTTCATCACTTCTCACTGGCCCAAACTACCATTTAGGGTATAGAGCTATGAAAATGGCTCTCTTGTCCAAGAACAAATACAATTTTGTTGATGGATACATTTTACCACTATCGAGAGATGATCCAACCTTCTTTGCATGGGAACGTTACAACACTTTAGTCTTATCATGGCTTCTTCATTTTGTTTCTCCATCTATTGCACAAAGCATCATTTGGATTGACGCTACCTTAGATGTTTGGAAGGATCTAAAAGATTGATTCAGCCAAGGAGATTCGTATCGAATTTCTGATCTCCAAGAAGAAATTTGTACTTTTCAGTAAGATATTTTGTTAGTTACTGAGTATTTTACAAAGTTGAAGATGCTCTAGGATGAAATTGTGAATCTCAAACCAATTCCAGTTTGTTCTTGTGATTCATGTTGTTGCTGTGGTGCTCTTGATACTGTAAGGACATATCAAGCCAATGATTATGTTTTCAGATTCTTGAAAGGTCTTAATGAAGTTTTGCCACTATCAAAATTCAAATAATGCTTATCGATCCTCTACCATCCATAACAAAGCATTCTCATTAGTAATTCAACAAGAAAGATAACTGAATTACTTTGTAACTCCTTCAACTGGTGAAACAAGTGCTCTTGCAAGCAAAACTTTCACTGCTGGTAACAATAGATCTATTAGAGGTAATTTCAAAAGGAATTTTAGTGCACCAAGGAGATCTATATGCTATTATTGTGGATACTCAGTCCATACGATTGAAAAATGCTATAAGAAGCATGGATATGCTCCTGATTTTAAGCCAAGGAACAAAGCACCTACAACTGTAAACTGTGTTGAAGAAGTTGTTAAGGCTGATTTTGCATTTGCTGATACTCCCATAGCTTTCATTCAAGAACAGTACCAGAAGTTACTGAAGGCCCAGTTCACTAAACAAGGTCACCTTACTCACCTATATTGTCCGCTTTAGGTCCAGATCACTAAACAAGACCCTCACAGTTTTCTTTCGCGTTCGAAGGGGTTCGAACACTTGATCTCTTTCAAGTGTCAAACCACTCCTAACCTAGGCCTAATGGTTAGGAGTGGTTTGACACTTGAAAGTAGAGTTGGTAGTGGGCCAGACCGGATCAGTTTTGGACCCGTTTTCACCGGTTCTGGCCCACTAATAATGAAATCGGTCTGAATCGGTATGCGAATCGATCCGAGCTGGGCCAGTTTGCATTATATTTAGTTACACACTAGCCCGGTTCGCCTCAAAATCGGACCGAACCAAGTTAAACCTGTTTGGTCTAGGTTTTTAAATTTAATTTTTTTATTTGATAAATTTAAAATTTTATTTTTAAAAATTTATATTAATTTATTTTAATAAAAATAAATATATATTAATATATTTTTATAATTTAATCTAATAAATTTATTTTTATAATAAATAATGTTAATAGTTTAGTTTAACAATAATTTATTATAAAGTTATTATAATTTATTTAATTAATATAAAAATAAATTACTATAAAATTATCTAATAAAATTATTGTTATAACAAAATAAAGTTATATTATGAATATAATATTATAATAAAGTTATTATGATAAAGTGATATTTGATTCCAAATATAAATAATGATATTATGAATATTATTATTATTATATTCATTTTGCAATATTATTTTGCATATCATTATTTATATTCATTTATTATATTCATTTTGCATTTAAAATGATAAGTAAGCTGTAAGCGTATCAATGTCATTTTGTATTTAAAATAATTTATTATATTTAAAATATCATTTACTTAATATTTATTCATTTATTTAATATACTTTTAAAATATTCATTCATTTTGTATTTTAAATATTTATTTATTTTAAACATAGATAAGTATAACATTAATTAATTTGGTATGTAATAATAATAATAATAATAATAATAATAATAATAATAATAATAATAATAATAATAATAATAATAATAATAATAATAATAATAACAAAAGAGAAAAAGGAAAGAGTCGGAGACCAAAGATTTTTTACGTGAAAAACCCTTCAAAAGTTAGAAGGGTAAAAATTACGGGACCATAGTCCATAAAAATATTTACTATGACTAAACTTATTTACAATTTTACATACAATTTATAAAAAAAAAATTATTATCTATTCTTTATAATTTATACGAATTACCTTGAAAATTTCTTCCTCCTCCTCTAAATTATTATCAGCGAATTCATTGGCCATTCCAAGTTCGACATTGCGCGATTCTGCATCAAACCAATCTTTAAGGCATGTTAACATGCATAATGAATCCAGATTAAGAGTGGTTCGATGGTCTCCAATAATTCTTCCACATGTCAAGAATGCAGATTTTGAAGCAACAGAAGAAACTTGCACCGCAAAAACATCTCGAGCCATGGAAGCTAAAATTGGAAATTGTTTTTGGTTTTCTTTCCACCATTGGAGAAGATCAAAGTTATGATCTACAGAAAAATCCTGACTTAAGAAAAATCCTATCTCATTGAAGCTAGAACTTCGTCGAGTTGTTGATCCAGATCTGCTGACTTTTTCTTTTAGCTTTATTCTCTTCTTTGCTGCTTCCTTAATTGCATTCAAAATTTCTTTTCCTTTTTTATTTCTACTCTCGGTTTCTTCGTACAAATCTTCTTCTCCTCGATTAAAATTGAACTGCTCCCTTTCTGCTTCATAAATATGAAACAATTCTCAAAAAATATTATTAATTGAGGACTTTTGATCTTCAATAGAATCAAGACCAAGAAATTCTTTATAACAATAAAAAAAATCTCTATATTTACCTCACCTTGACTAGGATCTAGTAAAGTTGCAATACAATAAATAGGAGGAATTATTTCCCAATATTTTTTAAATTTTTCCTCCATGTCATATACAAAAGAACTTAAAGTTTCATGATTCCTAAATTTTACAAATTTTTCAAATATTGTGCAGATAATAGGAACAAAATACGGTGTAGTTGGATTAAATTTTGTTGAAAATCTTTCGGTTGCACCTTTAAAAGTAGATAATAAATCAACACAATATTCAATAAAAGTCCCATCTTCTTCAAAAAGTGCTAAATGCGTGCTACTTGTATAATTATTATAAAAAGGAGTAACAAGTTCTTTATAAGGTAAAACAGAAAAAAGCAAACGATGAAGTGAATTCCATCTTGTTTCCACAGGAAGTGGAAACGCTTTAACATGTATACTATTTGCTATACAAATTTGCTTCCATTCACGTTTATTATTTGGTGTGCGAATCCATTTTGCTAAAATTTTAATTTTATCAATTGGACCTATGCCACTACCAGTACCACTAAAACTAAAACCACTTTGAACACATAAATTTATAATATGACATGCACATCTTGCATGAAAAAATATACCTTGCATAACAGGGTTTAAACTTTTAATTAAATGAGAAATAGCTGCAGTATTACTCGAAGCATTAACAAAAGTAATAGCAAAACTTTATTATTTTCTAGTCTATATAATTTACAAACTTTAGTAATATATTTATGAATAGTATATGAATTATGTGCTTCTTCTATTACATCTAAGGATAAAATTCGTTTTTGCATGCACCAATCTTCATCTATCCAATGACAAGTTATAACAAGATAACTAATACCATTAGTACTAGTCCATATATCACTAGTTAAACTAACCCTAGAAGAAATATTATTGAGTTTATCAATTAAAGCTTGTCTATATCCTTTAAACAGATCCATACAATCTTTTTTTAATATATATCTAGAAACAGATTTATATGTGGGTTGTAATTATTTACAAACAAATTCTAAATATCCTACTTTTCACAAATTGTGAATAGTTGTTCAGTCCTAACTACAAATCTAACTAAACCACAGCTAGCTTGAACATTGTCAAAATTAAAATTTTTCCACCATCATGTGTATTAATTTGAGATTGTTTGCCTTCAAATTTTTCATTTTCTTCAGCATCAGGATTAATTTTATGTGCAGTAATTAAATATCTTTTATACGTACCTATACTGCCACCACCTCCACCGAAGTTATAAGAGTAAACGCCTTTGCACAATTTACAGATAGCACAATATTTATCCGTCGTACCTTCTTTTACTACAATGTCAAAATACTCACATACCTTGCTTGTTCTTTTTCGGCTAAACTTTGATCTTAATGATGTAGTAGCAATGGTGGCTGCTGATGATTGTATTTGAGCACAACCTCCTCCATGACCATGACCAATCGATGGTGCCAAAGGAAGCTCCTCCTCCTTCGGATGAATATTGGGTTCGATTTCATTAAATGATTCGTCACCCAAATTATGGATTTCAGCAGAACTAAAAGATCGAGATACATAGCATGAAAGACGAAAGAAATTTGACATTTTTATATTTTTTTGAAAATAAATATATGTTAAAATTTTAAAAAAAATAGATGTAGGATATATATATATATATATATATATATATATATATATAAATACTATATTGGAATTTGGAAGTTGGAACTTGAAAATTAAAAGTAAAATTTGTAAAATTATAAAATAAAAGAAAAACGAAATTTAGAGAGGAAAATGATGATATTATAAATTTGGAATAAGAGAATTTAAGTGAATTTAAGAGAGTTTGAGTGAATATTCAGAGAGTATGTGAGTGAGTATTAAGAGAATAAGAGTGGATGAGTATTTAGAGTATGTGAGTGAGTATTGAGAGAAAATATGGAAGAAAATGTAAAGAAAAATAAAAGGAAGAAAAGGTATTTATAGAGGAAAAAATGAAATTTTAAAAAAAAATTTTAAAAAAAAGAAAGATGACTGATGGTGGATGTGGTCGTTGCCCATCAAGCCATCACTAGCAGCCCTGCAAAAGCAAGCTGCAGAGTTGAGTTGAAGCCTACCACTGCGTTTCTTTTTTTTTTTAATTGAACCAAACTTGTTCAACCGGAATCGGTCCTGTTTGGGACAGGGACCGGACGGTCCCGATCCTTAACAGGCCATGCCCTTAACGGACCTGATCCCAAAAATTCGGAATCAACCTAGCCCGGTATGATACCTGATTCTAAAGTGGTTATTACCAGTTCAATTATTGGGCCGGATCGACCCAATCCGGTTGCGAATCGGGTCAGGCCAACCCGACCTAATAACCACCTCTACTTGAAAGAGATCAAGTGTTCGAACCCCTCCAGACGCGGAAGAAAACCGTAAGGGTCTTGCTTAGTGATCTGGACCCAAAACAGATAGTACAAGTAAGTAAGGTGACCCTACATAGTGAACTGAGGCCTTACAATTTCTTACATTACTTTAAACAACATATATAGTCTCTTCTCTAGTACGTTAAGTAAATGTAGTAGATAGAAAAGGTATTTATCTCCCTATTTCACCTATTAACCACAATTTTTGTCCCAAATATATCTTAGACACCAGAGCCACTGATCATATTAGTCTAACTCTTTTTGAAACATATAAGCCTATTGAAAATTCTTATGTTAAACTTCCTAATGGACAGCATGCATTAGCTACACAAATTAGAGATGTTAGACTATCATCTCATTTTGTTCTTAAGAATGCCCTATTTGTAACTACTTTTGCATTTAACCTTATATCAGTCAGTAAACTGACCAGAACATTTAATTGCATTTTCATTTTTCAGTTTGATTTGAGTATTATTCAGGATATGCACAGCTAGAAGAAGATTGGACTAGCTAAACAATTGCTTGGTATTTATCAACTTTTTGATCCTGTTTCTTGTGTAAAACTAGATTCTGTTTCTATTGTTTCTTGTTCAACTTCTAATGTTTCTTTCAAAAACATATGGCATTATAGGTTAAACGATCTTCTAATAGTAGACTCAAATTACTGAATAATATTGATTCTTCCATTTGAACTCAAGATGATTTACCCTGTGATACCTGTCATTTAGCAAAACAAAAGAGACTTCCTTTTTCCATTAAGTGCATAAATTGCTGTTACTGCATTTGATCTTATGCATGCAGATATTTGGTGGCTTTACGCTGTTTCTTCCTTGTATGGTGACCATTATTTCCTTACCATTGTAGATGACCATACCAGATACACTTGGTTGCATCTTATGAAGTTAAAGTCTAAAACTAGTACCTTGATACATAACTTTTGTACCTTCATAGAGACACAATTTGGAATAAAAAAAAAGTCATTAGAATAGATAATGGACAAGAGTTTAGAATGCCTTCATTCTATTCTTCAAAAGGAATAATCCACCAAACCTCTTGTGTCCAAACTCCCCAAGAAAACAATATTATGGAAAGAAAACATCAACATATTTTGAATGTGGCTCGAGCTTTAAGGTTTTAAGCTAATTTGTCAGAAAAATTTGGGAGTGATTGTGTCAGTCTTGCTGTGTTCCTTATTAGCAGGACTCCTTCACCTATTATACAACATAAAACTCCCTATGAACTACTACATCATAAACCACATGATTATTCCACTATCAAAGTGTTTGGTAGCCTCTGTTATGCCTCCACATTATCTCATCCAAGGTCAAAACTTGCATTAAGAGCAATAAGATGTATTTTTCTTGGTTTTCCACCTACATAAAAGGGTTTTAAGTTGTTCAATCAATAAGATGTATTTTTCTTGGTTTTCCACCTACTTAAAAGGGTTTTAAGTTGTTCAATCTTCAAACAAGAAGTGTTTTTGTGTCTAGAGATGTTGTTTTCTATGAGACCATTTTCTTTTCTCAACTCAATCCAAATACTATCTTAATAAGGATATAGAACAAGATTCTTTACAAGCTTCTATCTTACCAAATCACTCTTCTTCTTATGTTGATGATTTATCATTTACTACTAGTCATACTACTTCAGATGATATCTCCCTTCCTTTGCTAGATTCTTCAATTGTATCACAAGAGCCTTTTCTTGGAAAATCAACTAGGACTCATGTTCCACCTTCTTATCTACAAGACTATCATTGTAATTTAGCTAGTTCCAATACTTTGCAACTAAGTAATTCTGTTAATACATTTACAAATTTATATCATCCTTTATCTGATGTGCTTACCTATGACAAATATTTTGGTCCTCATAAAACCTTCATAGTAAGTATATCTACTATTTTTGAACCTAAAACCTATGCTGAGGCTGCAAAACATGAGTGGCAGGCCCTGAAGGTTGAACATGAAGCTTTGCAAGCTAACAACACTTGGGAAGTTCTTGATTTACCACCTTCCAAATAGCTAATTGGGTGCAAATGGGTCTATAAGGTGAAATATAAGGCAAATGGACAGATAGAGAGGTTTAAGGCCAGGCTTGTAGCGAAAAGGTATACTCAACAACATGCATTAGATTATCTTGACACTTTCTCACCTGTTGCAAAGATGACAACAATAAGAACTCTGTTAGCAGTAGCTGCTGCAAAAGGTTAGCTTTCACATCAGTTAGACGTAAACAATGCCTTTCTACATGAAGATCTTCATGCGGAGGTTTATATAGAGTTACCCCCTAGATATCCTCACTCCAAACTTGGTCAGGTCTGTAGACTTTTGAAATCTGTATATGGTTTGAAGCAAGCTAGTCGCCAATGGTATTCTACGCTTACCAGTGCATTGCTTGCTCAAGGCTTTCAGCAAGCTGCTTCAGATTATTCTTTATTTGTTAAAGGTTTAGGCCTTACCTTTATAGCACTACTAGTCTATGTTGATGATGTGATTTTGGCTAGTCCCAATGTAGAACTTACTCAAAAGATGAAAAACTATCTTCATGGTGCTTTTCATATCAAAGATCTTGGTGTTTTGAATTATTTTCTTGGCCTTGAAGTAGCCAGATCAGGTGCTAGAATTAATCTTTGTTAAAGAAAATACACACTAGAGTTGATCCACTTGTTTATAGAAGATTGATTGGTAAACTTCTTTATTTGGTCACCACAAAGCCTAATATCTGTTTACTGTGCAACATCTTTCACAATTCATTGAGAAGCCTCCTGATTCTCAACGCAAGGCTGCCTATTGAGTCTAAAGATACTTAAAAGCAACACTTGGTCAAGGTCTTCATTTTCCAGCTACTACAACTCTTTCCTTGAAGGCATTTTGTGATTCGAATTGGGGTTCTTGCTGTGACACTCGAAAATCAATCCTAGGATTATGTGTCTTTCTTAGCGATGCTTTGATTTCATGGAAATCAAAGAAGTAGTCCACTGTTTCTCTATCATCTTCTGAAGCTGAATATAGGGCTTTGGCATTACTCATTTGTGAATTGCAGTGTTTGCTATTTTTACTTCATGATTTACAGATTTCTCATTCAGATCCTACCTTAGTCTTTTGTGACAATCAATCTAATATGGCTATTGCTAAAAATACGATCTTCCATGAAAGGACCAAGCATATTGAAATTGATTGTCACCTCATTAAGCAAAAGACTCAAGCTAGAGTATTTCATCTGTTATATGTCACTTCTTCCAATCAGATTGCTGACTTCTTCACTAACCTCATTCCACTGATTTGTTCCATCATCAGCTTTCTAAACTCAATGTTTACAACCTCTATACTCCAGCTTGAGGGGGTATTAGAGGATATCAAGTTGTTGGAGCTGATAGCCAGTTCCTGGAGAAGATAGCTAGCTATTGGAGCTAATAACTGGTTGCTGAATTGGCAGAGTGTTAAGCTGGAGCTGTTATTTATTGGACTTAGAAATTTGTTAGCAATTAGTTAGAATATGTTATTAGCTAGTCTATTAGTCAGTAGATCATTGTAACTGCTTACTCATGGGTTGTGGCTCACTTGGCAACACAGGCTGAGTTTGTAAGAAAAGTTCTAAGGGTTCGATCCTCACTAAACACATCTTTGGGAAGGGTGAAGAGCCTTAACTGTGACTAAACCCCAAGCAGAATTAGTTTCAAACCGTTAAAACGGATAAAGATACTTGTGATTTATACCAAAAAGATCATTGTAACTGCTTTTCCCGCTTATTTTCAAACACTAATAGTCTCTATAAATAGGAGGCTTCATGTATTGAATTCTTGAGATGAATATTAATAAGTTTCTTCATTAATTCAACAAAGCTTCTCATACCACTCAAAGGAAACCTTGCATAAAGAGATAAAACAGGTGTATTCTTCGCTTTGTACAGCTCCATTGTTTCGATTCTTTTACTATAATTACAGATTTTCAGAAAAAAAAAATTATATCAGTTGTTTTATCATGTTTGTCGCACCATGAATTCTTTAAATAAAATCAAACATAATTCGGATCATCCTTCTTAGTACAACAATGATCAACATGAATGTGAATAAATTTTGCATGCATGGCATGGGAAAACACGAAAATGGATAGGTATAATTTTCCAAGACTGAAAATTGAGTGCAAGTGATTCTTCCTCTCTAGTATTAAACGTTGAATTATAGTGCTCTTCTTTTACTCAACAATCAGCATTTGCTCACACATTTTCATTTGTTTTTTATTCTATTTTTCGAAACCACACTTTCTTCGATATACTTTTTTAATCTCAGTTCGATGATAAGATGAAGACAGTAGTGATGCTTCGAGCCAACATGAACCCCGCAGATCCTGGCCATATCTTTCTTTTCTTTTTTTTTCTTTGGCTCAATAGCAAAAGGTGAGTGGAAATAAACAGCAAACATGAAAACAATACGCTAATTATAAATTAAGACCAATATATATTTTTCTCTTCATTGTCTCGAATTTGAATATGTTGGAAAGCTGCAGCCTATAAAAACGTAAATTTTCATGAATTAATTAGGTGCGAAGTATATAAAAATTTGCTTGAATCGATCTGGATAAAAAATTTGTGCTAGATAATAGTATTGTTGTGTGTTGTAATTTAACAACATCAACACTTAGTACAATATTAATGCCGCTTTCCTCAAGGGGCCAAATCTTAAGTACAATGAGCTCTTCTCCCACTATTGGTGATTTAGTTGGGCTAGATAAAGCCCATCTAGTCAGCATATGGTTGTTATGGGCCATTTTAGGAGCCCATTGACTTATTGGGCGGATTTAAATATCATTCTGCCCTAATTTTTTTGCTCATAAAAATTCGAAAATTTGTTCGATTTTTTAGTAAGTTTGGACAAAGATATTAATTGTAATAAAATAAATAGGCTTGGGCAACAAAAAATTAGGTCCGATGAATTTTTGAGCTTGGCTTGGGCTTTGCAATTTAAAACCTAAGCCCGGCACTAAAATAATTAATGTTAAAGTTATATATGTTTATTAAGTATAATAAAATTATACGTATTTAAAATACTGTTAATTAATAAACATAATTATATATACTTAATATGGAAATCAATATGCAAAATTTAACAAACGAAATCAAATTTTAAAGGGATAAAAGAATAAAAATCAAATAAACAAATAATAATAATAACAATAAATTATTGCAGGATGATAAGTTCGGGAGTTTCAAGCTCCTCGTCCCACTCAATGGAAGCCTTAGACAAGGAATCATACCACGTGCTAGTGAAGGAGTAAATGCAAAGTTCTAGTTCTCCAAAGCTTCAAACTTCCCCTGCTTTTCTCCAGTTCCATTTGCTACAGACAAGGAGAGCATTAAAGTTCTTTCCAAATCGGGGCTTTTTAAGAAGTTTGTAAATATAAAATTGCAATTTGAAAAGAAAAAAAAAATTCCTGAGAAGTGTTTATAAAACTTAATTTTTACATTAAAGTGATAGCAACCTTAATATCATCCATTTGTGGTATAACATAATTTTATTTATCAAGAGAGAGAGAGATAGGCTGAGTTTTTTATTATATGTAATTTGTGGATTAGTGCATGTATAAAAACAAAGTTGAAATTTGATCTTAAATATTAATTTAAATGATCATGTGTTTACGTTTAAAGTGTTAAAACTCTACAAATTTTAAATTCGAATTTCAAAAAGATAATACCTACATTCTAACTTTTTTAAGCCAAACGCCTCCATTAAATAAATAAATAAATAAAGTTGAGAATTCTCTGTCACTAACCCATGTCTCAAATGAATTTTTGTGGCACCCAATTTTTGGTTTCCAATTCTTCAACTTATTACTCAAAAATGTCCAAAAAGCTTTATGTTGCATGCAGGTTTTCGTCCGATCTATAGTTTAATTGTAATCATTTCACTCATTTTATTTTGTTTTGGTGTTGTATGTTGGATATGCATGGGAACAAATTCTTGTAGCATTCAGCTATGGCCAAAAGATCTAATGATATATAAGAGAGACATTACACGTAGCATATAAAAGATAATAATAACACCCCAAGATGCCATACATCTAATTTTTTTCAACACAGCCAAGGAAATCTTTTATTAATCAAGAAGATTACAAAGAGAAAATCCCAAAGAAACATGGGAGTCAAAGTGCCAGAGGATTCTCGGCTAAACATCCTTAACTTGACAAGCAATCAAGAAAAGTGATAACTATAGCTGACATAGCTTTATTCGAAACAGCAAACACAAAATCCATTAGATGGAGATGCTATTTGGAATTCCCTTGCCAGAAAGTCCAACTTCAGCAGTTGGATAGAGCAAAGTGTACGGCACATTGACCGGACCAACACGATTCTTCAATTTCTTGTCCATGTTCATCTTTAATATTTCTCCTTCAATTTCAGCAAGTCTCGTATTAAAAGCCTCAAAAGCTGCCAGTGGTGTTGTATCTGCGGTCCATTTTGGGGTCCGTTGTCCAAGATACACCTCATCTGAGGCATGGTTTGATAGAGTTTCTACCACAGCAGTGACAATCAAAGATTGTAACTGTGTAGTCATTGTTCTGAAGAAAGTCTTCTCGGGATTCTTCTCAAGCTCAACATATTCAGGAGTGCCTTTCTCAGGTATAAACCTACGACTTAATGTTGGACGGTTTGGGAAGTAGCCTCCATAGGCGTATTGACCGTAGTTGACAGCTGCATGAAGAGCAGAAGCTATCCATATGACAATGGTGCAAGATTCTATCAGCTCTTCGCGAGTTTGCATTTTAGGCCACCATGGCTCATCTTTCTTGTCCCCATGACCCACCTCTCGCAATTCCTTCCACCAAGCTTGAAGTTCATGGTCTTGTTGAACGATTTTATCTTTTTTGTAGTAGAAGGAGCAATATTCTCTGACCCATTTTTCAATTGCAAACCAAATCTTCAATCCATCAACAGCATATGGATAGTCTTCTATCAATAGCTTAAGACCATGTAGAGAATTTGCATCATCAACTGCAATTCCTCTGAATATAGAAAGCAAAAGGGCATGTCATTTTCATAAAATAATATATCTCAATTAAATGGTTTAAAGAAGCTTTTCTCTTGGCCAGTGCTATCCATGTAACGCAAACAGGAATTAATCTCATATCCAATGTGGTATGGATACACCTCATAGTTTAGACCAAAAAAATAATTCATTTGTCACTAAGATTATATTACCTTTTCTTAAGATCATTGGGAAGTGCCTGCTCCAAGAAATTCCAACTTTTGTAAACTTTCGATGACATCTCCAAGGAATATTTCCTCGGGTAAAAGGTTTTCTCTATAACCCCATCTGCATTCACAAGCAATTCCCTGGCCAGTGCATTAATAGTCATCGTGTCACGAAAGTGAGGGTGGAGAAGTTTATAAATTGGATGAACCGCACTTAGTTGCCTGTTTGTTGCAATCACGAATGGCTCTAAAACTGCATGAGTATTCAACCTGAGATCGAATTGAAAGACACATATTACCAATGGCTAGATAATTTATTTGATAAAAAAACATTTAAGTCTTCTTAGGCAGATCCTTATTACCAATGGCTTACTAGCTGATGATGACCAGAATCATTCACAACTACAAAAGCTTTAGCAAACTGCCAAATAGAACCCTCAACCCCATGTTCCGCAGGAGTGTAAACCTTGCTAATAACACCAAATTTATCTCCATCTGGATGTGGTAAGCTCAATTCAATTGCCACCGGCTTCAATGTGTTGTCGCCTCTCAAGAAAAGAAGTGTTCTAGATGCGTAAGTCTTTGTTGTGGTATCCTGATTTATTTTCCTGAGGTAGGGTATTATTGTATCATGATGATCCAATATAAATAGCCTATTGCTGCTCAGTGCCTATGCAACCAAAATTCTTTTCAAGTTAAAAAATTGATAACAATAATAGTTTATTAGAGATAGATTAACAAATGAAATGTTTATATATATATATATATATATATATATATTACCTCTTCTACACTAAGTCCATCTAAGTTATACTCAATGTCTTCTTTGGTTATAGAACTGGTTTGATGACCATACACTTCTGGATCTAGCTTGCTAGATGGAGGGAATTCCTGCAGTTGATTTTATATAGTTAGTTATAAGTTGAGATGTAAAGATATATATGGCTTTTAAGTTTCCTTGTAATATCAGATTTCTTGACAACAACGGAGTTGATTAGTATGGTTTAAGCTTACTTTAAGAAGTTGGATGAGTAGAGGGTTCAGTCCAGCAAGCATTTCTCTGGCAAATTCTTGATCTGTTCTCCATGCAGTAGGCTTACTCCTATCTGTTCCCAAGTCATTAATACATTACAATGAATAGATTTTGAGCTCTCAAGTTAGAAATAGTTTAACACTAATTTTTTTTTACCTGCAATCAATTGAGGCACTGGAAATTTTAAGAGTTGTTGTCCATCAGTTCGAAAAAATTCCTTCATCATCTCTAAAGGAATTTGACTTGTGAGTTGATTGAGAATATCAGTAGGAAGTGGAATTCCATTGAAGTAGAGGTTGTCTACATCCTTAAAGGAGTCGAACTCATTAGGAGTAAAGTTTACAAAAGCTTCAAACACCGGAATGATTTGGTTAACTAAGGATTTCAGATTATAAGCAATAAAATCCGACTTCTTCAGGTGACCAAATTGCTCATCTCTAGGGACGTAAATGTTGAAGAAAGTACCCGGTAGAAAAAACCTGCTTTCAGTCTTGGGATCTATGAAGATAAGAAAAATTGAAGAATCATATTAGACTTAATACAACTAATGTATATATATAAAACAAAATGCATGTATGAATTAATCTCATATATATGTTATGAATATTGTCTAACCTGATCGTGATGGTGGTCTACTTGTTCTTCCTCTCCGAGGATAAGGATACTCCGCAGATCCTCCGAGAACAGGGCGGGCGAAATCTGAGCCTTGGTCAGGATTACCCAAATCATTGTAAAGAGCATAGTCATACACACGATCCCCTTGTTTGAGCTCTCCTGTTCCATCCCCTCTCAAGGCTTTTAGCTCTTCTTCCCTGTACTTACGGAGCGGTGCAGGCGTATCTTGTGGAAGGTATGTCTGCAAAAATAAAAAAAACTCTTAACCCCATTTTTTTAAATTGCTTGTGTAGTCTAAAATCTCTACAGATAGTGTATAGGATAATAATCTATTAATTAATATAAAATCAAAATTTCTTTTCATTTGTTTCTAACCTTGTTGGAGAAAAAAACTCGTGGTTTGCTATATTGTTTGTCAGGGTAAACCCAAGAATTACAAAGAAAATGAATTCGACCTTCGCCAGGAACATTTTCAAGAGTGATGGTCTTTAAGAAAAATTCAGCAGCATGATTATTTCGTAGGATGATAGCTCCAGGAGTTCCAAGCTCCTCACCCCACTCAAAGGAAACCTTATACAAAGAATCCTCGCCTGCTAATGGAGGAGTAAATGTAAGGTTCCAGTTCTCCAAAGCTTCTAACTTTCCCAACTTTCCTCCATTTTCATTTGCTACATACAAAGAGCATCAAAGTCATTAAACAGAAATAAAAGGGGAAAGAGAAGTTGACTCAGAGCTGAAAAAGAACTCACCAGAACCAGCATTGTCTGCACTGACAAGCTGGAGAGTGACTGTTTGCCCTACCAGCTCAAAAAGACTATCAGCTACAGTTGAATGTATGGCGGTGAAGTCCAAAACATTCTTCTTCACTAAAACAACACTGCCTGTGATTGTCTTCTCGTATTTCTTCTTCCCGGTAATCTCATTGACAACATTACCGGCAGCGTTGAGCGCAGCGCCGAGAATCATGTTTTCCCTTGGCTAGAAGAAGACTATGATTAATATTTAGAAATCTATGAGCAATCTGGTGTTGGATGCAGCAAAACTGCGAGAAATGTTGGCCTTATTTATAGATAAAATTTAGATGCTCAGTTAGATCTCTTTGATTGATCCTCACATGTCACAACCCATAAAATAAATGAGCCTGCTCCCACAACTTTGATTGGTTTGGTATGGATTGGCAATGTACTGTTTTTTAATAGTAGTGTGAACAAGAAATTCTAGGTGAAATACAAATATTTTTCTTCACGACTTAATTTTTATATTTTATGAGTAAAATATTTTTAAGAGAAAATTTGTTTTATTAATCTAACAAAAATTACTTAATTATTTTTAACACAGGATATTCACTTTCTTCCTCTTTCTTTATCTTATTTCTCTTATTTTCTTTCTCTTTCTACTGTTCGCTGTCGGCTTACGTTTAGACTGTGTCTGTCACTCATTATCGCTCATTGACGTGGTTCATCTAAGAAAATATGTCAAAATCATTCATAATTATTTTTCTTTTAACTTTTCATAATAAATTTGCATCTGTTTTTCCAACTCAAAAAATACCCAAACACGGTAGACTTAGAGGAAAAAAGTGAGAATTGATTTGGATTATAATAATTATAATTAGGAGAAGCTTTAATTTTTGATTGGGTTGTGTTTAGTAGTTGGTTAAATTGAAAAAAAAAAGAATTATGTATAAAATTTCTCAAAGTGAAATTATAAAAAAATCCATTAAATACATGTTATTAAATGAGTTATATTTGATGCATTGTCAATGCATATCAGTTATATACCGTCAGTCAACTTATTTCATTAATGAATAAAGTTTAAAAGTATACATACTTTTAAAAATAAATATTAACAAAGTATTTAAATTTTGCTCATTCATAAAGTGATACTCTGTTATATATATTGTTAATACATCAAATATAAACCCTATTAAAATTATTTTTTAAAAAAATTTAATTTATGTTTTTTTTTTGTTCTTCGTTCATACGTCATTGGCTTTATGTATTGGTTGTTTGATTTATGACTTTACCAAAAAATTCAAATCTAATTTTTTTATGAGCTAAATATTTTAAAAATTTTATGACGCAAGCAATGATTTTAAAAATAAACAGGTTCTATAAGTTAGACCGCAGACACTGTGTATGACAAAATGCTTATAAAAGAAATCGTGACCATGCACATCTTCAACAAATGATATAACCCGTCAATGTGAATCTTTATCCAACATGTTATATATGCTTTAATTACTCTACCAACTAGAATACTTTATGCAAAATTATTTCTTGTGTTCTTTTTTTTTCTTTTTCTGTCTTAAATTAGAAAAAGATAAAAACAGTATATTTATGGATAAAATGTGAAAAATGTGGGCTTTATTTATAGATAAAATCAAGGTGCTTTTTTTTTTGGTTAACCATGATATTGGTACGAAGTATCCATCGTCGGTAACAGTGACTAATCTCCGTTGGGGATCCTAAGCGCACACAAAGTAGGTAATCCCCTTCCAGCATAGTTTACTCTATATCCAAAACTAAGAATTGAACCTTGAACACTTGATTAAAGGATGAAAGCCGCTATCACTCACGTCAACCAATGTTGGTTAAAATCGAGGTGCTTTGTTAGAACTCTTTGATCGCTCCTCTCAACCTCATGAAATAAATGTGCCAGCTCGTGTATAGATTCTCAATGTACTGTTTTGTAATTTCTACCTGAAATGCAAATATTTTTCTTTACGACTTAATTTTTTTAATTTTATGAGTAGAATATTTTAAAAGAAAAAATTTATTAATCTAATAAAAATTACTTAATTATTTCTAACACAAAAAATTGACTTTCTTCTTTTTTCCTTTTATTATCTTTTTTTTAATAATTCTTCGATTTGTCTGCGTGTAATCAACTATCACTCATCGCAACTCTCATTGGGTGGTTCGTTTAAAAAAGTATATCAAAACTTTCCTAATTTCCTGCTCTTTTTATTGAGAATACCCCATGTGGGATTTTTAAAAAAATGATTTGGATTATAATAATTATAGATAGAAATTTTAATTTTTGATTAGATTGTGTCTAGTAATTGGTAGTATAAAAAAATGAGTTGTGTATAAAATTTTCTCAAAGTGAAAATATAAAAAAATTCATTAAATACATATTAAAATTTTTTATTTATGATTTTTTTGTTCATATTTCATTGGTTAACTGATAATATATAAATATTATATATTGTTAGTATATCAAATATAAACTCTATTAATATTAATATATATTCTTAAAAAAAGTTTTTTATTTATGATTTTTTCTTCATACAATGGGCTGGTCTTGATTGTTTGATTTATGATTTTTTTTCATACTTCATAGGCATAAGTCTTGATTGTTTGATTTATGATGTTTTTTCATACTTCATAGGCATAAGTCTTGATTGTTTGATTTATGATTTTTTCGAAAAGTCCAAATCTATTCTTTTTATGAGCTAAATACTTTAAAATTTTGAGAATGTAAGCAATGATTTATACAATAAACAAGTTCTATAAGTTAGACCGCACACACACTGTATGACAAAAATGCTTAAAAAAAAAAAATCGTAACCATGCACATCAACAAATAATGCATTCTACCTCGCTATTAATGGCTGCCGGCGAGGGCAAAACAAATGGATATATAACCCGACAATATCAATCTCCATCCAACATGTTACATGTGCTTTAACTACGCTACCTACCAGATTACCTTAAAAATTTCTTCTGCTCTTTATTATTATTATTATTATTTGGTCTTGCTGTCTTAAGTTAGAAAACGATAAAACAGTATATTTATAGTTATAGACAAAATGTGAAAAATGTGGCTTTATTTTTATAGATAAAGTCGAGATGTTTGTTAGATCTCTTTGATTGATCCTTTCAACCCCATTAAATAAGCCTGCTCGTACAACTATGATTGTTTGGTATATATTCGGCAATGTGCTGTTTTGTAATAGTAATGTGAAAAGAGAAACTCTACGTGAAATGCAAATATTTTTCTTTACGATCTAATTTTTTTAATTTTATGAGTAGAATATTTTTAAGCGAAAAAATTTATTAGTTTCATAAAAATTACTTAATTATTTCTAACACAAAAAATTCACTTTCTTCCTCTTTTTTTCTCTTAATTCTCTTTTCGTTTCGTTTTATAATTCAATGATTAGCTTACGTATAGACATTATCACTGATCGCAATTCATTTGCTATGGTTCATTTAAGATAGTATATAAAAATTTTCGTAATCTCTTTCTCTTTTTATGTAACGACCCGTTACCACATGTTTCACCTTATTTTACACAATTCATTCGGTTGGGCTGTCTGTGATACTTCACTTTTACTAATTGTTAAACAAATTTACATAACATTGTTTATATTATACACATCCCCTATCTTAGTAAATCAGATAAGTAGTACTGCAGACATGTCTAAATACAGAAAATAAATGATCGTACCTCATATAAATCAGTCGGTCTGTCACATTGTTCTTTGTGTACAACCGTGATCTACAATCAATTGATCTCACAATCTTTAAAACCTGAAATGTTTAAAATTAAGAGATGAGCAAACCACGGCTCAGTAAGAGAGTTATATGTCACACTTGATATTCAGCTATCTATATGTTGAAAATATTTTTCATTCTCTTTAAAATCTTCCTAGCTGGCTCTAGGCTCACATGTAGGAAGGATACTACAGTCGGCTAGGGATCCAGATAGAGTAAGGCAGGTATTTTAAAATACCTGACTTGTTCCGGAACCTAGAAGCAACTGTAGAGAGTATTAAATCCATTTTTCTTAAAACGATAAAACTTTCGTTTTTCCCACAGAGTAAACTACTTATTTCTTTTCACTTCAGTATCCTTTAAAACACGTGACAGTACAATGATTTGTAAATATCTAATCATTGGATAAACACTTCTTTGATTATTTCTATCTTAGAAATAATTCTTATGTTATTCTTTTAGAATAAACTTCTATTTTTCTTTTCAAATCAGTAACCGTATCGTATAGTTCAGTGAAACAATATATTCAGTATTCAGTAAAACAGTATCTCGATACGGTTCAGTCAGTAACAGTAAACAGTAGCTACCAATTCAGTAAATAGTATACGGTAGCTTTCCGTTCAGTAAACAGTAAATGGTAGCTTTCAGTTTAGTAAAACAGTAATCAATGGCTACCATTTCAGTGCACAATACAGTTTGGTAAACACGGTATTTTGGTACGATTTTTCATCAGTAAACAGTAACCAGTGATCAGTACAGTAAATAGGATTCTGCAAATCCTTTCAGTAAACAGTAATCATTGTGTGAGACCAGGCATCAAATAAATCATGCTATCATCGTTCCCCCTCCCCCTTGCGAGAACGAAATTTACCGCTATTGGGGTGCACCCGTAGGCCATCGCCCCTCACGGCTATCTCTGCTAGATCTATGGCCATAATCTATAGGTGGTCCTCGAGTCCACTTGCCAAGTGACCTCGAGACCGCTGATGACTTGGCGGGTCCATCAGCCCTGTGACGCCCTGAGGTGCACCCGTTGGTCTATCGACCCGAGCCACCGCCCCAGGTGGGTCACGCAATTACATGAATAATAATGCATGAACTCAGGGCCTATAGTCTCAAAACAGTATAAACCGTACCATAGACTTTATAGATTTTAAACACCGTAAATCAAATATCCATAAGGCTCACATGTAAACATAATCACCTTTATGAAATTTATAAAATAAATAACATTTTTCAAATTATTTCATAAAGGTATATATCATGTTTTCCATACCATGAAGACAGTTTGCAAAATCATCACTGAAAGTATAAAGGGCAAAACTGTCTTTTTCTACAGTAAAACACATATGCACGCTTTTCCGTGCATTCAATCGAAAACATGGTTTTATAATTATCGGAATTTCAAACAAATCATTTTTACAATTTATGAAAATAAATTATTTATTTTCTAACTTTAAATTCTCATCACCATGTTTTCTTCTAAAAACACGTGTAGAGACCTCTAGTCTCGAAATCATAGTTTTTCTTCATTTCTTAACCTTTATGAAATTTTCATAATTAATTATTTCCATAATTAAAACCATAAAGGTTTTATGTAAAATCAAGTTAATATTTAAGAATATTTATAAAAATATTCACTTCAGTCTCTTTTTCATTTCCATCTCGTTTCACGTGAAATATCACCTACCGGGTGAATTTTCGGTGATTTCCTTTTCACCATTCTCGAAAACATGAATATTTTAAAATTAAATATCACTATATTCATGTTTTATGAAATTTACTTAATTTCTCGATTTTTGTACTCAAAATCGTTTCACGTGAAATCAAATCTTTTATTTTGATTTTCGGTGATTTTCGATAAATTTCAGAAATTTTTTTGATAATTTTTCGGCAGTATAACGGCTACCGATTTGGCTAGCCTCCTGCACGGAAAATACAGTTTATATTTCTCAACTGGTATTTCAGCACAATTTGAAACCGATAAATCACCACAATTTTCAAAACTAATCATTATAAATTGCATTTATAAATTAAATGCATAATTTAAAACATGTGACCGAATATCCTTACAGGCGGCACATGTCTCCCTTACCTGTTTCGGGTCGGCGACTGCCTTTCAAAGGTCGCGCCCGTGTTCACCTCTCCCGATTCCATCGTCTCGGTAATCGAGGATGATTTTCTGGAATTTAAATTCTAAAAATTAGAATTTTTTCATAATTATTTAAATAAATAAATTATTTAAATAATTTAACACTTTTCGGGATTTCTTACCGATTCCCGTATTTCCCGGGATTTTCCGTAATTTCCGAATTCTCGGGAATTTTCCGAATTCTCGGGAATTTTCCAAATTCCCAGAATTCCTTTTCTCTTTCTTCTCTTTTCCCTCTTTCTTCTTCTCTTTTCTTTTCTTTTCTTTTCTTTTTCTTTTTCTTTTTTTTTCTTTTCTTTTTCTTTTTCCTTTTCTTTCTTTTCTCGCCGGACCGGTCTGCCTCCTTCCTCGCCGGTTCCTCGCCGGAGGCCGGTTCTCCGGCGGCTCAGGGGCTCAGCAGCTGGCCGGCACCATGGCGAAGCCGGATCTGGCCTCCGTTCGTCACGAATCGACGGCACGGCAGCGGATCTACTCGGTTTACCTTCGGTTTCTTCCCCTCCTCCGTCGGCCTTCCTCCACCGTCGTTGGCCTCACCTGTGGCCTCCATCCCTTTCCTCTTCTTCCGCCGGTGCTTCGGCTGTAGTGGCGGCGGCCAATTCCGCCGGCACCGCCAGATCTGGTTTTCGGTTTCTTCCTCGATTTTTCGCCGTTTCGCGTCGATTCCTTCTCCGTTTCGCTTCGCCGGCGTTGCCGTCGGCTTCCTTTTCCTTTCCCAGCGACGACGCTTCTCCTTTCCTCTCTCTTTTCCCTCACCGGCGGCCGCTGACGGGGGCGACTGCGCCTAGGCAGGCAGAATCGGGGTCTTCCCGATTCTGTTTCTTCTGTTTCCCTTTCCCCTTTTGTTTTTATTTTACTTACTATTTTTAGTATATTTATATAATATATACTTTATACTATATACATATAATATATATACTATATATTACACATGTTACAATATATATTATATATAAATTATATATATTGTACATGACAAAATATATATCTAGTATATATATTTATGTATATTTATATACTTTAAAATAAATAACATTTATATAAATATTTATATAAATGTAATACTTCCATATATATTGTATTAACAATATATATACCTTTAAACTTTAATGTAATTTAATATTTACATTTCCTCAAATATGTATATACTTATATATACATAAAATGTCATACTTGAATACATATGTATTATTTAAATTTATAAAATAGTATATATATATACTTATATATATACTACATACCATACGGTATTTAAATACATATGTATTTGCATGAAAATACATTTATATAATATATAATTATATAAATATATTTCACATTTCCTTTCTCATTTCCTTATTTAATTTAGATTTCCATTTATCGAATTTAAATTTCCTCTTTCCATTATTTTTATTTTCACTTCCTCAATTCTCAGAATTTCCACAATATTTCGATTCTCACAATTTTATTTATTTATTTCACTAAGTCTCCAATATTGATAATTTTCCATAAATGGAAAATTTACGGTTATCACATTTTACTTTTAGAAAAACACCCAAACACTAGATTTAGAACAAAAATGAATTGTTTTGGAGTATAATAATTGTAGAGAAAATTTTTCATTTTTGATTGGGTTGTGTTTAGTAAGTGGTTGTATTGAAAAAAAAATATGAATTGGGTATAGACTTTCTGAAAGTGAAAATATAAATAAAAAAATTCACTAAATACATGTTATTAAAATTAATACTTCTTAACAAAATTTTGATATAAGATTTTTTTTTTCATATTTCATAAGGGGTAAAAAAACAAATCGAATATAAAGAGTTGATTTAGTGATATAAAATCTCATTGAGTTCTTTAATAAAAATGATTCATAATAGGAAATTTTATTTCAAATTTTCATCGAATCAAATTTTTTTAAAACAGAATCAGCCGTAAAATGCAAATGGAAGTTAATCTTATATCTAATCTACTATAAAAATAGCTAATAAACAAAAAAAAAAGTCAAACTTCAATTTAATCTCTTTTTTTAAAAAATAATTTTTGCTAAACTAGATCTTAATTGTTATTGGTTTAAGAGTTTGAAAACGAAACGTTTGACTTTTACGAAAAATAAGTTCTGCATAAAAAAAAATCGTAGCCAGGCACGTCGAAACACGGGGATAACAACCTAATGATATCAATTTCTATGGGACATGTGCTTTAGTCACAATACCGACCAGCATTACTTTATAGGACACATGCTTTAATTATTTCTGGTGTTCTATATTTATTTTTATTTTTTTTCTTTTCTGTCTTAGAAAAAGATAAAAGGAGTGCGTTCATGAATCACGTTTGGCCCGTTTAGAACTAGGGGGCCACATTAATCAATTATCACCGGGAGCTAGCTAGCTAGGAATTGGATAAATGGGATATTATTACGGATGCAAACGAATTAAATTATTTATAATTATTTGAGTTTGATTTAATTATTATTTGAATTTAATTTGTTTATTTTTAATTATGTTTGAATTCAAATTATTCCAGTATCAAGTTAAATTGAATCTGAGTGTTTTAATATAATGCTTAAACAAGTCCTAAGCTTAGTCAAATTTTTTTAATATTTTATTATTATTTTACTCTCATAACATATGAATGAAAATTAATAAATTAAATCTATCGAGTCGAATTCAAGCTACTCAAGTATTTTATTGAGTTGACCTCAAATTTTAAAAATCAAGTTTAATTGAGCTTGATCTGAATTTCGAGTCTCGACTTTTCATGCCTGATATTTGATCATCTCGATTTTGTTAGAATACACACCTAGATATGACCAAAAGAGTGTAGCCATAAATTTTGCATGTGTGACATGTAAATATGATTGTGGTTGTATCATGTAAAATTAAAAAATATGTCAAAATTTATGTTGATATGTCAAACATAATTTTTTATTTTTTAAAATTTTAATTCGTATTACCTTTATTTCCTTTATTCATCTAATTTTTCTCTTCACTAACTCGAATTTGAATCTACCAAAAAGCTACAACTTACAAGAATGTAATATTTTATGAATTAATCAAGTCCAACATAGATAAACTTGCTTGATTCGATTCCAAGAAGAAACGTACCAGGCGAAACCTAGGAATTCTTGATGCTTAGCCAAAAAAATTATATATTAGGGCAATATACTGTTCATGTATTGTAATTATGACAACAACATAATTTAAATAAAAATTTATATTTGATACATTGTCAATGTATAACTCTCATAAATTGTCACTAAATCGTAAGACATCACCTCATTAAAATCATAAGTTTTAAAATGAAAAATCATTAAAAATAAATATTATTAAATTCACTAATTAATAAATTATTATAATATGATTCAACGATGATATATGAAATTTATAGGATGATAGTGCATAAAATATAAAATCATATTACAATATTGATGCCTTCTCTTTAACAGGCCAAATCTCAAACAAATGGGTTCTTCGCCCACTATTGGTGATTTCATAGGGCTAGATTAAAGCCCAGCTAGTCAGTAGAAGGCTACTTTGGGCCCACTTAGGAGCCCATTAGGCTTAGTTGGGCTGATTTGAAGCCCAAGAGGCTTAACTTTTTGCCCATAAAGCCCAAATTGAAAGATAAAACGGGCTTTTGACCAAATACATGGGTCATCAATGGGCCAAACCTTTTCTGCTGATCTGGCAAACATGCTGACATGGCAGCCTTAGAAAACAGTTGCATGGATCTCACTCCACTTTAGGAACAGAGAATCCTTGTTTCGCTTTTCAGTCTGTGTCTCCTCTGCTTCATGCCAATGGTACTCATTCTCTGTCACCGTCTCGATTCCCAATAGAAAATCTAATTCCCACTTTTGGAGGCTCTTGCTTTTTCAAACACTTGACATTCCCAGAAATAATCTAATCTTTTTTAAATTCGAAAGCATCAATCGTTTCATTTTATAAATGTTATATATTTCAGCTAGAGCTTGAATTTAGAATGTTCTGTCTGTTTTCTTTCTTTTCGATGGCGACCACCCAAGAGCATAATCTCTCTCTTTCTGGTGAGTTACTGTGTTATTCCAATTCCAAAAGACTTGGTTTGTCTACTTTCTGTTTGGTTCGCGAGAAAACCTTTTGCTTCTGAATTAAGTTTTGGTTTTCATGTTGTTTTCCTGGAGTTTCCTCTGGTAACTTCTGTATGTCCTTTTGTTTTTATTTGGCTTCTAAAAATAGAGAATGAGCTCGATTATTGTATATTTGGATTGGGATTAGTTCAGTTTTGTATAGGAGCTCAGAGAGCTTAGGAGTTCTCTTAAGCTCAAATTATTGGAGTTTTTCCATTTTTAATAGTCAAAGTAATGAAACTTAGGGACTTTACAAGGATCCCACAATTTTTTGTTGGTTATTAATAATTATAGGATCAGAAGTTTGCAAAACCAACATGATACTTGCATTGACATTTTATTACACTAAATATGTACACACACACATATTTCTTCTTTGCTAATTGCTTGTTCATTTGTGGATTTTATATTGTTTTTTTGGAGCATTAGATTGGATGTCAGGGATCTACATTTGTTTTGTTATGACTAATCATCTGGCATTATATCTTGTAGAAATTCGTGAGAAGCACCGTGAAGAATTGGAAAATCTTACCTTAACAACTCAGCCCTTAAGAACTTTAAAGCTTTTTGTCTTCGCTGTTATTCAATGGATTCATCAGCTAATTCGACATCGTGCTGGTTGGTTCATGTATTCAAGCACTTTGGCTGGAAGTATTGGAATTCTGCTCATGACCATTGGTGGCCCTCATGAAAAGGTATGATATTGTGCTATGTTGCTTGTAGTGGATAATTCAATCTAAATTATAGAAAGATTATAAATGGCTGCCAGTGTTTCAGTTGGTATTCTTAGATGTTGTGATTACTATTTTTTGAAGAACTAATACTAGTTGAATATTATTCATTTGTCATTTGAGTTGGTGCAAAGCATGTAAGATCATGGTTTTTTTTGCTAGTGTGTTGGTTTCATAAGGAATGTTTGCATTTTGTCAGCATCATTTCTCGATAATATTTCAGATCATCCTTGGAAGCTTCAATTATGTTTTGATCTATTTCCGTGTTCTCATGAATAATGATATTTGGCAGATTCAAGAGCTTATTCATTATGTTAAATTCGGAGTTTGGTGGTTGGCCCTTGGGGTGGCATCATCAATTGGCCTTGGTAAGGGCAGTTCTAGTTTGTCACTATCAAATTTTTGCTGCTACTTCTATGATATTCTAGGTGCTTGTACCATTTGCTTGTGAAGGATTCCAACCATAGTTTCCCTGCAAACTTTATACTCTTGCGTTTATTTTCATTTGTTCGAATAGATGGTGAGAAACCATTGTGTATTCCTAAATTCAGATTATCACTTGACTTGTTAACTGCTATATTCCTTTTGTACTTGGTATTGTTGTTCTACTTCCTTTGGTACTTGCTATATACATGGCTTTATTTTCCAATGGAACTCTGAATCTATTCTGTTTCTCCCAGGATCTGGTTTGCACACATTCGTGCTGTATTTGGGTCCACATATCGCCTTTTTTACCATTAAAGCTGTGCAGTGTGGCCGTGTTGATTTAAAAAGTGCTTTATATGATACAATTCAATTGAATACTGGTCCTTCATGGATGAATAAAAATTGCACCGAGTATGGGCCTCCGTTGTTCCCATTGGGACATGGTTCAAGAGTTCCACTCAGTAGCATATTGCCTCAGGTTCAGCTAGAGGCTATCTTGTGGGGTATTGGAACTGCACTCGGAGAGCTCCCTCCGTATTTCATATCTAGAGCAGGTAGCAAAGGCAAATAGATGTGCTAGTTTGTGTTTAGACTTGTACACTTCCATTATTGTCTGATTCTTTTCTGTTTTAATACTACTTAAATCTTTGGCAGCTCGCATGTCGGGTAGCAAATTGGATATCATGGATGATTCCGATTCTTCATCGATGGAAGATGGTAGAGACACAAGCAATCATCTGGAACAGATAAAACGTTGGCTTCTTTCACACTCACAATACTTGAACTTCTTCACCATTTTATTTCTTGCTTCGGTAATCTGGGAACTTTTTCTTTCTTCTTTTCTTCGCACTTTTAGTTGTACTTCTGATATTTGATTGTTACTTTGATCAATGCTATGAAAGAATATCTGCTTCATGAGTGAAAGGTGGTTTTATGAATGATACTATCCACAAAAAATGTATTTGCTCACTCAAGTAAATACTCAGAAGGTGATTTAGCCTGATGAAATGCATTAGATATAACTCTGGTTATTTTTTCAGCTAATCATAGTATTGAACTGTTGATTTCTGGTAATTGTGCAATGCTGAAGCAAAGTGCTGCAGTCTTTCAAGTTTCTTTATAAATTCTGTTAGTAACCCATTTGAACTTGTAATTTTCTGATTAGAGTGGTATGTTTTCAGGTTCCCAATCCTCTATTTGACCTCGCGGGTATTATGTGTGGGCAATTTGGCATTCCATTCTGGAAATTCTTTCTAGCAACATTAATTGGAAAGGCGATCATTAAAACTCACATTCAGGTTTGAGAAGTCTAAGATTTCATACCAGGAGGTGTTTGGGCTTTGATGTTATTTTCTGACTTATGGTTGTTATTTCCTGTTTGCAATCGCAGGCAGTTTTTATCATCTCAGTTTGCAACTATCAGCTTCTCGACTTCATTGAAAATGAGTTGATTAGAGTGCTTAGCTTCATTCCAGGGCTAGCCACCATTGCTCCGAACCTTATCATGCAACTAGATACTGTTAGAGACAAATATATGTCACCTTCTCTTTCAGTCTCCTCTAATATTAAGGTAATAAATATTCACAGATTAGAACCATAAGTATACCTATGCAGGATGCGTTTCGTTGCCTGCTAATTTATGTTTCTGTTCTTTCTCTGCAGGCGAAGACATGGGATTTATCACTTGCTTCAATGTGGAACGCCGTTGTATGGCTCATGCTCCTAAACTTCATCGTTAAGATAGTAACAGCAACTGCTCAGAACTTTCTCAAGGAACAACAGGAAAAGGAGTTGATAACATTGTCAAACAACTCTTCTGAATTAAATCCTTCAGGTTCCAAATCCATTTAGGCATTCAATGAAGTTAGCAGTCGTTCCGTTCCCTGTTTTGTTCATCTTTTGCATCATGCCTCGTGAATCATGATGTGCTAATTTTTGTGGCAGAACATTTTTACATCTGCCACAATTAACAGTTTTTCCACACCATATGCATTCTTGTGTTTAATTTGTATAAAAAAGCTTGAGGGAACAGAAGGGGAAAAGCAAGTACCATACTTCATTCTTGTTTTTGGATTTTGGATTGTAATATCAACTTTGTTGTCAAACTCAGGCAAAATAAACTAAGTTGTTAGCTTTATTATCCGTGTCAAGCTGATTTTTTCTGAACCATCTCACTGATTCGTTGTAGCATGAGGTAGAGGATTGTATAATATCTTCAATAACAGATTTCAAGCTTTGCTCGGAAATCCGTATACTAGAATGGAAAGTAGGAAAAACAGCATTGAAATCCCCTTGGAAAAGTATGCATTGCCTCGTTACATTTCAGAGTCTAAGCTATCCATATCTTACTCGACAGCTGAAGAAAGCAATGAAAATTTTCTGTTGAGCATAGACAAATCTGTGATCTCAATGCTGCAGTTTGGATACATTCACTTGGAAAATGTAAGTAAACATACAGTATCGAATGAGTTACAAATGCCAGAAACATCAGGAACTTGCTTAGTTCCTAGTACAAGTAAAAACTGCAAATTTGGACAATATTAACACTGGACATTATGCTTCATTGTAATAACTTTACATTAAGGAATTTTATTAAAGCTGTGAATTCTTGATTCATCATCATTCATCAGTTTGATATACATTACCAACTAGGCCAAGCCTGTCTGCCTCTCCCACCTGAGGTCCGAAGAGAATTGAGATAGAGCAGCTCGAGGATCACCATTTGAAATGGACAAATAGTATTGAGCAGTACCATCATCAACTTGCATGCTTCTCTTCAAGGACTCAATCACCCTTCTCTTGCCCTTATCGGAGGTCACACTATTCAACAATGGTCCAGGCTTTCTGGTGGGCTCGCCATCAAGATACATCACTGCCACCTCTCGCTTTGCGTAGGTATCCAACTCTATATAGCATGTTGCATTTATAAGAATGTCTTGATTGCTTATAGGGATAAGTAACCTCTCTCTTGAGTAAATCCCATGGTCACTCAACATGTTATTCACGCGCTTTATGTCCATAACCTGCAAATGCAAGGAAGGTATATCCAAACACTAAGGACAAGCAAAATGTTGGAGCACTAAAACGAAAAGGTTTGTAACAGAAAAGGGAACTAGAAATCATAAAGACAAACTCCTTGTAGAGGAGAGGAGTCATAATTCTCTAATCCCTGAAGCAGAAAATCTTTTGTTGCATCTCTCATTTCACCAAATTTTATTCTCATCACCATCATCATCATCATATCCAGAACCTTTATTCCAATACTAGGGCATGCATTCTTTTCACTAAACCCAGACTCTGATGTAATGCATAGCTGTGTAGGAGACATCCCAACGGAGTTCTTTAATCGGACAAGTTTTATAGCTAGTTATCCTATCATACCACCGACCCTCTTTCCTTTCTTTATTCTCTTTTATCCAGGCATGGGGCCGACTACATTATTTTATAATACGCAACACAGAGCAGAGTTAAATTCTGGTCTCTTCTATGCAGTCCAAATGCCAATCATTGATCAAGTTATTTGAGCTACCTTAGTAACCAAAACCAGAAACTATGAATCAGCCTCCCCAATCTCCATGTCCACCCAAATCTTAAATCTCCGACTACCAGAGTCACCCATACTTCAAGAGGAATACAAGAAAAAGAATGATTATAAAGTAAGTTCATTGTATATATGCTGCTCATATCAGTAAAAAGTAATTCAAGTTTTACTCTTTAATAATATCATGCAATTTCAAAACAAAGACAATCTTATTATGTAAAAGACAAAAGATTCAAGAAAAAAGAATCATAATTTCTCGTTTTTCGAAGCAAATTCCTTCACTTTCTCGTCAAACAAAAGTATGCTTTTTGTACCTGAACGGAGTACTTAACAGCAAGACTAGCAACAGTCTCCCCTCTCATAATCCGATGCGAGATAGCGAACTTCCCAATCCCATTGTCTCTCCAGAAACTTCTAGAACTGGGCTTCCCCACCACTTCCAGAAGCTTCCAAGGAGCCTTGAACGCCTCCACAACCATCTCGTCATCGGAAGCGACGGCGTTCCAGGCCTTGCAAACGCAGCTGGCACGAGCCAAGTCCGTGAGAGAGAGCTTCTCGAAGATGAGTCGGAGGGTGTCGCCGCAGGTGAGAGCCGAGAAATGTGAGTCCATGGGGGAGATGGTGGCGGCTGAATCGTTGACGATGGCGTCCGAAGAGGAAGTGAGGGGGGTCGTGAGGGTTGATTCCTTGTCGTTTTGATCGCAGCAGCAGCTCATTTTTGCAGACAAAGAGATGAGATGAGTTTGAGCGGTGGTTGACAGAAGATGTACAAAAAAGTCAGACAAAGACAACAGGTTACAAGTTACAAGTTACAAGTTAAACCGCTACTAGTCAACCAGAGCTTAGAGATACGTCAGAAATTGATTTCGGTAAAACTGAAAATAATAATAAATTATTAAAAATATTTTTTTTTAACAAAATAATTAAAATTTTAAGAACAAGAATAAAAATGTAATTTTACTCTCTTGTTATTTTAATCTTTTATTGAATTTTGGTCCATCGATCGCACTAAAATAATACATATGGACTTGCCAAACGCCTTAAACCAGCGACCCATTTAGTAGAGTCAAGAAGATCTCATATCAAACCTAAATTAAATTTGATTTGAAAATTTAAAATTCTATCTTTTGCTTAGTATTTTCAAATTTGAACTTAAATAGATAAAATACTTAAATCACATAAATTTAATTAATAAGTTTAATTTGTTATTATTAAATAGTATATTATAAAAATAAAATAATAAATATAAAAACATATTAAAAATCAATTAAAAAATAAATATATTTAAATTCAATTCAACTTTTTTCTTTATTCATTCAATTCAACTCAACTTATTACTTAAATGTTCTGAACACGATTTGAAAATAAACTAATGCTAAGTAATGTTGCTAAGTGCTAACCATTGTATATAGCGGCCCATTAGACTTAGATGAGCTGAGTAAGATCCAGGGTGGTGCAAGACTATTTTGAGCCTAAGTTTCTCGTCCTTTGAGACACTATGGATCATAAGCCAATTAAGGGTTTGAGTTTGTATTTAATGTTGGTTTCCTGGGTCTTTTTGTTTTCTCTGGTTCTGGGTGATTCTGGCTGTTGCTCCAGTTATGATCACTATTTCACAAAGCATCAAACTGTAAACTTAAACTTCAAGATGTAATCTTTGAAACACGAAAAGAAGAAAGCAAAGAGCTTTGTCTGAAATGCGTACACTTTAAACAGTAGAAAAGAAGAATGAAGTCTTAGATTTGAGATCAAGCTGTAGAAAACAATAATAATACGATGTCCACTCAGAAAAGCAACTCCATTTACGAAACAAAGACTGTTAAAGATTAAATTTTGGGATTTCTTCCATCAAAAAAAGTTTGGGATTTCAGACAGTAAAAAACGACAATTCCCACTTCCAAACAGGCCGAGTTTTACTTGCTAGTTGTTGGCTCTCTTCCTTATACGACACAGTTTTTGACCAACTCCCATAATTTCTGGTTTCTTTGCTTTCACAAACCTCAATTCCTTATCGTCTCTGTTTGAGGAAAGCTCTTTTCTCTCCTTGTTTCTATTGGAATCTGCTACTATCAACTATGCATTCTCTGCCATCACAAGCAATGCGTCCTCTCTCTCTCAGCCCATCTCTCTCCTCTTCTCGTATTCCTTTCTTCTCCTTCTCACACCCCATTTTCCACAAATTCAAAACCAACCCCACAATTTATAAGAAATCACAAAAGGGTCCTCCGTTTTTTACCCTACGGTGCTGGAGTTCTGGCTCTGTAACTGCCAAGCCCTCTTCGGAGCTTCGTAGGAACCGTGCTGTTCAAGAACCGGATGAAAAGGTTGTTGCTCTCCGCCAGCTGTTTTCCAAGCCTGGATTTGGTATTGATGCTTATATCATTCCTTCTGAGGATGCTCATCAGGTTCAATTCTCTTTAATTTCTATACTTTTTAATGCTTAAAAAAATACAGTTAACTCATAATTTAGACGATAAACTGATAGTGTAAATGGATGAGATTAATATTACTCGGTCTCTTAGGTGCCTATGAGCTGCCTCAGATCTCTGCAGATACATATGTATCATTGTTTGTTTGTACTTGAAAGAAGACTTCAATTTGATGTACTTTTTGTATATATTTTTCAGTTAATCCTCGAATTCGAATATGTTTTGGTTGTGTCAATAATGGTTTCAAGTTTGTTTTAAGCAGATTTTAAGAGCTCAAGTTAATACATTTCAAACTATGATAAATGATTATGCAGTTTTACTACTTATTAGCATTTCTTAAAATGTCATGATTAAGGATTATCAGTCTTATCTGTAAGTGAGACTGAAATTTGTCTCAAGTTCCAAAATTTGCAATTAGTTTAATTGCTTTTTGGCATGGTTTCCAGAGTGAGTTCATTGCTGAATGCTACATGAGGAGAGCCTATATATCAGGCTTTACTGGCAGTGCAGGGACTGCTGTTGTCACAAAGGATAAAGCAGCTCTGTGGACCGATGGTCGCTATTTTCTGCAGGTTTATTTTGTTGGCAAACTTTTAAAGTCATTTTAATGGAGTTCTAGCTAGTATGATCCACTATGGGATAAATGCATTTGATTCTAGTTATTCCTTTATTCTGACTGTTTAGGCTGAGAAGCAGTTGAACTCGAGCTGGATTCTCATGCGAACTGGTAACCTTGGAGTTCCAACAACTAGTGAATGGCTTAATGATATTTTGGCTCCTGGTGGCAGAGTCGGCATTGATCCTGTGAGCAATCTTTCAACCTCCTAAATGGATGCATATAGCTTACCATTTGCAATAAGCATACCCCTTATTAACGCTTGGTTGTTTCTGATGATGTCTGATAATTTGAAGGGAGCAGTTTCTTTTTTCTTATGATGCTGCAGAAGAATTGAAGGAGGCTATATCTAAGAAGAATCTTGAGTTGGTTTACTTGTACGATTTAAATCTTGTGGATGAAATATGGAAGGAATCAAGGCCAAAACCTCCAAACAAGCCAATTAGAGTACATGATATCAAATATGCCGGTTTAGATGTTGTGTCCAAATTATCTTCCCTGAGGGCTGAACTAGTTGGCACTGGTGCATCTGCAATTGTTATATCCATGCTAGATGAAGTTGCCTGGTTGCTGAACTTGGTAATAATACTCGCATACTTAGTTGTTCATTTATAGAAACAAAAATGTTGATAGACTTTGTATAGAGAGAAAGAGACGGTTGATCATTCAATAATTCTGCTTCTTTTAAATCCTCCATCCAAATAACACCATATATCTCGTTTTGCAGAGAGGAAGTGATGTCCCGCATTCACCTGTTATGTATGCATACTTAATTGTGGAGGTTGATGGGGCAAAGTTATTTGTAGATAAATCTAAGGTCACCCTAGAGGTGATGGATCACTTGAAGAATGCAGGTGTTGAATTAAGGCCATATGACTCCATCCTTTCTGAAATTAGGAGGTATTTTTGGGGTGCCATTATTTTTGCATCAGAAACATTTTGCTTTGAATTGGGCTTTTTTGCATGCAATGGTGAAATGAGGATTTTCACTTTAGTTCGTTAGGAAACTAGCACATCTTTCATTGGAGCAGATTTTCACAAGTTTTCATATATATTTTTTTTCTATATCATAGACTTTCTTGTTTGAAAAGAATGTAATATACAATGCAAAAGAAGCCAACAAAGATGTTTTTGTCTAAGATTGCAAAGATTTTCAATTAGATCTAGTCTTGCTAGGGCAAACTTATTTTAGAAATGACTATAGGTTCCTTTTTCAGACTGGCAGCAGAAAGGGCTCAGCTGTGGTTAGATAAATCATCTGTTAATGCTGCTATTGTGGAGACGTATAAGTCTGCTTGCGATAAATATCTTATAAACCGTGGGAGTAAAGGCAAAATAAAGAATAAGGGATATGATGAATCCAATGGTCTCTTTGAAGGTCCTTCTGGAGTTTATATGCGATCTCCAATCTCCCTGGCAAAGGCATTGAAAAATCCCGCCGAATTAGAAGGGATGCAGAATTGTCACTTGAGGTAATTGATTTCTCCATGTAATAGTAATACACTCAGTTTATGGTGATAACTTAAGTGGTTGAAAACCTTTTCCAAAACATTGGTATTTGGAGCTTATTCCTTTAGAGAAACATCTATGTTTTCCCACTCTTGTTCATCTCCGTCTCCCTCCCATCTTCTATTTCCCTTTGTAAGCAAAGAGGACATCTACCATTGTCTGTGGACATGCATGCCATATCCATTCTTTGTGAAACATTCTATTTCAGTGTGGCTAAAAGCTACTGTCCACTAGAAATGATATGTAGATAAAGAACTTTAAGAATTATGTTTATTGCGATATACATGCAGGGATGCAGCTGCTCTGGCACAGTTCTGGTGCTGGCTGGAAGAGGAAATTCATGAGAATGTGAAACTCACAGAGGTAGATGTTGCAGACAAACTTCTTGAATTCCGTTCAAAGAAAGATGGTTTCCTAGACACAAGCTTTGATACAATAAGTGGTATATTAATTTGTGAATTCTTGATTACCTCTTTTCCAGCTTTAGACATTCCAGTCTAATTCCGACCATTTTAATTTCTTGAATGCCAGAAAAGATAAAATTGCCACGCTTTGTTTTTATCTTGGAAGAGAATATGTTAAGTAATAAAATTAGCAACCATAAATTCTGTTAACATTTAGAATGATATTGCAGGCTCAGGTGCAAATGGTGCTATTATACACTACAAACCTGAAGCAGAAAGTTGTAGTGTTGTGGATCCAAGTAAATTGTTCCTATTGGATAGTGGAGCTCAATATGTTGATGGAACAACTGACATAACAAGGACAGTACATTTTGGTGAACCAACTGCCAGGGAAAAAGAATGCTTCACCCGAGTTCTAAAGGTGCCGATTCTATTTTGATCTATCTTGTTCGTAGCATAGGAGCACACTTTTTTTATCATTTTTACAGTCTGTTGATTACCTTGTATGATATGATTTTCATCACTCTTCTACTTCCAAAGATTACCATGCTATGGTTTAGGAGTTGGTTATTTTGGTGTTTCCTGATACACCATCAAATTGCAGGGTCACATTGCTCTTGATCAGGCAGTATTCCCCGAAAACACTCCAGGTTTTGTGTTGGATGTGTTTGCCCGCTCTGCCCTTTGGAAGATTGGACTTGATTACCGCCATGGTATTTCTCCCATCTTTCTGTTGACTTCTTATGGTATGGAAAAGCTCAGTCTATTATTGATTATGACTGGATCGTCTTGCTCCTTTTATGCAGGTACAGGGCATGGTGTTGGAGCTGCGTTGAATGTCCATGAAGGCCCGCAAAGTATTAGCTATAGATATGGAAACATGAACCCCCTACAAAAAGGCATGATCGTTAGCAATGAACCTGGTTACTATGAAGACCATGCCTTTGGCATTCGGATTGAGGTACAAGTCATCCGGCCATATTTCTTTGTTCTTAAACTCTACATTAGCTACAAGAACTCCGGCGTCTAATTTCCTTGATGAGTTCATTTAATTACTGTTTTAAAACTAAATTTTAGTCGGTCCATGGACGTGCACCACACATAATTTGAACTGCATTTTGATTAAAGGTTAGAAAGTTTTATGACTTGAGCATCATTTTGTAGTTTATATTATGAGAAACCCTCTGTATACTGTTTGAGAAGCACATTCAATTACTTGGGCTTTTTTCATCTTGCAGAATCTCCTTTATGTGCAAGAGAATAATACGCCTAACCGTTATGGGGGAATTGAATATCTTGGATTCAAAAAACTAACATTTGTCCCGATTCAGGTATGCTGTCGATTTCCTTGTACTAGTACTCATGCTGTCTGAATCTTTCTTCATACATTAAAATAAGTGACTGCCATGTTACGTGCTTATGGGCCTTAATTACTAGTTACTGTTATAATCTGATTTTATACCACTTCTAAGAACGTTAGTTAGGGTTGAAAACTCAAATTTGTTAATAGGTTAGGTTGAAATGTGCACATTTTCAATCCTTGGTTGCTGAATCATCGAATAATGTTTCAAATTGTTTATATAATCTTCCCTGAGGGCTGGAGCTGACTGCTTTGGGGAGACTTACAATCAAATGTACAAAGCATTTGCCGCTTTGACTTAATGGGATAAACTAGATTTGTTACTTAAAATCTTTGATTCTGAGTTTCTTTTTATTGTGATTGAATTTGGTCCTCAGCTAAGTCTAAATAAGTTCAGCTAGAGATTGTTTTTAATCATGTTCATATCTGGTAAACTGCAGACCAAATTGGTTGACTTATCTTTGCTCTCCGTTGAGGAAGTCGAATGGCTTAACAATTACCATTCACAAGTTTGGGAAAAAGTAAGATTCCCTCTTGTAAATCTTATAATTCATGTATCTTTTTCGTTTCCAATATATGTAAAACACGAAAATTGTTATGTCGATTTGTATGAACACGTTAAACATAAAACACCTTTATATTTTGTTAAATTTATTTAAATTTTTATCAAAACTTTAACCTTTATTATTTTCATATCACATTATCATATCATGTTTGAAAATACCATAACCAACTTGGGTTCTTGCAGGTTTCACCATTGCTGGAAGGTTCTGCCCTTCAATGGCTTTGGAACAACACACGAGCAGTTGCCAAACAATGATTCCAGTTCCAAAGTTTCCATTTTTTCAATCCTTTTGTTTCCCTGTACTAGATTGCCTTGTAATAACTGACCAAAGCTTGAGCTTTAAAATTAACAAAAAAATAATTATTGAAAATTAATATAAATTACAACAGAGAATTGCAAGCTACAACAATCATCCATCCACCTGGAATTTTATTGAATCAACTGGAATGGGCAGAATACAACAGTTTCCTCCATTCTTGTGTTTTTCACTTGTCGCAAGGTGTGGCATTTGGCTCATATTTTCTGGGGTGTTGGATCTGATGTCGATAGCTCTGCGTACATGTCGGATATAGCTTTCGCGAAGTATGCCTGCGCTTGAGGCCGCTTGATCTGTATGATAACAATAAGGTTAAATCAAAACGAGTAAAACTTTAGCCTGATTTCTGGTTGAGATCGCATGGATTAAGGGCTTTACTCATGATCCAAAATTTGATTTCCTCTATTTTGTCACATCATGATAAAAGACTATTCAGGCCTCTACTTTATCCTGATTTCGTCGTTCATAATAGTGTAAACGAGAACTAATTGAATTCAATAATTATTCGAATTTAATTCGTTTATTTTTAAATTGAGGTCGAATTCGAATATCTTAATACTCGATTCGATTGGTTTTAGCTCACGATCCTAATCAGGTTTTTTTAATATATTTATTTTATATTTTATTATTACTTTTGTCCTCAGTGTATATGGTTGAAAAATTATAAATTAAGTTCATTAAATTAAGCTTGAGCCTATTGAGCCGAACTTGAGATTCAAAAACTAAGTTAAACCAAACTTGAACCTGATACTAAACCGTCTCAACTCAATTACAGCCCTAATCTTACATTTATCAAGACAGTATTGATGCGCTCAAGCAATAAGGCCAGTAAACAAAGTATGACAGCTCACCTTAAATGTTGGAGTGAGAAGGCCATTCTCCAGGGTGAATGGTTCTGGCACCAAAGTTACAGCTTTTGCAAATTCAAAGCCTCTTAACTGCAAAAATAAAAAGATTAACAGGCCTCCTAATAGATTTAATGGTTAAAAGTCATCAGTTAAAATAATCTACCTGTGCTTCCCTCCCGACATTATCCATCTCAGCAAGAACAGCATTCCTTGCTCTTGGATCATTGCATAATTTTCCTGCATCCTCATACTGTACAAATGCATTAAAGAGAACCATCGATCAGTCAAAAACATTTTTTGTGACCCTAATTACCAAAACATAGCATGGACACAAAGGGAAGTCAGAACAGAAGTAATTCATCATCATTAGAGCTTTTATCTTAATAGATTGGAGTAAGTTATATGAACCAATATCTAAAATCATGTTAAATCGTCCATATGAATTCTCCTCTTCACATTTCTAACCAATACAATGCCTTCATCCAATATCTCTATATCTTTTCAAATTACTTCTTTTCAAATCTTTTTCGATTTTCTTCTAGCCTTAATCATTCTTTCCTCATTCATAACCTCTACTCTCTTAACTGGAACATCTACAAATCTACATCATAGTGATCAAACCAACGTAAATGACTTTCACACATCTTGTCTTCGATAAGTACTGCTTCAACCATTTTGCGGATGTCTTCACTTCTCATTTTATCAGAAAATCCCCATGATTGACGTTTCCAGCTGACTTAAACCGTTTGAAATGGTAATGAATATTCCAGAGCCATCTTATCATTGTCTATGAACTAAATGCAATTTTCCTTGATGAGTTTGTCTTATTCACATATTATGTTTATAATTTTGGTTTGTCTTTCAATTTAAAATACAACTCAATGGCAACCACAGGGCCTGACAGTTTTGGAATTTTGAATTTTCTGATTTTAATATGATGGTCAAAAGATGAGAAAAAAAACACACCTGGATACCCTCAGAAGCAGCCCAGTCTCTCAACACATCAGGTTCCACTGCAACTACCGCTACTAAAGATGAATTCAAACTATCACCTGTAAATGTATTAAGCAGTCAGGATGATGAACACTGGTGAAGTTCAACCAAAGTATTTATAAATCTATTTTCTTACCGTATATAAAACACTGCGAAATGAATTTGCATTTCGCATATATATTCTCAATCTTCTCAGGTGCTATGTACTCACCCTGTGCCAACTTAAATATGTTCTTTTTCCTGTAATAAATTAAAAACCATAGTTATAAAAAAGGTTTGGCAAAAAGTTTGACCAATATGGATGAAAATGATAGATACAGATGATTCATCAGCAAAGATCAAAGACAACAAAAAAAATCAGAACATCATTCTCAAGTGTATGAAAAGGTTTTTCTAGCAACCGAATGCAGCCAACAGTCACCGCAAACATTGACATACAAGCAAGACTACTAGTCAAGCACACATGCTATCTCATAAAAAAAGATATTGATATCTAGATAACATATCACAAGCTGGATACAAGTGTCTGGTCCACTGAATAATATGAGAGAAAGGTTAAACAGATATGACCTATCAATAATCTTGAGACGGCCTCCAGGTAACCACAAACCAATGTCTCCTGTATGTAGCCAACCATCATCATCAACTACTTCTCTCCTGTTCAACCAACTAGGCAGTCAGATCGATGAAAGGTTTGCAGATAAATGTGGCAAAAGATGTAACATCTGAAAGATGATTACGTTAGGACTTCATCCTTGTAGTAGCCTTGAAAAACAGTAGGACCTCTCACACAAATTTCTCCACGAGGATATGGCTGATCCTCAGAGGTGTAATTCATTTCGGGAACATCCACAAGTTTTACTTCTGAAAAAAGAAAAATGAATTATCACAAAATATAAATGATATTCAGATGCATAAATGAAACAAGAAACATGATAATCAAAATTTTCCAAAATCAGACGAATTCCATTCAACAAGTTCTTCACTTCAAAATGACTAGCATTTCAGAATTTATAACTAGTAAGTTCATTTTCCTAAAGTTTGACATATAATTGCATTTTTTTATGGTTAATGTAATTGAATTTAGATTTTATCTTGGCAATTAGCATATCCATCTGTATCCACCTTGAAAATGAATTACTGATTCTATTCAATATACTTGAAAAGTTTCAGTTAACCTGAAAGAAATAAAGGCTACTCACCACAGCCAGTATTTGGAGACCCAACATGACCAATTGAGGTGTCTCCTACATCCATCAAGGTTATGATACAAGAAGTCTCTGTCATGCCATAACCCTCAATTACTAAACAGCCAAAGCACCTGCAAAATACACTTGTATCTAAGACTGAGGAACATAAAGCTATGTTATGTCAGCTCTTCACTTCACCATGACATAACCACAACAGACCAGTGTTGCTCATTTGGATGGGCATGGCCTTTGGAGATTGCTATAGTGCTAACAAAGTGCTCAGATACAGCAATCATGTATAATTGTGTCATTAAAAAAAATCAACTTACACTCTCAAGAAGTCCATTACATCAGGAGATAGAGGGGAAGCACCAGATCCCAGAATACGTATTCGTCCTCCCAGCTTGTCCTTTATTTTATTAAAGACCAATCTGTCCCAAATTGGTGATGCTTTCCTTCCTAAAACAATTTTAGGAAGCACAAGCGTACAGATATTATTTACCATTTTATACTTCACATTCTCTTATCATAACCCTATAGACATGCTCTTGCATCAACAATATAATGTTCCAACAAATTAATAAGAAAGCTTATACTATAAGGAAAAAGACAATTCAATTATTAGCATGGATACCATTTATGATGGCTTGCTTCTTGGAATTGTAGGCAGCTCTAAATAACCTCTCCTTTAGAACTCCAGAAGTATTTACAGCATTGGTGATTCTATAGCACCAAGATGAACTAAATAAGAATAGATAAACATAAAAGTTGCGATTAATTTATTTTATGCAACTCTCCACCATTATCATACCCAGCATAAATTCGATTATATAATCGAGGCACACTGCAAAATATTGTTGGTCTAAGAGCAACCAAATCATCCATCAGTTTCAGATTGTCCTGAAATAAGAGGGGCATACACATTCATAAAACTTGTATGTAGGCAAAATCAGAATACTAATAGATTTCTAAGCAGTTGAGACCAGTAAAGGATTGCAAAGAAACAAATATCTGCTTTAAGCTGGACCAAGTTTTGAATTGAACAACAACAGATATGTACTCAATTTATAAGAAAAAAGGCAGCTGGCTTTCTTAACTTTTAGGTTGTTTCAATAAAAACTGCAGAGCTAAAATGTTATTTCATTACCAGTTATTTCTGAATGATAACAAATTGAAAAGGAAAGTAGCATGATGCAAAAAGTTTGCAAGTGAAGATAATATAATAACAACGTATCAAATCAAGATAAAACTTTCTGAATTATAACTCGATCAGTCGTTTAAAATAACAGCAAACTAATACTTTCTTCTCTATCCAGAAAATAAGCTTTCAGGATTGTAATGCGGTAGAGAACAGGATTCAATGAGCCACTAGAAAAACAAGCACTAACAAAGTTCAATCAAACTTTTAGTAATACAACTAAGATGGATGCAGTTATATTTTTAGCATGACTTGTCATATATTAAAACTGTTTACCTAATATTGTGCATATTATATTGAAACATGTAAATTTATAGATGATCAATTTGATAGATAGCTACCTCAACATGCAACATGAGTCATCATAGATTTGATAGAGTCACATACCCCTTGGTAGAAGCCAATCCCAACACCATTGTAAACGCATAAGATTTGGTTTGTTCGTTCATAGATGTGAGCCAAAGGAAGATAGGATATATAACTATTAAATGAGAACATTAATCAATAGAAAAACATAAAGCGATGTATCTTAACAAAAATTTCATAAAGTTTACATTATAGTAGCTGATAAATTGAATGCCGAACTCACATGTCTGAGGGATAGAATTTCACAGCTCGGCAGAAACCAGAAACGCTTGCAATCAAATTTCCATGTGTCAAGACAGCTCCCTTTCCAGAGAAAACAAGAAATAACAGTATATGTTAGGCAGCAACAAAGGAAATAAAGGCATGAAAAGGATGAAAGTGGCTAGAGAAGCCCAGCATCAAAGTTCAAACATAGTAAGAATCTTACCTTTGGTGTTCCAGTAGTACCACTGGTGTAGCATATCGTTGCAACATCTTCAGGATTAGTTGGGCAAAATGGCAGCAGGTTGCTGCAGCCCTAAAAGAAAATCATTTAAAATAAGTTAATATAAACTAGAAGCCAGATTACATAGGTAGATCTGCAATATTAATTGCACTTCGGTTAGAACTAATTCCAAATCCTGTGATATGATAGAACTGTTTAGTCAGTAATCAGGTGAAGTGTTTACTCAACTATCATCATTCTAAATAATTCAAGAAAAAAATAATCTCAGCAAAACAACTAAATCCCATTGTCAGCACCTATACAACAGAAAGCATTTGGAGCCATTTTAAGAGTGCGTTTGGATGAAAAATTTTAAATTTTGAAGCATTTCAAAATTAAGGCATTTCAAAATTCATCATTTTAAATTGCCAGCATTTATAATTGTTTTGTTTGGATAAATGTTTTTAAGAAGAAATTTTTGAATACTAGAATATGATGAAATAAAAAAATAATTACAAAAGAAAAATAATGATATGATATATTAGAAAAAAAAAGATTAGATAAAATATACAATATGAGTACCATTAAATTCATAAACATATATAGATATTATTGATAATATAAAAAACCAAAAACATATATATATATATATATCATATTTAAACAAAAAAATCTGTTTTTTTTTATTTTATATTCAATAGTGAGGCATATCGAAGAAAGAAAAGAAGATTGGGAAGAATTTTGAAAAACCACCTCTTTAGATGGATTTTCAAGAGAGAATTTAAGCATCTCAAATTCCCTGATGAAATTCCTTAAAAATTTTGAAATTCTTCATATTTATTTGGCAAGCAGGGAAATTGGATTTTAGACTTTTGAATATCCTGATTGAAATGAAATCCCTTCTTAAAATCCCTCATCCAAACACAGCGGAAATATTGGCAGCATACTGAAAATGGAATCACTCAATTAAAAGCAAGTCTTCAACATGGATCACTAAAAATAGTCAACGAAGTAAATTTATACCTGACCAAGTAATTTTAAATATGATATGAGCTTCACACCAGATGTCGAGGGAAGTGAAGGTAAGTGTTCATCAGCTCCTCCCACCACCTGCACAGTAAAAGGTGCCAGGAGAGAAAAAAAAAAGCTTATTGGGAATAAACAACTAGCATATGTATAGTTCTGTTATGATTTTCTAATGAGATTCTACAAGTACATACCACTATAAGACGTACAGATGGAATCAGAGATATAAAGCTCAACAACTGCAATTTTAAGAAGATAAAAATGAAATGATAAGCAAATTTTAAATCAGCAGTTAAAACAAGAAATTTTACAACAATTTGCGGCAAGTTAAAAATTAATACTACACAAAACATAGATCTACAACTTCATAGAAGCAAAACTCACAGTGTTCAAAGTTTCTGGGACACAAAAAATAGCCTGTATGCCAGAATGATTCACTACATACTTAACAGCATCAGGACCTGCAAATGAGCAAAACACTGTTAGAATTTGGCTACATAAGACTAAAAGAAATTAAGTAACCAGTCAAGACACACCTAAAGTGTCATACAAAGGAACTGAAATATATGAATATGCTGCACAAGCATGATCAACCACCAGCCACTCAGGTCGGTTTATAAAATAAACTCCAACACAAGCTCCCTGTTCCATAACCACAAAACATAAAAAATGCCTTTAGCAATATCAACTATTAAACATTCAATCAGGCAGAAATTCTACGTGTCGGAAAGCTAACATATATAAGCAAATCCACAGTTGGAAAAAGATGGCATCCTAAAATATGGAATTCAAGTTCTTCAGAGCAACTTACTCGTTCTAACCCATAATACCTAAGACCAGAACCAATTGCCTCCAGAGCTGTAGCTGTTTCTCCATATGTCATCCACTTATACCTTCATATGCAAAGCATAGTTGACACAATCTCACAATTAAGATTCCCATTTAATTTTCAATAAACTAGAATTTTAAACATTTAAAATAAAATACTTATATAACTCACTCCCCAACCGTTCCATCCACCCGAATTCTTGTTCCCAAGTACTTGTGATCTCTATAAGTCTCAACAGCATGTCTACGCAACCAAACATTGGAAAACATATAATAAGCATATAATTACTTAACAGTTTAAAGTAAAAATAAAAAGAAGAAGAAGATTCTCACACAAAGTTATCATGCAATGTCCCAATTTCAGGATGATCATCAAACCGAGTCAAAAGCTTCATCGGAGAACGAGCCGATCTGCACAAGCAAATTCAATGTTAGAAAAAATTCAAAGAGAAAAAGGAATGAAAAGCAGAGTGCTGCAAGAAACAGAAACCTATAAACATTCCATTTTCCAGTTTGCAATTTCTCTGGCAGAACCACACTGTACTTTTCACCTATAAAAACAATTATAAGCCAAAAAGAAAAAAAAAATTAACGTAATAAAAGAAGTCAAATCATATACTAAGATGATCAAATCAAAATAAGCACCCAATCAAAACAAATACATAAAACACTTCCATTCTCTGAATCTTTAACTTAAAATACATAAAAAAGCGAATTATCACGTAATTAACAGTACGTATATACGACAATTTATACGCAATCTTTTCGATGAATATGTATAGTGACGTAGAGAGTACGTACCATGAAAGAAGTACGAAGAGGAGGTAAGGTTACGGCGGACAGAGGAGTCATCCTCCACGGCGGAGGAAGGGAGGAGATGAGATTGGATGGCGTGGAGGCGGCGTTGAGCTGGAGATTCCATTTCCTCGCCGGAATTTTCTTTTTCACGGGAAAATAAAAAAGTGTAAAGTCGGTAATGTAAGAGAAGGAAAGTTGACAAAATGGGCCACCGATTGCATTCTCCGATTTTAAATAATTGATCGGCACGTTTTTCAATACGAGACTCCCGATTGTGACGTGTACGATTTAGGATAAGTTTTCACTTTTTTATCACGATTTTATTGAAAAAAAAAACAACAACAACTGCTTTTCATGTTGTTGGTACGAAATCAGAAGTGTAGGCAAGTAGATTAGCAGAGCGGGAAACGCCAAAATGCGCAGGATTATTGGAATCCATAGTATCGTTGGTTGTAATTGACCGTAGTGGGTACTCGGTATAGATAATTCAACGACAGGTTTGAGTTCTATTTAAACTAAAATAAAACGAGTTAAATTTCGTTTCAACTTGGTTAGATAAATTTTAATTTGATTTAATTGTTTAATTTATTACTTTTTTATTATATTATTATGAAAGTAAATTACAAAATAATTAAAATAATAAAATATTTGCATTAAATTTATGAGTCCCACAAATTAAATATTATAAAAAATTGAATTTGACTCAATTTATTATTCAAATAGTATAAACTCAAGTCAATCAAATTTAAATAATTATAGATTTAAACTCAAATATTTTAAAAAAAATCAATTGACTTGTTAATAAGTTATTACTTTCTTAAGTGCCATGAAATTTAATAGCCAAATATATCTCAATATTTTGCCACAATCAATTTAGCTTTCACATTTTATTACATAAAAATCAGTTCATAAAATTTTTATTTTTTATAAATAAATTTTTATTTTTTTAAAATTATGCAATTAAATATAAATTATTAAATGGCACAAGCTTTTATTTGTATCGCACAAATGACATATCACGTAGTAACTCACAAAATTATTTAAATCAATTTTTACATAAAATATCCAAATAGCATTTTATGTGTCATTTAGTAAATATGGATTTAATTATTTTATTTTAAAAATTAAAAAAAAATTATTTTAAAAGATAAAATATATAAATTAATTTACATATAATAAGATGTTGAATTTATATTTATTCTATATAAAAAATAATTTTTCTGTTCATAAGAAATACAAAAAAAAAAATAAAAAATCAAACTTTAAACTTAAATTTTTTAAAAATTGATAATAATTATTAAATCAAAGTTTAATTATTAAACTTTGTGTCGTTGCATCAATTAATTTTTTTTTTGTTATTAAAAAATTAAAGAAATGTATCAATATCAGAGCTGAAGGGTGGAAAAGTCAGAAAGCTGATACTGCGTAGTGTATAATTTAGTTTGCTAACGTGCTGATTGGTGTACGTTAGTTGGAGAACCTTATCTCCTTTCCTGTATTTTTGTCGGCTTCGATTTTTCTTTTTCTTTTTCTTTTAAAATTTTGAATTGTAATTTGGTTTTATTTTATTTACTCTTTTGTATTTGAAAAAAAGAAGAAGCTGTAATCTTTCAACGTGGACCTTCTTGATATAAAAAAGGGTAACTCTAGACTCTGCCGCGCTCATTCTAAAAAAATAATAGCTTTTAATTTAGGATAAAAAATTAGAATAATTATTTTATATGTTGTTGATAAAAATTTTTTATTCAACAAATAAAATGAAAATCATAATATATATTTTATTTTTTATTTATTATTTTTTAATATTTTTATATAATATATGTCTTTATCTTAATATCATTTGTAGAGAAAAAATTTCACCGATAAAATATAAAATAATTATTCATAACAAAATACATATTATTATTTTGATTTCGTTTGTAAAATTTCAAAATTTTGTCAAAATATATTAAATAAAAAAAATTGGATTAAAATTTCTACTTGTGGTAAGAAAAATACGATTTAAGAATTTTAAATATTTGATATTGACATGAAAAAGTTGTATGGATTTGAAATGTCAAACTGTTGTCAAAAAAAGGCAAACGAATTGAAATGTCAATCTATCTATCTCTCTCTATATATAAATATAATAAAAAAATTTAGAGATAGGAGAATAGTAATTTTATTTTGGCCATGAAAATTACGATTAGACGACATAAAAAAAACGTCTTTCTGACTTTTCAATTTGGATTTAAAAGTCAGACTTTCAATTTGGATTTAAACGAAAAGTTGTATTTTTCGATTGTTACGGGTACTGAGGGAGGATGGGTCAAAAGTAGTTTTTAATACAAAAATCACTTTTAACTTTAATACTAAACTAGATTTGAGTCAAGTGTAGCATTCCAAAAGAATATCATAATTTGTTATTATTTTTTAGTTTAAAGGAATAAAAAAACAAATATATATTTTTAAAATTGGATGATTACGTATTCTTTGATTCAATTATTAATATATGATATTTATATTTTTAGCTAAAGAATAAAGAGTACAATTCAAAACTTCAAATCCTTTTCCCATGTACAAAATTGATATACTAAAAGAATAGAAATTCAATACATTGTCAATGAAATTTTTAAATTTTACAATCAAAATTAGAAAAATGACATGTACATTTTAAAAAATATAAAAATAAAATGGAGGTTTATATTATCATTTTAATCCCACTTATAAAGTTCAAAAACTCCAATAATATTGTATTGGATAATTATTCATATTAAGAATCAAATAAATACAGCTACTTTGTGATAAGATGAATTAAGGTTGTCCAAAGATTATTTAACATTTCTTTAATTAATTAAATAAAGAACGAGATTATATGAATTTGATTTTAACTCTTATAACATATCAAAACTCTATGGTCAAAAAGTTGACAGCACCTACCACAATAAATATACAATTTTAATAGTAAGAAAAGGGTGGACCGCACGCATAGGCTGCTCACTTAAGTTTATATATAAATATATATATATATATATATATATAAATACATATTTATATACATATAAAGGTTGGTATACGTGGTAGGTTGGGGGCAACCAAGGAGGGTGACCACCTAGGTTAAAACTTGAATTGTTACTATTCCAAATCAGCCCATAATGTCTGAATATGGATACGTATAAGGTTTCCTTTTACTACTATCAGTAGTTAAATTAATCGGAGAAGAAAATTAAAATGGTAATTATTATTTCATAGGTAAAATATCATCATCATCAAAGCTTTTCATAGGGGTAAATATATAGATTTATATATGATACATTTTAAGTGTACAAATCTCATCGGCTGTTATCAAATCATAATGTTTTATCTTATTAATTCATAAAATTTAAAATAAAAAATCTTTAAACTAAATATTATTAAATTCATAATTAATAAATTGTCGTAATATGATTTGATAACAATATATAAGATTCATACATTGACCGTATATCAAATATAAACTCAAAATATATTATATTTGTTTAAAAAATATATTGCTAGGATAGTGGATTTCATAAAAGTTGAATTAATTAAATATTATTAGGACTAACAATGGTTAATTTTGAGATACTTAAAGAATCTAATTAAAGCTTAGTTATCAATATCCAAATCTGATTAAAAATATTAACCTAATACTCCAAACTTACTAGAACACAATTATTAATACTTGAAAAAAAAACTTAAAAATTAATAAAAATATTTTTACTAAACATTGAAAAAACTCCATTAACATTTATGAAAAACCTTAAAATATATTTTTTTAATAATTATGTATCATTACTTAACCCCTCTTTCTCAAATGGGTAAATAAGAAAGTATCTAGTGGACCAACAGGTATCAAATTGACAACCCGTCCATGTAATAATAATAATAATATAAGATCATTATCTAATATATTATCAATGGAATATATAGATCTCACAAACAAAGTTAAGATTGCAACACATAGTAAAATATCATTTAAAAAAATTAAAAATAAAAAATATAGTGAGATATGCGTCATCAATTTAACTCTATTTGTAAAATTTAAAAACTCGATGACAATGTATTAGATGATGACGATGATATAAAATTGTTGTCATATGAACATTGATTTTGTAATTTCCAATTAAGAGTTATTAGGTTGGCCAAAGGTGCCTGATATTCATCGTGTCGCACCCGTTACAACTGATCCAGAATTAAAAAAAAAAAAAAGAAAAAAGAATGTATGATGATATTAGATTCTAAATTGGTTGTTGTTGAAAATAAGATCTTAATTTTAAATTTATACGAACTCTAGACTTTCAATAATTGGTTTAACATAAAACTTATTTCATAAATTAGCAGAAGAGTTTATTAAAAAAATTTTAAACTTCATTAACGGAATTGGAAAAAATAGCACGTACGTTTTAGTGTTGATGGCAAAAGAGACGAGTAAACTTTTTACGTGTCTGTTACAGCATTTTTTTTTAATCAAATTGCGAAACAAAATTATAAATGAGGGTGTTTTTAGTGGAACTTGTTATAATACATAAAAAAAAAATTGAGGAGGCTTTTGAATGAGTGGGTTAGAATGCAAAAAAAAATTTAGGTACGAGAAATTGTAATCTTTTTAATTTACCATGGGTGCACGTGGAGGATTCTTTTGTTACTCGATTGTCACGCCCAGTTTAGAAGGTTCAAGTAACCAAAGGCAAGACGGGGGCGGGAGGTATAATGACTAATGAGAGACTCCATGGGGAACTAGATTTGTGGCTATGCTAGGAGAATTGGCATCACAACTAGTGTAGGTGCTGAACTCTGGGGGTTGAGAGATAGACTCAGACTTGCTGCCAGAAGACGATTGCAAAACTTAATCGTGGAAATAGACTCGAAAGTTGCCACCAGGTACGTGAACGAGGGAGTTCCTGCTTCACATACTCACTCAACCATTGTATTTGAATGCAGGAAATTGATGCAACAACTGAGAATAGACCAAGTTCATCACATTTACCGTGAAACAAACTCTTGTGCAGATATCCTGGCTGGAATAGGCGTGGAAGCAGAGTTCACCTTTGCTGTTTTTGAGGAAATGCCTGTTAATGTGAAAAGGAATTTTGTGTATGATTTCATGAGAATGCTATATCCCCGTGATGTTCTGTATAAAGTTACTTCCTAAATAATGAAGTTTCGTTGTTCATCAAAAAAAAAAAGTAGATTTACTAATACTAATTGATGTTCATAATTTATTTTTTATCATGTTAAATTGAATTCGTGTTATATAAAATATGTTAATATATAAAATATGAAATTTTATTTTTAATTTTAATCATATTTATACATAATTTTTATTTAATTTTAATTTATGTTATTTTTACATTTTATTTATATTATTTTTTATCATCTTATTGTATCATTTTTAAAATTATTAAATCATATACTTTTTTTTTGGTGCATAAAGGAACAGAAAAGACAGAAGTTATCCCAGCATGGGATTACAATTTAAAATATTTCTGGGTAGCGTAACACCCATACTATCAAACATAACAACAGAATTTAACTGGGCTGGGGGTGAATCAAAAACTTCAAAGTGCTCCACCACTGAACTTCCCATTTTCGCCATAGCATCCGCACAGAAGTTTGCTTCTCTAAACACGTGAATTATCTTGGCGTTCCTCAGCTTACGGAGAAGTACCCTGCAATCAGAAATAATTGCATTATGAATATGAGTTCTTTCTAAATGGCAGTCAATATACCTGACAACTTCTTGGGAGTCAGTTTCAATGATTAAATTGTGGAAATTCTTTTCCACCGCAATCCGGAGTCCATCTCGGAGTCCCTATAACTCCGCCAGTATGCTCGTTGATGTTCCAAGAAAGCGAGCGTAGCCCCCAATCCACCTTCCATTACAGTCTCGGAAAGTTCCTCCAGAACCAGCTCTTCCAGGGTTACCAATAGATGAGCCATCTGTATTAAGTTTAATAAAGTTAGCAGGAGGGGGTCTCCATCCCACGTCGATGACAGATTTAGAGGTAGCTTTGTGCTCTCTGCCAGCAACGGCCCAAAATTCTTTCACCTTTGCATTGACCTTGTTGTGCCATGCAGTAACCGAGTCAGCTTTGCCTTCAAAAACCAATTTATTCCTATCGATCCAGATTGCCCAAATCATAAAGGAGAAGAAGACTCTCCAGGGAATACCCTCAACCATAGCATTATCATCCTTCTTTATGTTTTGAGCCACCCACTCCAGGAAACTAAGTGAAAATGACCCAAGGAACTGGCGTGGGATCTTAACAGATTCCCATAGGCTACGAACCAGGCTACAATCTCTGATGCAATGTGTCAGGGATTCTTCCTCCGAATGGCATCTTGGGCATTTGGGATCTATTCCAAGACCTTTTGCCGCAAGATTCTGTCTTGTTGAGATTTTTTGATGGCAACATTGCCATAAAAAGACTTGGATTTTCGGTAATGTAGGAATGTTCCAAATTACCTTCCACTGGAAGCTAACTGACTTTGTTATAGCTTTAGCGCTTTCATAGGCAGAGCTTAAGGAAAATTTACCCGAGGGTGAGGCTCCCCAACAGATGCGATCTTGTGTTCTTGCTTCCAGTTGAAGGGGAATGGCTTTAATGATAAGTTTAATCTCCTCAGGGATGGGGGCAGCAACATTATCAAGCAGCCAGTTTCCATTGTTATCACAAACCGACTGTACGACTCTTTCTTCTTCTTGCGGTGTCCAAGGACCAAAAATAATTTTGTCAAGAGCTCCCAAACCTGTCCAATTATCTTTCCAAAACATTATTCGATCACCTGTATGGACAATCCAACGTAAACCCTTCTCGATAATATGAGTACTTCTTCTCATCCCTGCCCATGTCGAAGAGCAAGCTTTTTGAATAAAGTTCCCATTCTTTAAGTATTTGGCTTTCATTATGTCTGCCCAGAGGTTTGAAGGTTCAATGATCATTCTCCAACTAAGTTTGGCCATGTTAGCATCATTGAGGCACTTCATGTCTCTGATTCCCAACCCCCCAGCTTCTTTTGGTTTGGTGACAGTCTTCCAGTTAACCAAGTGCATCTTCTTGCACTCATAAGATGAGCCCCAAATGAAATCTCTAGTGATTTTGTCTATTTCCTTACAGGTACTCTTCGGGATTGGGCAACCCTGCATATAGTACATAGGGATAGCATTCAAAGTGGACTTCGCAAGGATAGTTCTCCCTGCTATGAAAAGTAGGTTTGCTTTCCATTTTGCCAACTTGCTTTTGATTTTATCAATAAGAAACCTGTAGCTCGATGCTTGTCTAGGCTTAGAGATGGGGAATCCCAAGTATTTTCCAATATCTTCTGACTAAGGGATTTGGAGGAGGCTGCTAAGTGAATTTCTGCCGGACACTTCCACATTGGAGGAGAAGTAAAGGAGTGATTTCTCCATGCTGATTTCTTGTCCAGGCCTTTCACAGAATTCCATCAACACTCTCTTCATAGCAAGACCTGATCTTTCCGATGCTTTTCCAAACAGCATAAGGTCATCAGCATAAAAAAGATGGGACAAATTAGGACCTCTTCTGCTAAGTTGGATTGAGGACCAGCTTTTATCTTCACAGGCTTCTAAAATCTTCAAAGAAAGGAATTCCATACAAAGAATAAAGAGGTATGGAGAGAGTGGATCTCCTTGCCTTAGTCCTCTGGAAGGCGTGAGCGTAGCGCTTTGTTCACCGTTAACAAGGACAGTCATGGAAGATGTGGTAACGCAAGACATAATAAGATTGATCCAAAGCTGTGGAAATTGAAAGAATATGAGGACTTCTCTAATGAAATTCCACTCAACTCTATCATAGGCTTTAACAAGGTCGATTTTTGCTAACATCCATCCATACTTGCCTTTCTTCCTTCTAAAAGAATGAATGATCTCCTGGGCAATGATGGCATTATCTTGGGCCTTTCTCCCAGCAATAAAACTAGCTTGCAGAGGATTAATAATTCTAGAAAGAATTGGTCGAATTCTTGCAACAATGACTTTTGCAATCACCTTGTAAATGGTGTTGCAAAGTCCTATGGGTCTATAATTGTTAATTGATTCCGGGCAAGGGACTTTAGGGATTAAGCATATTAAGCAGGAGTTAATCTCAGGGGGAACTTGTCCTGAGCTTAGGGCTTGTTGTACCACATCAAAGACTGAATCTCCAACTATTTCCCAACATTTCTGGAAGAACACTGGGTGAAGTCCATCAGGGCCTGGTGCCTTAAATGGTTTCATAGAAAGGATCGCCTTGTGGACCTCTTGTTTTGATATCTCTTTAAGAAGCTGATCTTGATCTTCTGTCGAAAGAAGGTTAGCGAACCGCAATGAACAAGATGGATAAATGAGACAAGATTCTTTAGAGGTAGAAAAGAGTTTAGAGAAGTGTTCTTTGATGTTGTTCTTGATCTCAGCAGTGTCGAAGGTCCAATTTCCCATTGAGTCTTTGAGCCCGAGGATTTTGTTTCTTTGCCTGCGTTGAAGGGTACTGAGATGATAGAAACGTGTGTTTCTGTCTCCATCCAAGATCCAGTCAACCCTGGATTTCATGACCCAGAACTCTTCCTCGAGTTGAAGAACGTGTTGTAGTTCCTTCTCAAGTTCATCTTCAAGTTTCATGAGTTGATCACAACGGGAACTTGACAGAACTTTTTGGATACCTTCTAACCTGGCCAGCAACCTTCGTTTTCTGAAGAATATATTCCCAAAAGAGTTCTTGTTCCAGATGGTCACGTTTTCTTTGAAAATATTAATGGCTTGAACAGCCGAATTTTGAGCCTGTTCCCAAGAGGTTCGAACCACCTCCTTGAAATCAAGATGTGTCAACCACATTGTTTCAAAACGGAATGGCCGTCTTCCGATTCGAGTTCTTTTTGGGAGAGTGTCAACTAAGATTGGGTTGTGGTCAGAGTACACTCGCGTTAGATGGGTGACAGAGGAGTTTGGAAACATGACCTTCCAATCTCCATTGGCCCAGACTCGATATAGTCTTTCTCTGATGACTTGCCCATGGCTATTCTTGCTAATCCATGTAAATTTTTGTCCAACGAAACCGAGGTCCAACATACCGCATGCATTCATACAATCTAGGAACCTGCGGGCTCGACTTTGGCAGATAGGCTTCCCACCAAATTTTTCTGATTCAAAAATCACTTCGTTGAAATCGCCCACTAAAGTCCACGGACATGAATGTGTCTGCGCGAAATTCTGGAGTTCGTCCCAAAGGATTCGTCTCCATGCATAGACAGGTCTGGCATATACCGCCGACAAAATCCAAGACTGGCTAGAATTAGAATCAATTAAACTAGTAGAGTCAGAGCTTACCTTAATAGAAGCATGGATCACTTGGCTTGTTGCATGAATGATGTCCACAGCCACTTCCTCTTTCTTCCAAAGGAACCAAATTCCGCCAGAAAATCCATCGGCATCCACTCTGAAGGAGCAATCGAATCCCAGCGAATTGCAAACTTTCTCTGCTGTGGCTCCTGAAACTCTTGTTTCAACAATGATGGCAACACTAGGAGCGTTAATCCTGGTAAGTTCCTTGAAATTTCTTCTAAACTTTGGGCTACCTGCGCCTCGAGCATTCCAGAATAAGTATCTCATGGGGATATTTGAGGGGGAGGAGTTAAGCAGTAATCCCGCTAATTCCGGCAGCATCTTGATCTCTCCGGAGGGGATCTCGCACAGGAGGTTTAGTGCTTGGAAGTGTTGCGGCATCGCAAAAATTCTGTAGTTGACCTTGTTCCTCCTTTGTCGTCTGATTGGCTTGATACTCACTGTTAAGGGATTGGTCATCAAGTATGATTTCCATAGGACAACCGTTTTTTTGTCCCCCTACAGCGTTATTGCTCTCATCGTGGTGATTAAGTCTTGGTTTAACGAGTTTTGTCACAGCCGAGGGAGATTTCCTATCGCTACTAGGAAAGACATTGGAGTTTGGCTCCCCAATATGTGCGTGTATGGCAGCAGGTTCTCTAAGACCATCGAGAGAATTACCTTGTTCCATGCCCGTATGATCTAATCGTAATTCCAATCCAGTGTTTGGTGGTTGTACCCCAGAATTTTCTATGAAGCTTTCTTTAGATTTGCGGTCTTGCCTTGCCGGACTAAGGGCATCCTGTCCAGCTTCTTGACTTGCTCTATTGCCTCTGTCATGATTTCTTGAACTGCCAATTCCTCTGTTTTTCTCTGTGATGTTTTGTGAAATTTCTCCCGTGAATGTGAAAATATTCTTCTTTGGGTTAATCTCACCTTGGTTAAAACTCTGCCATGGTGAAATACTGTTGACTGACTCCTTTATGACCGCTTTACCTTTTGACAAGACCATGCTGTCTGAGTCTTTTTGATTGAAATATCTGTTCCCATTAAATTTTTGCTGAGCATGTGACCGTTGTGCTCCACCGCTCCTCTGTTCCAAGAATTTTCCTTTGTCTTTTGCCTTTGTCGATTGAGCCGGGTATCCATTCGGGTTTTCCGAACCCGCTCTTTGTTCTTTTCGATATGTCTTTTTCTTCCTGGTGACTACCATCCATGGTCCAAAAGGCGCCTTGGTATCTTCTTCTTTTCTAGTTTCCCTGAGTACCTTTTCTGGTTCATCAGTTTGTTGAGTTTGGGGTGGGGGTTCTGAGGCTTCCATGTTTTCTTTGCCTGCAGGGCAATTCTCCTTTCTATGTCCAATACATCCACATTGAAAACACAAGTTCACCCCTTCGTATAGCACTTGTTGAATAAGCTTTCCTATTCTGATTCGTGGGATGAGTGGTTTATCTAAGTCAATTTGAATGCAAATCCGGGCAAATCTCCCCCTGGTGTTTGCCTCTGTATAGGAGTCAATTTTTAGGAGTGTTCCTAGTTGGTTTCCTACTCTTTGTAATATTGTTTTGTCGAAAAACTCTATTGGAAGACCAGGCAATCTTGCCCACACAGCTGTGGTCGAAAAGGTTTTGGATGTTTCTGCTCTAAACCCCGGTTCCCAAATTCTCATGGTGAGGTAGAAGGGGCCAACAAACCACGGACCACCATATATTACTCTATGGAAGTCTTCTAAGGAATGGAATCGGAATAGGAAGAAGTCTTGACCGAGATCAACACAGTCCATTCTTCCGCAAGGCTTCCACAGTGCACAGACACGAGGATGAATGAAGTTGAAACCTACAGTTTTGCCAAATGTTTTGACGATCACCGCATTTTTCCAGGGTCTTCTTATTCTATTTTTCTCTTCTTTGGACAACAGAATAGTTGGGATGTCATCTTCCTCCTCTGGTTCCGCATCAGAGTCCTCATCCATGAAAGTGGGAATGAAGTTCGATGATCCCTGATCTAGTTCATTCGAGCCTAGCAGTGAATCTCTGTAGGAGATGGATTGGCCATGAGCATCCGGCATTTCACGATCAATAGTTTTGTATTCACCATTTTTTGTTCGTTTCACACCTCGAGCTTTCAGATCATCTTCCTCGATGCAAGCGGGAGAGTTATCGTTCAGAGCGTTTTTCATTTTTGAAAGTTCCAGTGTTTTATTAAATCATATACTTAAATATGTTCGCGTGCATATTAAGGATTGCTGCATCATGTTTGTTCGTGGGTCTAAATCACATTTATTATCTCTTAAATTCATGGCTGAAACTACTACTTTTGAAAATAGACTTTGACGAATTATTTCATTTTTTTTTTGGTCGAACTATTGTTGGATTGAATTTACCCACAATTGGAGTTTGGGATTTTGGATCCAGTCCTTTGAATACTAGCACTTATAATGATATAATAGAAACAGAAAGTTAATAAAAATTATAATAATTTTTAACTTCATTATAAAATTAAAAAATATTATCTACTTTTAAAAAACGAATTCAAATAAAAAAAATAAAGTTAACATTGATTTCGTGAGACATCATTACTAGGAGGATATTACACTGCTTCGCATGGGACCTTTTTTTTTCTTAACATATACTATGAACAGTATTAAAAATAATAATAAATTAATATAATTATTTTTAAAATATTGATTTATTAAATGAAAATGATGATATTTAATTTATTAATTAACTATCTTATTTATTTTTTATTTTTATAAAAATTAAATTAAATTCTAACACAAAGTTAGAAAATTAAATAGACCAAAATAAAAAAACGTATAAAATATTTAATTTTTTATTCAGTTTAACCCTAATTTGTTTGTTTCAAGATAAATTTTGATTAGACTAATCCTTTTTGTCACTTTTTCTTTTTATTTGTCATAGTTTCTAAATGTTTAATATTGAAATTATTTATTTGTTATTTTATTTTCTCTTTTATAGACTTCGATTTTCATATTTAAAAAATTTTCTTTGAAAGTCTTTGATTTGTATTTTTTATTTTTTTGTTTATTTGTGTTTAAGTTTTAAAAAATTATTTTTGGAATCTTTTGCATTATGCTATAATTTTATCATTTTTTAAAATTTTATATTATTTGTAATATTTTTAGTATTTTATTCAAATTTTATAAATCAAAATTTTTGGATATTTGATTTAAATTTTTTAAAAATTTTAATATGCATTTTTGAATTTTTTTTACTCGAATATTTGGTTTAGTTCTTTAAAAAAAATTTCTTTGAATTTTTAAATATTGTTCTCTCTTTGCTATTTATATCTTCCGCTTCTTTTTTTTTTTATTTGAACTTGGGAAAAATAATAAGTATTTATAAAAAAAATTATGAATATTTGATTTAATTATTTTCAAAAATTTTTGTTTAAACTTTTCATTCCTTTCATAATAAATTCATTTTTTAGTATATTTAGTATTTTAGCATTAAAAAAACTTAAAAATAGATATTTCTATTTCAATTTAAAAAATACATATAAAACTAAAAATTATTACTTTGCTAAATTTATTTTTACTATTTTAATTTTACAAAAAGTTAAAACTAATTATAAGTTAAAAAAATAAAAAAAATATCTCTAAAAAATAATAAAGTGTGGTAGCTCTCATTCATTAAAAGATAATTTTTACACCCATCAATATTTTAATACATATTGTGTCATGATTTTTATCAAATCAAACCTCAATAAAAATTAAACCTCCACACCTAAATTTAAGAAGGGAATAATTACTTTATTTAAATATTAAAGCCCCTGAACTTTGTTATTTTATTTAAATAGATCCTTATACTTTTATTACATCTAGATAAGCCCTTATACTTTGATTTGTACTCAAATAAGCCTTATTTCAAATAAAAGACTAAATATGAATAAAAATTATTTCAAACTAATTTAACCAATCAAAATTCAATTAATTTGATTCAACTAAGTCACTTTTGGATTTAAATTAATTTTTATAGGTTGATTTATTCAATTAATTTCGATGTCTAAAATTACGAATTAAACTAACTGAATTAATTAACATTTTTAAAGTATATAATATATAGTATAATATACATAATTAAATATTATATAATATATTCTATCTAATCATCCTTTTTTATGTAGAAAGTTAGGTTTTAAATGTAATAAAAAAATCGATTAATCACTTTTATAAAAGATTGATTTATATTAATGGCTTATTTGGGTATAAATTAAGAATAAAGGGCTTATCTGAGTACAAATTAAAATTTATGAGCTTATTTGAAGTCAAATAAAAAGTTAAGGGCTTATCTAGATACAATACAAGTATAAGGACCTATTTAAATAAAGTAACAAAGTTTAGGGACCTTTTTAATATTTTAACCAAAAAAAGAAAAAGCAAATGACACATGTCAGTTGCATGTTAATGAGAATTTTTATTATAGGTTATAGATTTTTAAAACAGTGAGAATATTCTATTTTACTATAACAGTATAAAATTGGTTTTCTGTCTTTGTCATTGATTATAATATAGTAATTGGTCCCTAACTACGCAATCCGTATTGGATTTTCATTTTTAGCAGAACAATATTTTATATTCTGTAATTATTCAAATGTTAAAAAAATAAAATTTTTTATACTATTAATCACGTAACATGAACAAAAATTAATTTTATAGTCAATATAATATAGACACATTTCATGATTTACACAAAAAAATTTTAAAAAATTTAAATTAATCGATTTGGTCCAAAAAAATTTCATTGAATCCAATCGAATTAAAATAATTAATAAAAATCTGTTTAAATTGATAAATTTGATCAATTATTCCAATTTTAACTATTAAAAAATTATAATTTATATTTTTATGTTAAAATTATATTTATATTATATTATATATATGATTTTAAAATATTACATAAACTATGTTGTATTTATATTTTATATAAAAATATATTTAAAATAAATTATTAGAGTAGATTAATTAGGCAGTTGAATTAATCAATTAAATTGAGTCATAAATTCACTCTTAATTGGATTTAATTAATGGAAGTCAATTGACCAGATTTAATTTTAATTAAATAAATTTGAGCTGAATTTTTTTTTGGACAGGAAAGGAACACAACACCTCAACAAAACCATGGTGATTTTGTGAGGCCTGGAGCTCCTTATAAACCTCAAGAAACTCACACACACAACCGATGTGGGATCCGAAGACAACCCACTATCGGGGTTGCCCACAGACACGTGAGAACGCACCCACACCAACACACACGCATACGCTACTTTCTTTTTGGACAGGGAAGGAACACAGCACCTCAACAAAACCATGGTGATTTTGTGAGGCCTGGAGCTACTTATAAACCTCAAGAAACTCACACACACAACCAAATTTGAGCTGAATTTAACTCAACAATTTTAGCACAAAACGAAAACTCATATTTTAAAAATTAATAGACATTGGTGCATGTGGTTAAAATTTGCTAAATTTGGAATCTTGGGATTACTTGTTGATAAAATAATACTTTAAATTTCGAAAAATTTGTAAATAAAAATTCAATGATCCAAAAAAAAAAAGTGCCGACACTCCGATCTTTCTTGTTCGCGCCGTGACCGACGTTCACAAGTCTCGCGGAGAAGAAAAGATTTGTCAAAATCTTCTCACTTCAGTTAATTCAGTGCGAAGACACTGAGTTGGGGGCATCCGAGGCGAAAACTCAGCAATGGCAGAGATAGGGAAGACTGTGCTTGACTCAGGATGGCTCGCAGCGAGATCCACGGAGGTTGAACTCAGTGGAATCCAGCTCACCACCACTGATCCCCCTACTGGCCCAACCTCTCCTTGGATGGAAGCTGTCGTTCCCGGAACGTAATAAGCCTTTGATTTTTGTGTATATAGTCACTTTTATTTTGCATAAATAGTAACCGATGTTCTGATTTTGTTGAAATTTATGCTCAATTTTGCTTGATTGACTCGAATTTTTGCTTGTTTTAACGTGGAAAAGGATGATATTGAATTTATGAGAAAATGCTAGTAACTATCATTTTAACTTTGAAGAAAAAAAGAAAGCGTTGATCATTAGTAGAATTTTGATTAAATTTTTAGGATAATAAATCACATTTCTGATTCCTTAGGTTCTGTTAGGTTGTTAATTCTGGCAACTTGCTTGTTTGTTGTTAAAAACAAATAGTAGTAGTAATATTTTTCAATAAGTTGAAAATTAAATATTAAAGTTTTGTTGATTGAAATGTGTAATTTTAGCAATTTTTCCATTTTAATATGATTTAATTTTACTATTTTTCTTGCTTTATGGCAACTTTTTAGGAAACCAAAGTCAAGTAGCAAAAGAAACAATCGAACAGTCTTCGTTTTTCAGATCAGTGTCCTAGAAGATTTCTTAAATCTTGCAATTATTTATTATTGTTTTGAATTTTGGGATGTATTATTGTAAATTTTGGACTAAAAAAAATTGGTTTTACCGTAATAATTGAAACATTTGATGATATTACATGTGCTTCTATGGACCTATGTTTGCAAAAATGATAGTGCTTTTGTCATGAAAAATTTTATAGTCCCATTTGCACGCGAGTTCAGTAGTCTTCTGTGCAGCTAGTTTGTGAGTTCTCATTGTAATGCTCTGGATTAATTGTGTTTGATTGATAGTGTTCTGGCAACTCTAGTGAAGAGCAAAGATGTTGCTGATCCTTTCTATGGTTTGGAGAATAAGATGATCATTGATATAGCTGATTCTGGGAGGGAGTACTACACATTCTGGTTTTTCACAAAATTCCAGTGTAAGCTGGTATGCAATGTTTTCACATGGAACACTCTGTGAGGTTAAATACGACTTGAAAACAATAAAATTTTAGTTGTGTTTTGTATTCCCACAAGATATTCAACTGATAATGCTGGTATTGGCTTAGTTTAGGGTTTACTAATCTTGCAAATCTTATATTCAACTAACAGATACCCTGACTGTACTTTTTGTAGGTATTTCTCTTTTTCTAATTACTTTATATTTTGCAGTCAGGAGCTCAGCATTTAGAGCTGAATTTTCGTGCAATCAATTACTCTGCAGAGGTTTACTTAAATGGCCACAAAAAGGTCCTGCCTAAAGGGATGTTTCGGAGGCATTCCCTTGACGTCACTGATATACTAAATCTTGATGGTGCAAACTTGTTGGCTGTTCTTGTTCACCCTCCAGACCATCCAGGGCGCATTCCCCCTGAGGGTGGGCAAGGTGGGGATCATGAGGTACATATCTTTGTTCAAAAGTAGCTCATTAATTTGTTTGATCTCACACAATGTGGTATAAGGTTAAATTTTACATATTAAATTAATATAAGCAAAAACTGCAACCTAATGGCTAACACCCTTTTTGTCCTCTTAGATTGGAAAAGATGTTGCCACACAATATGTTGAGGGTTGGGATTGGATAGCTCCAGTGAGGTGAACTTTTTTGTAACTTTTGAAACTTCAGGGTTTTTGATTCTATACTGATATTGGATTTTTGAATGCATAATGTGACTTGTGGCAGTGTACTATAACTGTATATCTGTCTCCTCATTGGGCCATTTTCAACCTAAAGCATAAAAAATAGAAAGAAAATTGTACATTCCTTATACATTCTTCAACTAACTTCTCTTGATATTTAGAGTATTTGTGCAGTTCATGTGGTCATTAATGCAGTTGACCCTGCATGTATAAGTGCCTATTGCTATTTTAATTTGTACCCAAAATCCATTAGTTTGGCATTTTGGAGGTCTCTGTTTCGCTGTGGCACTGTGCTTAATTTTTCTATTTTAATTTTGGGTAGACTGGGTTATGAGCTAAAGGTTTGTTCATTGGTTTAAAATGGATATGAAAGAGGACAGCTATAGTCACAGAAAATTTTATTTGGAGTACATGGAACAGAGCAGTAGAGGATCAAAAGCATATAGATAAAGGTCCCATGAAACTTCAGTGAGCAAAATAGAGGTGATGTTATGAATGGTGATCCTCCAATCAGTGTTTCTTTTATTAGATAGATTATAGTGCATAGCAGCAAAGTCTTTGCAATACAGGGAGAAAAACAATGCAATTTTATAGCCTTGTACAATTTTTTTTTTTTGGTATTCTATGATCTTTTCTTCTAAAAATGCATCTGTTTATAGGTTTTTCAACTGGTAGCTAGCGTCCACCTTTGTTTTCTGAAGAATCAAAAACTTGATATCTAACATATCTGACCTCTACGAGTCTCAGGGATAGGAACACTGGTATTTGGGATGAAGTCTCAATATCTGTTACTGGGGTAAGATTCATGCATAAGACTTAAACTTCTTTCTCATAACCATTACCATGTGTTTATGTTCTATTGGTATCAAGCATATATAATACTGCACAAAGCCATAAATCTAAGGTGCTATACTACTTATTGTTTTCTTTTCCTTTTTATTGCTTTTAAACCCTTTTCTACCTGGTTTATGGAGACTTTGCCAATTTCTAAGGTTCTATTAAAGTACCTTCAGTTGTAGCTATGTTATCTATTAAGGACTCAGTTCTGTTAAAAACCTATATATCAGTAGTTGATAGTGCTCTTATTTCTTATCTATCATTGTTTTATGATATTCAGTAATTAATCTGAATGTTGTTTGTTGATGCATTTGCTTTGGGTGCAGCCAGTAAAAATAATTGATCCACACTTGGTTTCATCATTTTTTGACAATTACACGAGGGTATACTTGCATGCTACAACTGAATTGGAAAACAGAAGTGCTTGGGCTGCTGAGTGTTCTTTGAATATCCAAGTGACAACAGAGCTTGAAGGAGATGTTTGCTTACTGGAGCATCTTCAGACTCAACATGTTTCAGTCCCTCCTGGTGCACGTATCCAGTATACATTTCCTAAGGTCAGTGGTGGTATCTTTCTCATTGATTTTTAGATTTGTTTGTAGCTTCCTTCTTTGCATTAAAGGCAGTTCTTTGTCTTAAATGATTTTTTTCTTTATTGTTTATTATTATTTGTGAGTCTTTGCATTTTGATATAGAGAAAGGGGACACATTTGAGAGAATATGAAGTAAGATTTGACCGAATTGGATCTCACTTTTGGAGAAAATTCAGCCATCCTTTTTTTTTTTTGCCATTAAGAACAAATTTGATTATTTAGAAGAAACTAGTGTTAATTCCTCTCGACAACGTTCTTTCTTTCATAGCAATCTTAAATTGGATATCTGTAGTTGTAGGTTCAAAGCATTCATTTACTGCAACTTTCTTTTTTTTTTTTTACTTACAACACTTGTTCAAATGCTTATGATGTAAAATGCAGCTTTTCTTCTACAAGCCCAATTTATGGTGGCCAAATGGCATGGGAAAGCAATCTCTGTATAATGTCAATATTACTGTTGATGTGAAGGGATATGAGGAGTCTGACACATGGGACCATCTATTTGGTTTTCGCAAAATTGAGTCTCATATCGATAGTGCTACTGGAGGGAGGTATACTTCAGAAGTCAATTTGTCACTAATATTAAAGCCATCTAGAATTTCTATAATATGCTTTATTTCTGCACATCTTCTAACAGGTTGTTCAAGGTGAATGGGCAGGCTATTTTTATCCGTGGCGGTAACTGGATATTGTCAGATTGTTTGCTACGGCTTTCTAAGGATCGTTACAAAACAGACATAAAATTTCATGCAGATATGAATCTGAACATGATTCGATGTTGGGGTGGTGGGTTGGCTGAGAGGCCAGAATTTTATCATTATTGTGATGTTTATGGTTTGTTGGTATGCTCTCTCTCTCTCTCTCTCTATGTATGTGTGTTTGTTTGTGGTTGTGTGTCTTGGCTCATTTTATGGAATGCTTGTATGTGTTCTCATGCATGTAATCTTTTTGTTTAGTTATCTTCTTGAAAGAGAGAGTAAAAATTGGCAGGGCCAAAAATAAGGATGAGAATAAGGCGCATATGTGGGTTCATAAAAGAATGGGAAATTTTTAGAACGGATGACCTGGTTTTATGTGAATTTCAAAATTCTTCTAAAAGGAAATAAACTAAGGAATTGCAGTCAGTTTGGGGGGGGCATCATGGATCATTTAAGCTTGTATGCAACTCCCCGTGCATCGTTGTGCATGTTGTTGTCCAAATGTTAAGTGCACATGACTTGCCTGGAAAAAACCAATTTAAATTTTGCAGGTATGGCAGGAATTTTGGATTACGGGTGATGTTGATGGAAGAGGCATACCAGTATCAAATCCAAATGGCCCACTTGACCACGATCTTTTCATGCTATGTGCCAGAGATACCGTTAAGCTTTTAAGGAATCATCCTAGTCTTGCTCTTTGGGTTGGTGGAAATGAACAAGTCCCACCAGATGACATCAACACAGCTTTAAAGGATGACCTGAAACTGCATCCACTTTTTGAGAACCACAGTAAAAATGCAATGTCTGTGCAAGAACTGTCCACAGAGTTGGACCCTAGCCAATATCTGGATGGCACGCGAGTTTATATCCAAGGATCCATGTGGGATGGCTTTGCTAATGGAAAGGGAGACTTCACTGATGGCCCTTATGAAATCCAAAATCCTGAAGACTTCTTTAAGGATAGCTATTATGAATATGGTTTTAACCCTGAGGTTGGTTCTGTAGGAATGCCGGTTGCAGCTACCATCAGAGCAACCATGCCTCCAGAGGGTTGGCAAATTCCTTTGTTTAAGAAGCTTCCCAATGGTTACACAGAAGAAGTACCAAATCCCATTTGGGAATACCATAAATACATTCCTTATTCAAAACCTGGAAAGGTTCATGATCAGATTGAACTGTATGGGATCCCAAAGGATCTGGATGAATTTTGCTTGAAGGTAATACCCGAATTTCTTTTGCTTTTTATGGGGAATGCATTTCATTTTCTCTTTGTTTTTGTAATAACTTAAATGATCATCTCAGGCTCAACTTGTCAACTACATTCAATATAGAGCTCTATTAGAGGGTTGGACCTCCCAAATGTGGAGCAAGTACACTGGGGTTTTGATTTGGAAGACGCAGAATCCATGGTCAGCTCTTCGAGGTCAATTTTATGATTACCTCCTAGACCAAACAGCAGGTTTTTATGGTTGTCGGTGTGCTGCTGAGCCAATTCATGTTCAGCTAAATCTTGCTACATATTTTATAGAGGTAAGTGCCTTAGTAATAATCTTCTAGTGGTTTAGTTAGGACTCTTATTTTCTTTGTCCCTCTTTCCCTCTCTGTCTCCTCTTTAGTGTTTGGGTGAGGTTGTAGTTAATTATGCAATCAATGTTTCACCGGAAAATTCTGGTTTTCCTCCCTTTTTCATGAATAGGTTGTCAATACCATGTCGGAGGAATTGTCGAATGTTGCCATAGAAGCATCAGTGTGGGATCTCGAAGGAGCTTGTCCATATTATAAAGTTTTTGATAAGCTTTCCTTGCCTCCAAAGAAAGTAGTTTCAATTAGTGAGATAAACTATCCAAAGTCTAAAAACCCAAAGCCAGTCTACTTTCTCCTTCTCAAGCTATACCATGAATCGAATTATAGCATTATATCCCGGAATTTTTACTGGTTGCATCTTTCTGGTGGGGATTACAATCTGCTGGAACTGTACCAGAACAAGAGAATACCACTTAAGATAACATCGAAGACAGTTATCAATGGCTCCTCTTATGAAATCGAAATGAATGTGCAGAACAAATCCAAGAAGCCTGATCCCAAAATTTTAACCTACAAGAACAATTATGCTAGCAGACATGACGAGGATGACTTTGATATGGCTTCACTTGAATCTGTTCATGATGAAACCGAGGATAAACAAAAGGCTGGATTATTTCAGAGACTTTACAGACAATTGTCAAGGCAAACTAATGGTTTGCGAGTTGTAGAGATAAACGGATCTGATATTGGAGTTGCTTTCTTCCTTAATCTCTCTGTTCATACTTCAAAGACAGATCACAAGGAAGGAGAAGACACTAGAATACTCCCAGTTCATTATTCAGATAACTATTTTTCACTGGTTCCCGGCGAGGAGATGTTGATAAAGATCTCGTTCCAGGTCCCTCCGGGTGTCACTCCAAGAGTAACACTTAAAGGCTGGAACTACCATCATGGAGGGTACACTGTTCTTTGACCTAGTACTTTCAGTGCATCGAATCCATCTTCTCTGTGATCGGATTTTGAGGTTGCTCATCTGCACAAGATCATGAACAATAGTTGATACTGTCGAGAGTTCTGTTTATTCTGTTACATTGGTTTCTCTTCTGTCTCTTGGTGAAACAAGGTTCGGTAATGGAGGTTTAGTAATAGTGCAGTTTGTACTGTTTCTGTTTATTCTGTTTATCCCCCATCTGGTACATGCGTGAAACCGGTATCGAAATCCGAATGTAAATAATCTCTGTAGAAAACAGGTTTGATTCATGGCATTCCTCTGTCTGGTTTCGTTTTATTCACACGTTCTTGTTCCTCTTTACCTGTCAGGTTTTTTGTCGGGCGAGAGGGACAGAAATAGATGGTAAATGAAATAATCCTTCGAACTAGCAGCTCTATTTCTTAATGTTTAAGTGATAGTTCAGTGCAATGAATCTTGATTACAAAGATAATTTGTCAATTTTTTTGCTAGCATTCTTATCTAGCTTCTTCAAGGTAGTAAACTTGCTAAGAAGATGTTACCTGAACTAATGGTTTCATCTAGTCGAGACGATTGGATGTTAATTTGTATTCGAAAATTTGTCTAATTTTGCAAGCATAAGGTAGTAAAGTTGCTAAGAAGTCATTATCTTAGTTCGATGTTAAATTGGATTCGAAAATTTGTTTATTTTTGCAAGCATAAGGAAGTAAACTTGCCAAGTAGTAAGAGATTAATTAAGTCTAGTTGATTCAGTGGATCGAACGAACGAATTTAATTTTTAAAACTTGAATTTGATTCGAGAAAATATTTAAATCTTTCATATTTGACTTGATCAACTTATGTTTGATTTAATATATTTGGTTTTTTATTTTCAATAATATATATTAAAAATAAAATAATAAATAAATATTTAAAAATTAAAATTATGTATTAAAAAACTTAATTAGCTTTGTTAGATGTTCAAGTGATAAATGAATAATTTAAAATTAAAATTATATATTAAAAAACTTATTTAGATTTGCAAGATATTCAAGTTAAATATTAAGATATTTAAATTTGATTTGATCTATTATTCGAATGGTTCAAATTTAGTTTGAAAATGAATAAATAAATCAAATTTGATCAATTATGGAAATTGTTTTATTTTTATTTTAGATTTCAAACATTTAAAGTCAAAGCCCGATTGACTTTGACAGTCCCGCCGTTAAAAACCAGTCCATCGCTTAAACCTTTGCTCCCCACCAACGAAACAGAACAAAACATACTTCTATCTCGACTTTCCACATTTCATGGATGAAATCCAAATGGATTTTCAAAAGACTAACTCCCCACCTTCCTTCGTTTTTCTCCTCTCTCCTCTCTTCATTCAAAACCCCAAAATTCTACCAATTCCCACTCTCAGATCCCACGAAATTAGTTCTCAACCATATAGACATAAGTCTCCTCTTATCCATCTCTGGAAGACAAGGATTTTTCCTTCTGGGTTCCTCCATCCACGCTTCCCTCGTAAAAAACCCTGAAATTTTTCATCCAAGTGAGGATTTTAAGGATTCCAATAATGCTCTTGTCGTTTGGAATTCCCTCCTCGGAATGTACTCAAAATGCGGCACTTTATCTGATTTGACCAAGCTGTTTGAGGAAATGCCAATAAGAGATACCATTTCGTGGAACACGATGATTTCTGGGTTTTTAAGGAATGGGGAGTTTGATAAGGGTTTTTTGTACTTCAAACAGATGAGGAAATCGGGTTTTTGTTGGTTTGATCAAGCGACTTTGACTACTATTTTATCGGCTTGTGATGGAGTAGAGTTTTGTTATGTTAATAAGATGATACATGGATTAGTGCTTTCGATTGGATATGAAAGGGAAATTAGTGTAGGGAATGCTTTGATAACTTCATATCTTAAATGTGGATGTTTGAGTTCGGGGAAGCAGGTTTTCGATGAGATGTTTGAAAGGAATGTTATTACTTGGACAGCCATGATCTCAGGGCTGGTGCAAAATGAAATGTATGAAGAAAGTTTGGAATTGTTTAATAAAATGCGTTCAGGATCGGTGTTTCCAAATTTTTTAACTTATCTAAGCTCATTGATGGCATGTTCTGGTTTGCAAGCACTGAAGGAAGGGCGTCAAATTCATGGTCTTTTATGGAAGTTAGGGATTCAATCTGAAGTCTGTATTGAGAGTTCGCTAATGGACATGTATTCTAAATGTGGAAATGTGAATGATGCATGGCAGATTTTTGAATCTGCACAAGATCTCGACGGGGTTTCTATGACTGTAATCCTTATGGGTTTGGCACAAAATGGCTTTGAGGAAGAAGCTAAACGGTTTTTTGTGGAAGTTTTTGAGGCAGGAATTGAAATTGATCCTAACATGCTGTCAGCAGTTTTGGGGGTATTTAGTGAGGATACTTCATTGGGTTTGGGTAAGCAGATTCATTCCTTAAGCATCAAAAGAAATTTCGGTTTTAACTCTTATGTTAGTAATGGGCTCATCAACATGTATTCCAAGTGTGGAGATTTAGAGGAGTCAGTCAAAGTCTTCGGTCGAATGCCTCAAAGGAACTCAATCTCTTGGAACTCTATGATTGCAGCTTTTGCTCGTCATGGGGATGGCTGTAGAGCACTACAAATATACGAGGAGATGAGATCAGAAGGGATAGAGCCAACAGATGTGACATTCCTTTCTTTGCTCCATGCTTGTAGCCATGTGGGCTTAGTAGAAAGGGGTATGGAGATCTTGAAGACCATGACTGATGTTCATGGAATTATTCCCAGGGTAGAACACTATGCCTGCGTTGTTGACATGTTAAGCCGGGCAGGGCTTCTCAATGAAGCCAAGACTTTCATCGAGGGATTGCCTATTAAGCCCGATGTGCTTATTTGGCAAGCATTGCTTGGTGCCTGTGGCATTCATGGTGATTCTGAAATGGGGGAATATGCAGCTGATCAGCTACTATTGGCAACACCCAAAAGCCCAGTGCCATATATTTCAATGGCAAACATATATTCTTCTAAAGGTAAATGGAAAGAACGAGCAAGGACCATCAAGAGAATGAAGGAAATAGGGGTGGTGAAAGAAATCGGCATAAGTTGGATAGAGATTAAAAAGAAAGTCCACAGCTTTGTTGTTCAGGATAGAATGCATCCACAAGCTGAGGTTATATATGGAGTTCTGGAGGAGCTATTTCGACTCATGTTAGATGAAGGTTATGTGCCAGATAGAAGGTTTATTCTCAGTTACACACACGCCAAAACTCAAGAGGATGCACAGTAGTTTGATTCACTAATCACACATTCGGTACTATGGATACATTATAGATAAACTACTGCGTATCATATGTTGTAACAATATTACTGAATTTTATAAAGTCAAGTCGAGATCGAGTTGTTCGAGCTAACTGATTTTTCAATAGGAGCATTAATTTTTGGTTTTGGCTATTAGTTTTTTGTTTCTATATTTTTTTTATAATTAGGGGATGGGAGTTGAGGTTTCTTGAGTTCAAACCTTATAGCATGTCAAAATTCTTCTTTAACCATTTGGTCAAGAAATTGTTGACACGAGCTTTTTGTATTTGATTCTTAATATATAATTTATAACAAGAAATAGAGTATAATTCTTTGACTTCCATCTGTTTTAATTTTGCCTAAATTTCTAGACCAAAATACAAGAATGCAAGTATCATGGATAAATGGAACACAAAAATGGACCCATATAATAGAAGAATGAATGTATAGAAAGGAACAGCAAGTACATCGGAGAAGGAATTTTTTGCTCTTATTTAGGTGTCAAACATTAAGATTCATTACCTCTCAGCTGAAGGTCGCAAAGGCAAAAATGAGGGCTTCCTGTAACTACTTTGCATGCCTCTTAACTTGAGTGGACTCCACACCAACGATTTCCGTTGCAAAGCAACAACAGTTGGATGCCTTGGCTTCCATGAACCTGCCTGTGTAGGACTCCCCATGAACTTGCTACTGCTTCTCATGGCTGCAGGTGTTGTCTCTGATGGGTTCCTGAACTCTGGCAAGGGAGAAAACAGTCTTGAATATCTCGCCTTCCTGGGATCCCGTACTAATGATGGTCTGTCCATTGTACAACCTTTGTTGAAACCAGAAGCAGAGCTACGGAGTGGTGTTGTCATGTGTGAGTCTGGCCTGAGGGTGGCGATGGATACTCGCCTTTTTGGCTGAAGAAAAGTTGTGGTGGTGGTTATTGGAGGAGGTCTGGCAGCAATTGAAGTTCGTCTGGGTTTCAATAGGTTCTTTGTGTGTGTTGGTGCCATCACAGTTTTGGAGTTGTTTTCTTTGTCATCTGATGCTGCCATGGACGACATTCTCATTGTCTTTCTGTTGGTGGGCATAGGTGAAGCTGGGGGCATGAAATTGGTGATTCTCCGCAACGGTAACCTCAGTTTTGACGGAGCCAGAGGTGGCTTTTTCTCCATGTTCGTCTTCTCTTCTGCTTGTTTAAGAGATGGCTTACTAGAAGCAACAGCAGCAAAAGCTCTGGTTTCCTGCTTTAATCTGGTCTTCCGTTCCTCTGCTAATTGATTTTCAAGGTCACGAACCTGTCAACAAGTGCCGAAGCAGGAAAATATCAGTAAGAAAAACATCGGAATCTAGATGGCTAATAAAGATAATGGTTTGAAAAAGCTGTCTTAAACCCAACAGAGAAGCTGACAATAGTTACATCTCAGGAAGAACTGCTTTGGTTTGTTTAATAATAATTACCTTTTCTTGTAGACTTTTGCAGATATGTTCTCTAGCAGCCAGTCTCAACTGCAAGGACTGTACATTATCCTGCAACTTCTTTGTTTCCTTCTCATCATGTTTTAACTTTTCTGCCTGTTAGTTAATCAATAACCAGATGTCAACCAAATAGAATCCACAGCAAAGGTTGGAGGGTAAATGCCAAATTTTAAATTTCATTAATTTGCCATACCATTTGCTTGTACTTGTAAAGCTCTGTGAGGTCCACCTGTTTGCGGGCAGGACCACTTTCAATCCCCCTGACTCGGCTTGCAAAATTCAATGAACAGAGGGTCTCTCCAAGGTCTGCATTACTTGGGCTGATCTGTACAAACATCACGGTCTTGCAATCTCCTCCTGCATTTCATGTTGCAGTTAGCAACACCCTCTGCTTGAAGTTTGCCATTAGGCCACTAAACAGGAATATAGATCCTTAATGGTCAATCTTTCCGGATTAACTAGCTTCAGATAAATGGGATCAACTTCCGGTGATACTACGGTGAGACAAAAGCTTACCTAGAGAGCTCTGTAGCATATGTGTGAGCTTTGAGTTCCTGGTTTTCCATGGAACGGTAGAAAGGGTAAAAGTGTTAGTGTAAGACATGGATATTTTTTGATCTGTTGTGCACATGTGTCTAAGCGTCTTGTGAGTATGAGAGAGAGAGAGGGAGGGAGGGAGAAACCTGTAAGGAATATGGCCTGTTTTGGATGCAAGAGCAGAAATCACATCACCAAGCGCTGAGAGAGATTTATTTATAAACTGGGATTCCTTCAACCTTTCACCTTCGACTTCAATCTTTCCCAAACGCTCACTGCCAGCCAAATCTACCAGCCATAGGTGACTCTTAGTCTTTTGGCCATTTATCAAATTAGTTCCCCTTACTGTTACACGCAACAAGCTGCAAAGAGGCAATTTTTTCGTTATAATAGTAAAACAGAAATGTTATGCACCCTTGTTGAATAACAAAATTTCTGATTTATTACCAGTGAGAACGGCTGCTCAATTCATTGGCGTTGGTGGCTCCAACTGATCTGACCCGACTTCCAGACTTTAGCAGCTCCCACACTTCCTCCGTGCTGTAAACACAAGCTTCAACAAGCCCTGGAACTTCTTGTGTCCCTTCTGCTGCTTGCTTGATCTCCAACCTTTATCAACATAATGTGGGACTTCAATCAGGACTTAAATCTCTCTAAAACTGGGTTTTCTTAAATTAGTCTTTATGGAACACTTTAGTCAGAGAAGGGGAAGAAATTATGAGATTTTTTTCATTTTCCAATATTAATGGTCTCTTCTGAACAGATTTCCCTTAAAGGTTGTGCCAACGGATTTCTTTCTTCATGAAGAGAAAAGTAAGCAGATTGCCAATAAGTGTTCATTTTGCAACCAGAATTTAACAAGCGGCCAATCATATACAAATTAATGTTAGAAGTAGGAACTAACCCTTTAGTAGGCTGGTTGGAGTTTTCTCCTAGCAGGTCCCTTATCTTTTCATTGTAGACCTCCATCATGCTGACAAAAAGCTCATATTTCATTACACCACCTCTTTCTCCAGAAACTCGAAACAACTCCTCCAATGTCCTGTAGTTAACTCCCCTATTTTCTGGTGTTCCCTCCATAGTAAATGTCTTCCCAGTTCCAGTCTGCCCGTAAGCAAATATGCAGACATTATAGCCATCCAATACAGAAGTGACAATGGGTTTAGTTCGTGCAAATACTGCCTCTGAAAAATTAAAAAAAAAAAAAATTAAAAACATTTATAGTAAACTCGGCTAAGAAATCTCAGGTTGTAGTAAACCCAATCAAGAGATGTTAGGTTACCTTGGCCATCCTCAGGCCTAAATACATGATCAAACTTGAATTGCTTCTTGGAAGAATCAGAAGAAACTATCTGGACCTCAGTATCTTGGGATGAGTCAAATTCAACAACAGAAGAGTACCCATTCTCAATTTCAACTTGGTTTAGTGGTCTGCATCTGCAGAAAACCCTGATGTTTCCTTTAAGCTCAATCACTTCATTGTAAAGGCGCTTCCTCTCTGTTGACTCATCTAGGTATTTCTTCTTCAAAAGTTCATATTCATTATCTATACGAAACAGGTAAGATAAAAGCAATTCAAACCAAAATCAAAAACACAGATCCAATGCAGTGGTTTGTTCAATCTATTGGGTACTTACTAAGAAGCTGAAGAGTTCCTACAATGTCATGGCCAGGAAAAGACTTCACTTGCTTTGACAGAACTTCATGCTCTTTCTTCAAATTCTATGACATTAAGTTATGGAAGTAATCAAAGTCTATTTGTTGAACCATTGACGAGAACATAAACAAGAAAAAAAATCAGCCAATTCCGTTTTACCTGAATACTGTTACTCAAATTAATAACTTTCTGTAATATCGGAAGAGTTGGCCCCTGAGCCTGAAAAATTTCTTGGTTCATATTGGATATAGTATCTTCATCGATGGAATCAGTGTTCTCTTCTAATAGTTCCAAAGAAACAGCCAAAATTCTTCACATTAGTATTCTAACTATTCAAATATTAGCATTTAAAGCATACAAATGCACCAATAAATTAAAAGAAACAGAACAATTACAACACATTTTCCAGGCACTCGGGAACTCTAATCAAAAGTTTTTAATTAATTGAAGAGAAGGCTTAAGATCAACTTATGAATGCCACAAATTCTAAATTCTGAACTAAACAAGCAAATCACAAGAATCATCAAAAATAATCTTACAAGTACAATCCAACTAAGAGTTTTCTAAGGTTTCGATCATGTAAAAATATCCAAAAATGCTAATTTTTTCCCAATTTGGAGAATATGTCATAAAAATTAGTCTAAATGCTTTCTTTAAAGTAAATAAACAAAGAAAAAGAACTAACCTGTGTCAGAGTTCGGAGAAGGCTTTGACAAACAATTCTCCATAGTTTGATCTGAAAAAAGATCACGGAATTTTATGTTTCGGAAATCAGAAAATTCGATAAATAAAACTGAAGAAGAAAAACAAAGAAAATGAAAGCGCAAACCTTCATCAAGAACGATCTGATCGCAACTCTCCGAGCACATTTCCACCATCTGATACAAGAAGAACTCGATTACCACAACAGAAGAATTGATGGACAGAACGTACGATTTCGGAAGACAAAGACTGACAGTATTTCAGAAAGGAGAGAAACTGGCGAAAGAGCTAAGAGCGTTGTGTTTAAAGGGCGAAACTGGTTTTCTTTTTCGTTTGGATTCAATTTTGAATTCAAATGAACCTGAGCCGTTCGATTGCTGTTTCTAACGGCTATTTCATCTGTTTTTAAAGGAGTGGTCTCTCGGATTCGGGTAGTTTTAACCCGATTGATTTAATTGGAGCAGTCTTCTTATTCCAAAGAAGTTTTTTTTCATTGAATTTTCTTATTTCAGCCTAGATGAGGTTTTTTATAATAAAAAAAAATTAAAAACAATATTGTTGAGGTGTTTATGGGTGGAGAAAGTAGGATATGCAAATTTATTAGATAGAAAAATGTGATCAATGAAATTTAAGGTTTCAAATACTCTTCAATATTCGAGTTAGTGATTGTGTTAAAAAAAATAATGTAAGATTGTGTTAAAAAAATAATGTAAATAAAAGAGAATAGATTTTCACCAAAAAAGAAGGATAGATGAGAATGAGAATGATTGATTGGGATCTATTCTCTCAAATCTTTATCTTATATTTTGTACAAATGTAATCCAAATGTAATGTATGTATGCATTTCAACTCGTAGATTAAATTTGAATAAGGCACATGACAACCTTATTTACCAGTCTTATGAGCTTAGCTTTGTTTTCGGATTTGAAAATATTAAGCTTAAGAACATACTCTTATATCTCTCTCATATGCTTTGAAATTAATGTTTTGTTCACAACATTTTGATATTCAAATTAGTGATTGTGTTAAAAAAAATAATGTAGATAAAATATTATAGATAAGAATGAGAATGATTGAGTGAAATCTTCCTCTCAAATCTTTATCTTACTCTTTTTATACCTTGCATGTAATCGGTCAAATGTAATCCAACTGTAATGCAAGCACTTTGATCCATAGATTAAATTTGACTAGGACACATAGCAACAATTTTTAGGAGTTTTATGAGCTTAGCTTTGTTTTAGATTTGAGGATATTAATTTCAAGAAAGTCATAGACTCTTATGTCTCTCTCTTATGCTTTGAAATTAAGGTTTTGGAGCACCTTTTATATTTTTGCATGGAATCGCTCAAAAGAACAAACTCTTCTGTCTCTCTCTTATGCTTTGAAATTAAGTATTGGAGTACCTTTCTATATTCAAGTTAGTGATTATGTAAAGAAAAAAATAACATAGATAAAAGAGGATAAATGAGAATGAGAATTATTGAGTGAGATCGTCCTCTTAAGTTTTTATCTTACACCTTTTATACTTATGCATGGAATCACTCAAATGTAATCAAATAAAATACTTGCACTCCCATTCATAGATTTAATTTGATTAAAATGCATGACAACCTTTTTTACGAGTCTCATGAGCTTAGCTTTGTTTTTGGATTTAAAGATATTAGCTTTACCATTTGAGACCTAAGCTCAGCCCTGCTTAAAAATAATTAATATTAAAAGTTTATATATTTACTAAATATAATTATATGTATATAAAATATTGTTGATTAATAAATATAATTATATATATTTAATATGAAAATTAGCATACAAACAAATCAAATTAAACTTTAAAAGAAATAAAAATTAAAAAAAAAAACAACAACAATAATATTCGTACTTAATCGAGATCGGATTTGTATAAATAAACTTAAAAACAAACTTGCTCTAAAAATCAATCCTTAATAAACAGGTCGGATAATTCATTAATATATAATTTAGGCCCGGCTTGAATCCGACCATGTCTATAGACAAGCCTAATGAAAACCTTAGAATAAAAAAAAATTTCCCAAACATGTTTTTTAACTATTAATTATTTATATTTATTACAAAAATATTCTTTAAAATAATAAGGGAAATTTTGAAAAAAAAAAAAAAGAAACTATAATGAAGATGAGCAGCTTTGATTCCATGAATCAAGGGTCTTCCATTACAACACTCCTAACATATTAATATTTTGAAAAAATAATAGAAAAAACCAAATACAAGTAGCCGTTGGCATATACGTTTAGAATAGATTATCAGACCGTTGAGAGAAGCAAAACAGAGGACCGTTACCCAACCACTCGAAAGGAGTCTCATTCTCGAACCAAAGCTTTTGACTTTTTTCACAAACCTAATCTTTGAGTTTTGAAGTGAAAAATAGTAACGGAAACGAACCCAATATCTGAGATTAACTCTCCTTCATGGGTATTTAGAGAAACAAAGAAAGTGAGGAGCGGAGGAGGAGCCAATAGAGCAATTCCTTTGAAAGAGACCCACAGTTGTTTTTCTTCTTTCTTTAGTTTGGCTGCTGAAGTTTCTTTCTGGCAATAATGGTTGCAAGAACCCCACCAAAGCAAAGGAAAGTTGTGGTGGCTCCTCTTAATCCTGTCCTACTCAGAGAAACTGTAAAGAAGGTAAAGTTGGGCATGTCATTTTCTAACCAAGCATGGAGAAAAAGGGTTTTTCTGCTTTGTTCTTTTAAGGCTTATGGGGTTTTTGTTTGGGGTTTTGAAGGTGGAGAAATGCATGGCAAGATTGCAAGAGTTGCAGTATACAGTGGCAGGAGGGACAAAGGTAATATCAGGGGTGAGTTTAAGTCCGAGGAGTACAAGGGGTTACTTGAGAACTAGTCTCAGATGCAAGCAAGAATCTTTGAGGTATGCTGAAACTTGGGTTTGGTTTCTGTTTGTCTTAAACCATGGCAGAAGCTTGAACCTTTTGTTTTGCATTTTAAATCTGGGTGCCTTTGTATTTGAAGGATGAAGAATGCTACTCCAAGGAAATCACCAGTCGGGAAGTTTCCAGCCACTGCAGGAGGTATCTCTCTGGATTGTCTGTTGTGTAAAGTCATGTACGTGCGTATAAAACACTAAAATTTCATATCAAAATTTATATGATACGTATGTCTAAAATTGCTAGGTCTACTCTGATCAGATAGGAGAAATGAGTTTTCTTTTTATGTTGAAAATTTGTACCCATGATTTTCCTCTTTTGAGAGTTGTTTGAATTTCTCATTCATTTGATGAAATGATCTTGACTGCATAACAAGTTTTTTTGTTTCTTTTAAAAGTTCTATTTCTGTCGCAAGCTAAGAAGAGAATTAATTTGATTGTTCCAACTTGTAATGCAGGTGAATGGAAGAGAATGTCATTGCCAGCAATGCTGGTAGGAGAAACAGTGGGAGAAATCCTTCAAGCAAGTCAATTTGCAAGAGAGATACTTGCAGCAGTTGATAACAAAACCAAGAAGAAGACAGCTGCTGAGGATCCAAAAACTCCAATGACTGAACATAGAAAGCAAAGACCACAGCCTGAAAACACTGAGCTCAAAGCCAGAAGAAAGAGGGAGAAACAGAACAAACTGCAGATGATTCGAACCGAATCCAACTCTCCATCTCTTCAAAAGGCTCGTTCGAGGATCAACTTCAAGGTTTCTCCTCCCAAATTCAGGGAATCTGACAAGGAAAACAATAGGCATATGGTCAATAGGGTGTCACCAAGGCATAGGCCATGGTCTAAGAAGACTGTGTTATTCCCAAACCCTTTGTTCAGCTCAACTCCAGCTTCACAGCAACAAAAGTTCTGCAAGACGAGGTCTCCTGTGATCGCAAGAAACAGACAAACTCCACATAAGTTCTTGATCAAGTCTCCTCCATCAGCTTCAAAGTTTCAAGTCAAGATCAAGAGCCCACCTGTTGTTTCTCTTTCCCCCACAAGATCAACAAACATGAGCAAGAAGTCACCAAAGGTGTCAGCTGCTTCCAAGCTTCGTAGATCATTTTCACCTTCCCGGTTGGCAAACAGATTGGTGTCCCCATTGAAGAGCAGAAAAAGTCTGCAAAATGGTGATGGTAGATCATTTTCGCCTTCCCTTTTCGCAAACAGATTGGTGTCTCCATTGAAGAGCAGAAAAAGCTTGCAAAAAGGTGAGGGACAGATGAGTGGACTGAACCAGCGTCCAGTGTTAATGCCTATGCGATTCTCGACTGGGAGAATTTAAGGGTCTGCAACTTTCTTTGATTCATCAGTGTGGCTTGAAAGTTCACTCTCTAAAGATATTATTTCACAATGTCAATAGCTGATTTCTTTGCGTTGTTTTCTGAATTTTATCTCTCCATTTTATTTGTTGATGTAAAGTTCTGCGAGATTGTTTCCATCAGAAACTCTCAGAGTCTGATTCTTTGGTTCAATTCGCTTGAGTGTGTTAATAAAGTAAAATTTCAAGGTAAAAGAGAAATTGCAAAAGAGTATACAATGCTTTTGGCTGCCAATATCTCAATCACAAAATCTCATCATTATTATTTTACAGCAGTGATTACAGATGTATGCACCAGACACTGAGGAAACATATACCAAACCCCTCAAACCAGTAATCTGCCCAGAAGGGGGAAAAAGAAGACAAACAAATATATTTGAGTTGTCATAACGTATTAAGTTTCGGAAAACCTAATAGCTAGACACTAAAATCAAAGGAGTCGCCACCAACCATTTTAACCTAGGTGTGATTGGTCACCTAATCAAACTTAGGATAAGGCTTGGTCTACGTTCAAAGATATAGGGTTCGGGAGTACGGTTACGTGTAGGGAAGGATTAGCACCCCCACAACGCCCATCCTAAAATGGTACCAACTGGTTTTAGGTTATCTTTACAATTTGCCTTGTGTTTATATTAATTTCGATATGCTTATATATTGGGAATATTTCTAAGATTTTTCCATCAATTTGGCTCCAATCTTAGAAATTCCCCTCACCCTCAAGATGTTCAAGGAGTCTCGATTGACTTTCTTGAACTCCATCGTCGGATCAATAAGATGTTTTATGAAACTCTTATTATACTTAAATTTGGTTCTAATATTGACTCCATGCTAATTTCTATATTTTCTAATCTTATTTTACATTATTCTTATCTACATGTTTTATTTATTTATTTATTTTATTTATTTAGAAAATAAATATGAATCATGGTTTATTAAAGGTTTTCTTAAAAGCGTCCCATCAATTTGGCTCGGCTTAAAAGAAATTTTTTTTTACCTAAAAAATTCAAGGAGTCCCAATTGACTTTCTTGAAATTTCATCATTGGCATGATTTATGTTTACTCCTTTATCTATCTAATTTTATTTATTATGATTTTTATTTTAAGCTATTTAGTTCATTTATTTATCTAATTTTATTTAAATTTCTTTAATTTTAACCTTGATTTAATTTATCTTTATTCATGAATTATATTTTATCGAAAATTCTTTCAAAAGTATTCCATCAATTTGGCTCAACTTAAGAAAGAATCATCTTACCTAAAAATATCCAAGGAGTCTCAATTGACTTTCTTGGAATTTCATCCTCGGTATAATTATTATTTAATCTTATTAATTACTAATTATTTTCAATCTAAGCTATTTCATTCTATTTATTTAATGTTTTCACCTAATTTATGTTCTTGTATTTATATTCATTTATCTATATTTATTTATATTTTGTTCATATTTAATTTACTAAGAATAAGCATGTATTATAATTTATTGAAAATTCTTTCAAAAATATCCCATCAATTTGGCTCAACTTAAGAAAGAATTTCCTCACCTAGACATTTTTAAGATGTCTCAATTGACTTTCTCAAAATGTCATCATCGGTACTGATTTATATTTGTATTAATTTTTAATATCATAATTAAAATTTTTTATGTTTCTTATAATTTTCAATAATCTATTTTTAATTTATTTTTAATCCTAATTCTAAAATAAACAAAAAACAAATAATAATACATCAACAAAATATATAATATCAACATACTAAGTAACATAAAATTAAAAATTATTCCATTCACATTAATTATCCATGCTACATATCCAAGTCAGGTTTTTCAAATCAATTATCTTTATATTCTATTCTTATTCCAATTGGATTACCATTATCTTTCACAAATGTCTAGTCAAATAAATCATATAAACTATACTATTAAGACATATTAAATGAAAAAATAAGTAGAAATAAAATCCTAGTAATAATCACGTGGCTTTACTCCCTTTTACACAAGTGCATGTCATTTAATGGCAAAAGAAAACTTTACCTTTTGCAAGAAAATATAGGCAGTAGTCTAGGCTGGTGAATGAAGATGACGATGTTGGATGAATAGAGGAGATGACATGCGAACAAAGCGAAGGATGGTGACAGACGATGCAGCAGTGAATGGTGATGCAGATGGTGCAGTAATGAGGATGATGTAACAGGCTGTGATGCAACGCTGCGCAGCGATTGGGTGCAGAGGCGTGCGAACAAGGCAGCAGTGGCAGGGGTTGGTGTGAGAGCAAGCGGTGTAGCAATGATGGTGCGACGGCGAGGCTAAGTTGAAGAGGATGATGGACGGTGGTTGTCTTGGTGACTAAGAGCAGTCAAATTTTTTTTAGGGTTTTTCTTTTTTTTTCCTCCTAGCCCCCCCTCTCATTTTTTTTATCTTGTTTAAATAGACCTAGGTCTCCTTTTATTTTAGGTAATTTATAAAAATCAAGAATCAATTTTTTTAAGGAAATTTTATATCTCAAGAATCGGATATTAAATCCGATATTAATTCTGATTTTTCTTTCCACCAAATCCAAATTAATTCTTCATCTTTTAATAGTCTCATTTAAGTCTGCTTTCCTATCAAAATTAATTCTGATTTCCTTCCCTTTTTATTATATTTTATAAAATGATAAGATATATGAAAACTAATTAATTAAAAATGTTTGAAAAAGAACCGGACAAAAATGGTGTCTACATGAGTAACAAAAATAACTTCCAAAAGGACAAATTTTCCTGTTGAACAATGGGAAATTGCATAAGAGCAAAGGAGATGTCATTGCTGCTTTCATGGGAGACAGAAGTAGTTCACTCCTTTGTGAAACTGCAAATGTTTTATGATGAAATCTTGATTGGAAAACAAAACTTCTCAGAAGGCAACGTGTCATTTGCTCGGAGATGCAAACCTTGTCCAATCTCTCTTCCTATTTAAGGCCCGATCCTTGGGTGATGAAGTCTTCCCCCCCACACCTGCTTGGCGCAGCATTTCTGCAAACATTTCACTAATTTGCTAAACGATGTGGACCATGAAAATCTGGAAGTCACCATACTACCTAAAGACAAACTTGCTAGTTGAAGAGACATTTCTCCGACAATCCTAGGGCAATAGAACTGTAAAAAACATCAAGGCATGGGCAGCAGTAACTTCAGAATTTGGATTGTGCATGACATCAGTGAAATTTTGGGAGTGCATAAGGTTCTTGAGTAATATAAATAAAATATTTGTACCTTCAATGAAACAATCACCACACTCAACCATTTAGTAGGCAATATTTGAAAGAAAAAAGAGTGGAGGAAGGGAAGAGGGACAGAGAGGAACTCAAGTATACCTACCTCGCTTTCTCTCTAGCTCTTGGTCAAGCTCTTCTTTCCACTTCCTCTGTCTCTTAGAGAAGATTACACTATACATAGCAAATGGTTGCATTTCATTTCAGATTACTCAACAAAAGAGATTCAGTATAAGGGCAGGTAGCAAACCAATCAACTTGAACTAACCTTGGGCTGCTCGGCTCTGGCTGGCCATCAACTAGAATCCCTTTCCAATCACCATGCTGAGGTGATGAATTGTCCTGTGGAGTTTGGTCACTAGCACTGCCAATATTTGACACACGCCTGCTGTTATTACTCCCTGGACTTCCTGTGCTGATAGCATCGGCTGCTGAAGATGGGGTGCCAATGGGACCACGACTTGGGGATCTGCTTTTAGGAGGTAATTTCAAGTAATTTGGAGGTGTCTCCTCATGTCTATTCTCCACAAAACTTGGGGAGCATGCTAAATTCAAGCTGTTGTAGAACTCTTCATATAATGGTGTTTGCAGTTTCTTTAGTTCCAAAGCCTGAGGAATTAGTACATTTCATTATCACACCAATATGTGAGGCCAAATTTAAAAGAATGCGACTGCGCAAGAGCTAAAAAAACTACCTTCTTATCCAAAAAAGCTCTAATTTTTGATTCAGTGAGTTCATCATCATCTTCAGATAGTGATGGCCCACAAGTTAAAAAATCTTTTCCCCCTTGACTGCAAGTTGTAGGGAGATCGACCGGCATTTTTTCAGGATCTTCATCAATTTTGCTCTTCCAGTCATAAGAAGCTTCACAATTGGGATCAGAACTCTACAATAAGATGATTCATGAATTAAGAGCTTTAACGCTCAAATGATTAATATTAGAACCTTGAGAAAAGCAAAGAGGTATTTACCTTGTTAACATTATCAAGCATTGAAGCAGAACAAAGCCTTACTCCACTTACTAGAGAATCAGCTTTGTCAATCTGACACATATAGTCTTCACTGCAGTTCATTCTCCAAAAATCATTGCTTTCAGAAAACTTCTCAACAAATGTGTTTGAGCTGTTCAGACTACCCAAATTACAGATATCTGCCAAGTCAAGGCATGTTGAAACTTGACTGGAAAGAAAATCGATGCCATTGTCCTTTCCAGCTTGACAATTGACAATGCAATTACTTACATTACAGGTTCAAGCAAAAGCACATTGTAATACTTACAAGCCTTCATGGTTAGTGGCATGTAATGATGAAGGGATTTCAGAATTCTCCATATGAAACAGATATATTTCAGAAGAAGATTCAAGGTGGGAAATGAAAAGCAAACCAAATAAATACATTACAGTTCAAGTGAATTGACCATGACTGAAGGATGCAAAACAGGATTAGAGTCCCGGGATTCTCCAGTGACAAAAGGATGCTGCATGTAGTAGACAGTTAAGGAATATTAAGCCTACAGTATAATGTCCAAATTATAAAGGAAAATGTTAGTCAAACCACAATGACCTTTAGTAGTTCAGATGCCGATGGCCTCAACTTTGGTTCCCTGAAATTACATAACTCATACATCACAGGTTTGAAGAGAAAATGTCCAGAAAAGATATCCCACGATATTTACTCCAAGAATCGATAAAAGTATATCACATACTTTTGCAAGCATGACAGCAGAAAATCTTTTGCCTCAGTAGAAAGATGCTCTGGAATAGGTGGATGAGACTTTGTTGTCCCTACATAGAAGAGTGCAGCAACCTGAAGAAACAAGTCAGTACAATAATGAAGAACACGTCATAGAATAAATCTTTAAAATGCAAAGAGACCTTGCACCTCTTGGTACTGTTGGCTCCAAGGATGCTTTCCAGTGGCCATCTCAATCACCGTACAGCCAACACTCCATATATCAGCAGAACTAGAAAATTATATCCATAAAGTATGAGTAAATTTCAGTGCATCAATACACTATGAATAACTATATCACATATCAATCATTGTAATCTACAGAGACACACCATACTGCAAATATAGTTGATTAATAATGATGATAATGTGAAGCACATGTAAAGATAGCAAAAGATAGCTCTAATTTCATTAAGATGCTTCAAGGAATATTGAGGGGGGACCTCAGAGATTACCGTACTCAAATTCACAGAAGGGCAACCAATTCTAAGCATGTCAAAGAGAACTGCCATGCATGTAAACAATTAGAATTTTGTAGCAATCTAGTTATTCTTACAAACTATGCCCTGTCTGCAAAATGACTTCAGGAGCCATCCAGTATGGAATACCCTTCATAGACTTGGCACCAGAAACAGTAGCCTGTAGATACACCATCTCCGTTAGAATACAGGTGAATTTATAAAGTACTGATTTAGAGAAAAATACATTCTACAATGGTTAATTGTCGATGTGAGATAAGGTTGAGCAGTTGCATAATTACCAGCTCAACAACCTGTTTTGATGCACCAAAATCAGCAAGTTTAATGTTTCCTTTATTATCCACCAGGATGTTTGCGCCCTGCCAATGGACAGAATGAACAAATTGTTTATTCATCAGAAAAAGAGAAGATGGAAGAAACCAATGACCTTCTTCATTTATAATATTAATGGCTGGAATGAAAAGGCACCTTAATGTCCCTGTGCATAATTCCATTGTTGTGTAAATACTCAAGGCCCAATAACAACTGCTTCGTGTATGTTCTTATAACCTTTTAGACAAATTAGTATACAAGCTTAGCATTAAAGACAACTAAATTAAAGAAACTTCTGTCATCCAAGAGTTACAGCTTCAGGGAAAGATCCAAACTTTCCCAAAAGTGATGATATTGATCCGCCAGAGACAAATTCGAGCAAAATATTTAAAGTTCCCTCCTCCCTCACTGTTCCCAAATATCTCTGAAGATGGAAAGTATGTCCAAATGAAAAAAAAGGGGGGGTAATATCCTTCATCAATTCAATCAATATACAAAACAGCAGAGTCATTACTCACAACAATGTTTGGATGTGAAAGATTCTTGAGAAGTTTCACTTCTTCTTCAAGCTCCTTGACATGAGCCTACTTACATAACAGCAAGCAAATCAAGGTCGGTCATGTTATGGCAATTACACATTAAATTAACGATGAGAAGCTAAATCTATTATATAAAAGTTGTAGAAAATGCTGCCTCCTCATGCAGCCACGTCACTTTTTGGTTATTTGCTCATTTATGGTTTTTTTTTCCTCTTTATCTTCATGCCTTCTTTTGTCGTTTGGTGTTGCTAATATTTTTTGGAGTTTGAAAAGTCAGACCCTTTTACCAATCAAGCATCCCTTGCCAGCAACCATCCCTTATTCCCTACCGTTGATCTCTCAAATCTTCCTATATCGAATTCATTGTGTCTAACCTAGATCCCATCCAAAATTCTCTAAACCCAGTCCAAGAAACATGAGTAAGATGTGCCATTTAGACAAGATCTGATTTGTGATGGCGAATATTGAATCAAAAAAGTTTCAAGCTTTTCTTTCACATGGCAAATCCATACAAAAGCAGGCTTTTTTCTCTTCCTTATCCTTTTCTTTTTCTTTTTTAACTTATCCACCACTTTCCATTTTTTCTAAACTCTAACCAGAAATTAAATTGAGTATATTTTCTATTTACTCCGACTTACTCTTTTGGAGTTCCAAGCTTATGGTGTCAGAGAACTCAAATTCGACTCAAGGGTTTAAATTTTTTCATCCCATCAATATGGGGTTTTCACTCTCTGTCGCCTCATGATCCTCTTGCCATTTCCATGTCAACTTCGCTGCTATCATTACTGGGTATACGACGGGGCATTTGGAGGTTTTGAATGAGAAATTCGAAAGTCTTATGTTATTATCAAATCTAGAGAGAGCTCAAACGAAAAGATGCATGATAAGTTTCACGAAACTCTTTAATTCTCAGTAAATTTATTATATTTCATTTATTTTTTTCTTTATAAAATTTTCAAGTTTTTGTGTTTGATTTTAGCCACTACTTGATTAGTTGGAGAATTGACTTGCGTCAAGTGAGAGACAAACTCAATTCCTTTTTATTTTGTTTTATTATTTTATTAGGTTCCAAATGGGAATTATGGGTTTAAATTGGGGTTTGTTCATTAGTGGTGAATATGAAATGTTAAATGCTTTCTTTTGCTGCTTTAGGACCATGTGCTCGATTAATATTGGGGGTTTTGAGTGTAGCTGGGGTTGTTGAAATACTTTGTGGGAAAAGAAACATATTGAAAATTTTGATCTCATATCGAGTTAAGTAAAAAAAAAATCAAAGAAGATAATATACTTAGCTGATGTAATTTTTTTGCAAGAATTTGTTGGAGAAGATTTCATTTTATTGGGACTTGATGATCAAATTCCTCACCATGAAAGAATATACAATAATTGTTTTTCTCACACATTTATCAGAATCTATCTTAATCATTCTCCTTCTCGAAAAAGGCAAATTTATCTTCATAATGTCTTTGTATTGTCTCTCACTAATCTATATACTGATTTTCTAGGTATAAAATCTCCTAGAATCTCACAACTCTACCTGTTTTTGTAAATTCATATGAGAACCAAAGATAATAATTTGCCTGATAGCTTGATGGTATGACTACTAAACAATGGAAAGTTGTACTATAAAATAATCTTCTTTTGCATCATTATCTTCATTCTAATGCTTGATAGTGCCATTGATCCATAATAATTTACTGCTCGATCTTTTTACCATTATTAGTTTATAGTGGATTTAGTTTGAACTTTGTGCATAATAATTAATTTTTTATCTTTTTTGTATCTTAATTTTTTGTCTATTAATGAACTTAATTTTTTAGAAGTCTAGATGTTTTTTTTTAAGTGCCATCACCAGAAATGAGTTATGGTTTAGTGATCTTCTTTACGGGTTGACATTAAAGTTGCTCTTGGATATCATGCTAATATAGAATTAGGTGAAATTTGAAAACTAATAAAAATTATTTGGTAATATTTTTGAATGCTTTTCTCAGAACAAAAACATCTTATTTAAGCTATTGACTAGCTCTACTTTGGCACCAGTTAGAAAACTTTTTCCAAAGCACATGTTTTGCAATTAGGTTACTGTATCTACTTTGACTATGAGGGAGAGTCAAGATTCAATGTTCTTTTTGTGACAAAAGGGTGCTCCATTGACCATGGCAAAAATAACAAAGAGAAAAGATATATCTATCATTGAATTAATCATCCAAATTCATCCTAGGTACTTTTTAGAGGGCTTCTCATTATAATACCTTTATTGATTTTCACATCTCTGCCTATATTCTAACCTTCATATCCCTGTCATAATTACATCTTCAACTTCTCACAATTGTTGCTTTGTAGCTGAGATTGGAGATGATGATGAAGAATCCAACCTCATTGTCATTGATGCTAGCAGATCGATTAATGATCATGAATCCGATGACAGCGATGCAGAATCAGTTCATTTGGTTGGGTTTCCTCAGAAAACTACTTGCTCTCCTAAATCAGAACCCCCTTATTTTGAATGCAAAATGACAAGGTCAAACGTTGAGACATCATTTGTCTTGGTAATCATTGACATCTATATTATCTATCTTTACATTTCTAATCCCTGATTCATATTTGCTCTTTAAATTCTAGCATGCAACTAATGAGTTCCACAAGCAATACTTTACTCAACACTCAATTGACATCACATTGTCTGTCTTAAGCAAACTTGCTTTATGGTCAGACCGTTATACATGTAGCAATCACAAAAATGTTCTCTACGATGGATGGAGACAATTTGTAATTGACAACCATATTCAAATTGGATATCTTTGTTTATTCCTCATGAAACAGCCATTAGCATTTGAAGTTACTATTTGTCATTCCATACATGATTCATAGATCCATGGTGGTGCTAAAATCAGTTTTTACCTTTGTTACATTTAGATATTTTGCTACTTTGCCAATTGCTTTAAAGAACTCTGTTTATTTTCGATGCATGATTTAAATCATCTTGCTCCATGCATTTGCCTACTATTTTGCATTTTAGATTACATATTATTTCACCCTTCTTTACCCCTTTATCCCCGCAGCATTGTGTGGGCATAATATTATCTATATAATAAAAGTTGTAGAGACACGCAACTCCACCTTGCCCCATGTTTTTTTGCCCATTTTTCCGTCCGTCCTTTATATGTCTGCCTACTTTTGTTTTCTCTGTGTATTCATCTGTATTTTCGGGAAAAATACGTACGCACGCTTCAATATAGTGCGTGGCTCTCTGCTAGCCCATCAACCAGTTCTGTCGCCATTGCCAGTGCACTTTCGCATTCCCTCCAGATCTCTTGCCCAAGCTCCCTCTTGCTTAGTATATACTTTGGTCATGAATCCTGCATCTGTTCTTTTTTTTAGTGCCTTCCAGATTATTCCTCTCTCTACGTACTGTTCTGCCAGTTTCGATTCTAGATTTTCTCCTAAGCTCGATGCCATGCGCCCGCCTGGTTTTCTTTGTTCTATTGTCATGGCATCCTTCTTTTCTTTCCATTGTTTTCTTTTATTTGTTTGACAGTTATCTTATTATTTTTGTTGGTTTTCTTCCCTTCCATAGTGAAGACTTCTCTTTCAATTAGTTTTATTATCTGATTCCTCAAAATTTGAAGACACGCAAAACCCCCAAATTTCAGATTCTTCTTGAAATTAAAAAAAATCAAAAACCTCTTGGAATCCGATTTTAGATGCTTTCATCTTGATCCTTCAGATTTCGCTTTAAATAAAAAAAAAATGAAATCAGAGGCCTCCTCGAATCCAATTTCATATGTTTCCATTTTGATCCTACATTTCACTTCCTTTACTCGAAATATGTCATGGCTCTTATCGGATAGCTTTGCTACTTCCAATTTTAGATGCTTTCATCTTGATCGTTCGAATTTTGCTTTAAATAAAATAAATTAAATCAAAAACCTCCTGGAATTCAATTTCAAATGTTTCCATTTTGATCCCAAATTTCACTTCCCTCACTCAAAATATGTCATCGCTCCTATCTGATAGCTTTTTGGCTTCTCTTTTACCCTTGAGTTCATCTTCCCTCTCGCACTCTGTCTTTTCTCTAATACATGAACCTTCAAAATTTTAAATTTTCCTGTTTGTGATGTTTAAATTTTCCCATTTCTATGTTTCCTGCCATTTTTGTGTCTATTTGCCTGTCTTTCTTCATCTTTACCCTTTTTTTTTTGGTTTTTCTATGTTATTTGTGTTTACTTTTGTTCCTTCCTGATTTTCAACTTTCTAGGCTTTTGTTTCTCATCTCATTTCTATACTTGACACATTTTACAGAGTCTTGAAAAGAATAAAAAGAACAGAGAGAACAATCGAGAAAACAAGGGAATGAATCAATGAGGTATGATACATTATTTCACAATTATATGGCTGTAATTGGTAACTTTTGAATTTTTTTTCCTTTGTACATTGTATTAGTATTGCAAGTTGAAGTTCACACAATTTTGGAATGATTTTACATATAAGAATTATCCAAAGTCTACTGCATTCCCACTTCTATTCTTCATTCTCGAGTTTGCTAGATGCCCGGTGAATCAAATTTTAAGGTTCTGTTTGCAGTTTTAGTTGAAATGGAGTGTCTACTAAAACTAAAAGAATTCAGTTTTGATTGCTTTGTGTTGTTAACTATTAAGCTACAAAAAATTTAAAAAATGTAACAATTAAGCATTATTTTAGTTACTGGCATTTTCTTGCAAAAAAACGCAACAATAATATAGTTTTGCTCTAACTTTGATCTCTTCTACCAAGTAATTCTTTACAGGCAATGCTTATGAAATTATCTTTAATATCATTGTTTGCTTGCAATTGCAGTCTCTTCTTTTCTAAAATTGTGTTTTTTAGCCTTTTAAAGGTAGATGAATTTTTACGTGATAATTCCTTAATATCTTTTAGGGCATCTTCACTTTTCCTTTGCTTGCTTCTGCTGCAAGACTTCCTCAACCTCTACAAACTTGGTAAGCTTATATTCAATAAGTACTTTATAATGTCATACCTACATATATATATATATATATATATATATATATATATATATATATATATATACTGCACCATCTTCTTATTATTGCATTTGGTTGTATAAAAATGCTAAAGTAGGGATTTCCTATGTTAGAGCTGAAGTTGCTTTGGTTTTTTTTTTTTTTGCATTAGGTGATAATTAATTTGTAGTTTAATTATTTTCTTTTGCTCTTTGGTGAATATCTTTTAAGATATGATAGCCTTTTAGACATTCCAGGATTAGTTTTGTCTGCTTTATCAATCACTAAAGCTTTGAAATATGGCCTATCTTGGTTGCATACCTGATTTAATTAACAACTATTTACATGAGATGGATTTTTAGAGGCAAGAAGTTCCAATTTTAATGCTAAAAATTGGTAAAATAGAACATTACATTCATCCATAGAAAGAAGAAAGCTGACTTATGTTTAGCTTTTATATTAATTTTAGTGTGTATGCCATTTGTTTTACAAGTATTTTGGATTTCTTGATGGATGTCATGATACTGTTTTTTTATTGAATCTATCCTCCTTATGTTGGATGCATGGCTTTCATATTATTTAATCAGGTTTTGCAATTCCAATGCTTTTAGATTAGCATGTTTCCGATGGAAATAAATTGGTCGCCACCAGGTAACAAAAATTTTTGTGAACCTTTTCTAAACTATTTGTGTGATTATTTTCCTTGATTTGTAAAGATTTGTCAACGAATGCTTTAAAGTTGTGCCCTTCATGTAAAGACTTAACTCCTTCTTTGTTAATTTTATCGAGCTATCGTTGATTTCCTCTTTTACTCAATACTTTTCCAAATGGTGATTGTAAAACAATGTGTTTAGTCATAAAGAATTTCTTTTGTTACTTTGATTGAAGTTAAGGTGCAGAGAATGTTGTGTCTTTTATCATTTGAATATTATTTCATTGAATGAAGCAAGTCTTTTTATATGTATTCTTGATATTTGCCTTATGATTATACTTCTCTCCATGTTCCACCCATTGAAAAACGTTTTAAAATTAGAAATTATTGTTTACTGGTCTCTAATTCTGTTGCAGGGGAAAGCAGAAAAAAAAGAATGTCTAATAACTGTTGATACTTTGCTCTCGCCCATCCAATCCAAGCCTGGGAAACTTAGTATGACCTTTTAGCATTACTTTTTTTTATTAACCATGAAGAATGGCAAATATAAGATGCAGTTTCTGTGTTTCGCATATTATTATGGTCTTTTGTTCTTTTTGTCATTAAGGAAGTACCTTTCTTATGGGAACAATTGTCTTATCATATATCTATATCTCTTAGCCTTGAATATCTTGCTAGCGAATGTCTGTTTTGACTCTTTTGGTAATTCTAGGATGACTATGCTGTGTTCTAATGATGTTATCCACCGCAACGATTGATTAACTCATCGTTAGGTTGAATTAAGGCATAGACATAACATTTTTTATTTTTACTGCTTCATGTCTTGGTGATGGCATAACCAGACTTTAACTAGGAACCTTTTCTTTAACGGTGGATATTAACTTTAGTTCTTAATATTAGAGTTAAATACATTTTGGTGACAACATTTTGAATCATGAACACTCATTGCAGATTGAGCATTCTTTTTTGTTTTAAAATAATTATCCTCTTTAACGTATATTAGGTATAAAGTTACTTACTATACCCAAGAAATGTTTATGTTTGAATGAGAATTGTTAAGATGGCATTAATGTTTTTATCAATAGGAATTTGAACTCCATGCAGTGGATATTGTTTGATGATGTTTTCTGTTCAGTTAAGATATTCACTTAAACCAACTACTGCAGACTGATGTTTAAAATTTAATGATATGGATATTCTTTCAGTTATGTTTTGTTTTTCTCATGGCTCACCTCTAGATCTAGCAAACCATGTTTTCTGTCAAAGATTAAAGGATATTAATTAATGCATTGTACACACGCAAGCTTAAGATCTGCCATATTCGAAGGTTCATTTCATTAATTTTATCCATGTTTTTTGTACCTGGCTTTAATCATTTTTAACAAGATCATGAAAAGTAAATAGGCTATTATTACTACTTTTTTGTTTATATTTTTGTACGAATAAGCTATGAAAAGGAAGCTCAAATTTCTATATCCTATGTTTTTACTAAGTAATAATATTAAGCATCTGATTTCAAATTTCCGAAAGATTTGACTTTAAAAATTAAGAATAACTTTTTTATTTTATTTCCTTTTCAAATTATTTTTTTAAGATTGTAATGTAATGCATAATTGTTTTGGTTGCCTTCAGTCTTGCCTATCTTGAAAATAATTTTACTAAATTCTTATTTAGGCCATGATAACAAGAGCTATGGAGGTAAACGTTCTTGCTTTACTTTGTGTTACTTGCTCTAATTGCGTATTTTTATTTCACTATTAAGATATTCAATTACATGCAATTTATCCTAGGAGTAGGCTTTTATTTCTATTTATGCTTGATTGTTGAATAAGAGACTAATAAGTTTACCTTTTTTTTTTTCTTTTGAGGACATGTTTCTTTGTTTCTTGATGTTGGGAGAGTATTTATTCGTTAAGTTTGGTTAAATTTGCTTCAAAGGGTGAGTGACGTTCTTCATTCTTTTTATTAATTATTTCTGTTCTTTCTAAACTTTTGCACTATCTTAGTTCTTTCTCATTTAGGTAAATGGATAGTTTAAATTGTAATGTTAAAGATAATTTAATCGAAGAGCTATGTTGCTTTTGCTTGGATTGTCATAAAATTTTTGTGATTTTTTTTGGTCCAATTTTTATGCCTTCAGGGGTAAATTTTCAAACCTGTCCAGTTTATTGCCCTTTAAACAAATGGATAGCTTAAATTTATGATGTATAAATGGCTAAAATGTTACAATAAAGCTATCTTGATTTGTTTGAAAACTTGGTAGTTTTGGTTTTTTTTAAAGCATTTTCCAAGATGCATCTATGATTTTTGGTCCAATGACTATAACAACGTTTCCTATTTTTGTGAATGTTAGCCAAAGGCTCCCTCCTTATCAGAGGCTCCTTCCTTTTCAAATGTTTGAAAAGTTGTTTAGAATGCCCAGATGCATGTTGGTGAGGAAAATGGATAGGTACTTTCTATAGTTATTTCTAAATCCTAATAAACCTTTTTGATACATTTCTAGCAAACAAACTGGTTATTAATTGGACAAGGTCATTTGGCATCACAAGAATATTTTTGAGATGGGACAAGGCCATTTTAAACAGGCTCATAGCAATTAAAACAATTTTTTTAATGTTTCCTTGCTGACTTGATTAAGATATTTCATCTTCAATTCATGATAAATTATCTTATCAGTAGAAATGATGACATTCTCATTTCCCTGTCTAATTAAATGTTGCTTTCTTCCAAATTGCAAAACTTTAGTGGTTTATATATCCTTCATCTGCATATATTGGGGCAAGTTGTTTATATTTCTAAGCATCATATTATTGAGATTGACTACCAGATTGGATTTTATGTGCGCACCTGGTAGGTGCTTTTAGATTAAACTGATTTTCGTTGATTTTCAAAATTGTTATTTGCTAAGTGTAGGCATTATTGTTGTTTTGGAGAATATAAGATTGATCTGTTCTGGCTATAACCATATGTGCAGCTGCCATAGAAAAAGTCAACCCATCATTATTGGACATTCTCAATTATCAAACAGTATTCTGATTTGAACTGCTTCTTTAGAGACAAATTATCCATTCTTGATTCAAATCATGGCAGATTTACTTTTTAGAGATTAACGAGACTTTGATGTTGTTATGCTTAGATAATTAAATTTCATATATCTTCTTAATGAAAATTTTGATAGATATTATATACACATTTTTCTATTAACAATGTGTTATTTGTCTTATTATTTTGAATATATAAATTTTTTACGCCAAATTATCAATTGATCCCGCAGCGTAGCGCGGGCTTCATTCTAGTTAATACTAATTATCGTAAGTGGAGAATTCTTTTCTATGACATAAGAACTGAAACTTCATAAACTTACATAATTATACTTCTGATTGACAGCTAATGAAATAAGTGAAACCAAATTCAAAATCATTTACATATGAAAAAGAAACTACTTACATTTAGATAAGATGTTTATTGATTTTTTAGTTAACATACAAAAGAACCAAGTCGAAGTATCAAACCTGTGCTTTTTCCTTGGAAGCACTGTTTGCTGCAATTAGAACCTGAAAAAAAAAAGGAGCAAAGAAACAAATGAGATCAAACTCATATCCACTAACTTGAGATCACATTCGACAAAAAATAAAAATAAAATAAAATAAACAAAAATCAATGACAACAAGCTCAAAACAAACCCCCACTTTGAAAACCAATACAAACCCATTTCAGGGTTTCAAATTTAAACCCACAATTAAACTAAAACCCATGAAAGAAAGCACAAAAAGAACCCAAAAATCCAAGGAAAAAATAAAACCTCTTTGACAGCAAGAAGCTCTCCAGAATCAAGATTCATGCCCATATAAACCCTGCCAAAGGCACCAGAACCAATCAACTCCCCTTTGCGCCATCGGATCGGAGGAGAAGGGGACGCAGAGGAAGGCTTGGAGAAGACCCGTGATTTGCGGATGCAAGAATTTATCTTTTCAACAAAGGCATTGGCTGTAGCTGGCACTGGGGGCCTGTTCTCTTGGGTGTTGTTAGTATCACTGTCCGGGGTTGTACGGAACACCAGTGAACGGCGAACTGATCCAAAGAGGTCTTGCATTTGAAACGGTTGAGGAAGAGAAACAGAGCGAGACTGGAGTGAGTTAACTCATCGAAAGTTTCATTCTTTCACATTTCTTAATTCATTTTTTGGTCAGCAAAAGTAATATAGAGAAAAAGATTGCAACTTTGCGCTTGGAGAGAGAGGAGGAGAGGAGGGAAAAGGCTGGGTGGGTTCTCTTTTCAAAAATATCATCAATTTTTTTATTTTAAGAAAATAGTAAAAATGAAAGATAGGAATTAAGAGGTCTTTCATTTTGTTGAAAATTTTGAAAAAAATAAAAAGGAAAAGGTAGCAAATAATAAGATATATTATTGGAAAATGTTTTTTAACTGTTTGATTGTAAGACAAAGTTGATAATTTTAAATAAAATACGTAATATTATATGAAGATGTTAGAGAAAAAAAGAAAATAATATGAATTTTTTTATAAAAACTAGATGTAAATTTATAAAAAATTAAAATTATTCTTACTTAATAATCATTTTATATTTTTCAATTTCATTGAAACTAATTTAATTTGAATTATTCTTACCACCATTCAAACTAACTTTTAATAATGACATATGACAGCATGTCTTTGTTCCAAACTTTTAATATGAAAAAAGCAAAGCAGGAAAAATTAATGGGAGAAGAGAAGACTGTATTCTAATCCTGTTACGTTACAAAATGACATAAATTCTGATTTTCCCTTCATGAATTTGACAACCTTTTCATTGAACAAGGTTGTTCTGTCTAGGATCTGTTACACCAATCTTCCAATGTTCATCAGGAAGCCTAAGATTCCTTGCAATGCCTCTCCACTTCTTTATCCTCCCATTCATGTGCTTAGTCAGCCCACAGTATTGCTGCAGTTTCTCAGGCATTTTGTTATACACTTGCCACCACTTCTCATGAGCTTTGTCACTCGCAAAAACCTGTCTTTCTTTGATGTCCCAGTTGCAATCATAGTCCCTGTAACACATCCATGGCTTCAGCCCCAAGTAATGTATTGCAGAAACATCGTTAGGAATCTTTTCTCGAAGATGGCTTTGCTTTCCTTCAAAAACCTTCAGGAAATTCACCTCGGAAGGCAGCCTATGCCACCAGGTGAAGACTTCGTTGAGAAATCCTTGGTCACCGCCATTGTAGGACTCCACCTTGAAGCTTTTCACCATCAGGTCTTCGAACATACACAACGAAGGCTCTACAACCATGATTCCCGAATTGAACAAAGTTTTATCATTTGCAGCAGCTGACAACTGAGGATAAACGAATAGCCAGTCCAGGTTCTTGAAAACTAGAACATCAGAATCAATGAAAACCACCTTGTCAAACCATTTTAGCTGCCAGATTCTAAGCTTGCTGTAATTCCATTCATTGTACGAATCTTTCATGGAAAATGGGCTTCGGATACGTTGGATTTGCATGGTCTTCCAGCCGGCAAATCTCAGCCCTCTTAAGGACTTGGGGGATATGTTTTCGTCGTGGAGAAGAAACAAGGCTCGAGTAGAATTGGATTGAATAATGCTTTGCGCCAAAGCTATGGCACCGCACACATATGCTTCGGAGGAGTGGAGAACTGTTACATAGGCCTCTCTTTGATAGAATGGACTATACTTCAGCTTCTTTAGCCTTTCATGGTCTGCAGAATAATATCTCCAAGCCTCTTTACCTGAATTATCAACAATTAAAAACGAAATTGTTCTTTTTTTTTGTGTAAACTACAAGTATCTTTATCCGTTTTAATAATCTGAAACTAATCCTGTTTGAAACTTCGTCACAGTTAAAGCTTTTCACCATTTTTCAAATGTTCTTAAAATTTAATTCTATTGTTAGAGTTTGTTGAATATTACAATGAATGAACGCATGAGAAAAATTAAACCCGAACAAATTCTAAAAAGGCTCTTTACCTGAACTACCAACAATTAAAAACAAAAATGTTCTTAAAATTTAATTCTATTGTTAGGGTTTGTTGATTATTACGATTAATGAAAGCGTGGGAAAAATTAAACCCGAACATATTCTAAAAATGCTGTATATTGTATTAGCAAATATATATATAAAATGAAATTTATTACCAAAGAAGTGAAAATTTCCCCAACAATAGATAGCTAGAACAAGATTTTTGAAATTGAAATGAAGATCATGAAAATGGGAGATTAGGTCTTAATTAGAAATAGGAGAAAGAGTTTGTAACTACCGAGATTTTTAAAACTCTTGAGGGAGAGCTTTGCCGCCCTTTGGGTCCTGCCCGGCTCGAATCCGGATTAGTCCTATACCAAAGGTATGGGGATACCGGATGATCTAGATCAAAAAACTACCGAGATTTTTAACTCTAAATTTGTTAGAACCATCTAAAAAATTGTATGAACTAATTATTAAATTAAATCAAAATTTCGAATATGAAAAAACTTTTTGCTTACCTTTTATCCCAAATTTGAGATCCCAATTTAATTACCAATCATACATGGTAATTAGTTCAAACTTAATTATGCCACCTTACAAAAAGTTGTGATGCCTTATACAATTCTCAACTACTTACCAAAATGAACTTCTTTTGTGCAATCTTTAAAACAAATGAAATTTAAAAAATTTAAATTTCAATATCTGCATTTCACTCTTTTCGTCTTCAAATCAAAAATTCTTTTGTATATAATAATTTTGTATTCCCAAAACGTGTAAATATCTCCAAAGTTTGCATCAATCTTTGTTAATTTTCCTCGTTAATCAATCATAAAGAAAAAAAATACTTTTGTTTGTAGAAAAACATGAACAAAACTAAAAGCAAACGAGACCTCACCTATTTTTCCATATGGCTGAGCAAGTTGGCATGACCCTAGCGGCATGACTACCTTCTGTTTCAGCCTCCTCAACTCAGGCTTATACACCCGAATGTCCCCAACCTTCCTCAACAGATCGTCGCATCGGAATAGCTCCAGCAACGGCCCACAGTCGCCGATGAACACAGCGTACACCGCCCTTTTAACGTCCGGCGTGAACCACCCATTCTCCACCAAAAGATTAGCCACCACCAAATTAACCTGCAGCCTGAAAACATCCCTCAACCCCGCCTTGTCTGTCCAGCCTTCGCACGGCACCTTCGCCACGACGATGTCGAGGTCCCGGTAGTCCCTCAGCCTTGGCATGGGGATCTCCGGGCACCGGCTGGAGTTCCTGTGTTCATCAATCCACTCCGGAAAAAATTCCTCCCATTTTCTTGCCTTGCTCACATGATTAAAGCGTACGTGAACAGTACTAACAACTGAGCCATGCATTTCATAATCGCTCTTTTCAGTACCATTAAAATTAACTAAACCAACCTTAATCTTCTTCTTGCCATTAATCTCTTCTTGAACAAGATCAAACCACCTGGTATTTGTGAGCACCGGAGGCTGGTCAGCCTCGAGTTTAAGTGTATCGGTAGTGTTATATTTTGAGCCGAAGACTATAACAAGAATCATCAATGGTAAAGAGACAAGTAGTAGGGAGAGAGTGAAGAGTTTTTGGTTGGAATTGAGGGATTTGGAAGCCATTTTTATAACTTGGGTTGAGCTCTTCACGCTCAATGAAGAAGAGAAGAAAAAAATTTGAAGGGAAATTTTTTTATATAAGTCAATGTGGAAAGGGTTGGTAGTGTTCAGGCATATATGCGCATGGTTGGACTTTGAAGGTTTTGATTGTGGAATATATATATATATATATATATATATATATATATATATATATATATATAAAATATTCTCTCTCATGCTCATGCATTTATGGGGTGTTGAGATTTTTAGGTGTTAAGCTTAGTTAGCTTACCATAATGAGTTTGGAAAATTATGGTTTAAAATTTGTTGTGAAGTAAAGAAAATGAGTTTTTTTTTTTAAATCTCTAAACATATATATATATATATGAGAATTTTTATAGTAAGGTCACAAATTTTGACCTTATTATAAGGTCAACGTAAAAAATATATGATTAAGCGTAAATTTAAAGTTATTAGGCATAAAAAATGTTAGACGTATCGTAAATACTTGATAATTAATTTAATAAGGTCAAAATTTGTGATCTTAATATAGAATTTCTCCATATATACAGTTATGAATTGATTTTTTAATTTGTTGGATTGGTTTAGCCAATGAAGGGATGAGGTTCTTATTATTGTTAATTATGATTCAAGATTTGTGAAAAGTTGATTGAAAATATATTATGAATGCATTGAATCGGTCAAGAAAAATGTCTTTATTTAAATCGTTTTTTAAAATATACAAGTTTAGACCAAATGTATATCTTGTTTTATAAAAAAGAAAAGTTGAGAAGAATTTCAATAAGATGTATGTTTTTATTTCTCTTGTAATTCTAGTATATATTCTAGTATAAGACAGAAGGCTTTAATATTCTAACATTAATTTGATTAAGAGATTGTTCTTGTGACTATGGGGGCCAGCAAAGTTTAAAGATCGGACAATATTAACCATAAATGAAAAATTATAGTTTCATAGAAAAATGGTAATATTCATGTGAATCGAGCTTGAAATTGGAATGGGAGGGAGCTTTTCATAGTCCTATACGGAAATAGTCTCTGTTTTCTTTAAGGGATCATTCTTAATATATATATATATATTCATTTTATGGTAAAAAATCATTTTATATTTGTAACTCCTGAATATGATTAATCATAAATCGTAAAACGGATGAAAATACTTGTGCGTACATAAAAAAAAAAGAAACTTTTAGAAAATAAGGTAAAATGTTGTTTTTTCTATAGCTATCACGTCATCAATTGGAATTCAATTAAATTTCAATTTTTGTGACAAGTACCACAAGGAATTAAAATGGATTTCAAAATAAACTGTCGTCATTTTTTTCTTTTTCGAGTTATTTAATTATTTGTCAAGACTGTTTCCAATTTTGAGTTTGTCTTCAATTTGCTTCCTAATCTAATGCAACCTTTTGATTTGCTTTAATGGACGCGTCTCAGTCATATATAATGACCTTTTGAAATAAAATATTTGCTTGCTTCGTCAGTCTTCTGGTATTCATCTAATTATTGACAGTCTAGGTAAGAATTAACTCTTTATTAACATTAAAAAATCGTTTAAAGTTGATATTATAATTTTTCATTTTTCAAAAATAAATAATTAAAGTGTGATGTGACTCCATGACCCAAGGTTTACATTATTATAGACGCTTAATAATTTATTCGAATAAATACATTAAATTAATTCAGTTCGTAAAAAGATGAGTGTCTTTGTAATCAAAGTTGAGAATCAGAGGATGGCCACCATGAAAGGTACCAACATGTTGAGGACTATAAAAAGGTTCTAAGTAATTTAATAAGATTAGAATTAATTCAAAGAGTTGATTCAATGGTGTAAGATCTAACTGAATTTTTAAGTAAGGACGATCCATAACAGAAAATTTCGTGTTCGAATTCTCATCAAGACAAATTCTTTTGAACCAGTACTAATCACATAGCGCAACTCAATATGATATGTCACACCAATTAGAAAATCACTTTCATCCTTTTAATTCGACAATGAACAAAGGTTCCTTCCATTTGGTTGAACCATGACTATACAAAGAGAATTTGCGGTCTCCACAGATTTGGATTATTTTTGAAGCAAATGCTACTTCAATTTGTCATCCTACTTAGTGGAATCTTACTTATAGTTTGCAACTAATGTTACCTGCAGGAGAAAGGGTTCCTGTTAGAATAGATCGACACAGAACTTTTTGAATTTATCAGACTTCGAAACCTGAAATCTGAAGCTAAACTCATCAGGATTCTGGTACAATTTGTACTGATTCTGCAATAGTTCTGTAGCTTCCTGAGATGTAATGAATGGTGGAAGCTTCAGTTTCAGGATTGATTTATTCCCCAAATCAGCCTGCTGACTCTATATTGAAGATTTGAAAGGATAACTTGGGTGCTTTGACTTGTGTTAGAGCTTTTGGAGTATGATAAGATTCAATCCATGTGATAACTACAGCAAAATTAGTACAGCGGTTTCACTAACCGATCGGCGAAGAGGTTAAGTGGGCAATGCCTGAAAGATCTATGGTTTAAAGGTCTAACATATAGATTCAGTTAAGTCAATTACTTTAAGTTGCCTTAGCTTTACTATATTATAACTGTCATTTTTTTTTGTAAAATGTTTCCAAAAAAAATCAGTAAGAAAAATTTAGTGCAGCCGTAAATATAAATAAATTATCAAACCACGTAAATTTTTATTTTGGCTTTATTTATCAGATTCGTTCTTAAAACATGCACTTTTTCCTGCTAATCAGCATATATATGTTTCTTTCTTTTCCCAGTTATGCTGCAGATATTCTATTCCTGGATGCTTCTAGTCTTTGAAGGAAAAGGATGATTCAAAATCCTGAACAGTTCGCAAGCCCAACTGGCCCCCACCATGAATGAAAGTTCTTTAATTTATTCCCAATTTGTGACTTTCCCTGAAAGAAAGGAACAAAACTGAGAAACCCAAGCTGAAATGAAACATAAGCGTGCTTCTGTTAGTCAATTTGCCGCTGTGATCAACCATGGCGACATTGAGTGTCAAAGGCAAGGCTATTGTGTCCGATCCTTATGCTGCTTTAGAAATAGACATGTCTGGTAATCTGGCTCCTGGAGCTCCCAGAGTTCTCTCACTTCTGTCATCTGTTCTTGAAAAATCCATTCAAAGGAATGAAAAATTGCTCAAGGGATCGGAAAGCAAGGATGTTGTTACCATCTTCCATGGCTCCCAAGCACCTGGCTTGGGCATCAGACAGTACATCGAACGCATCTTCAACTACTCCAAATGCAGCAATTCTTGCTTTGTTGTTGCACTTGTATACATTGACAGATTCGTGCAAGTAATGGGTGCTTACCTTACTTCACTCAACGTTCATCGTCTCCTGATTACAAGTGTTATGGTTGCCGCAAAGTTCATGGATGACCGGTAAGCACAGTTATTACAACTTGAAAAAGACATATTCTAATCTTTTTTTTTTTTGCCGGTGATTAAGATGTTTTTAATGCATTGATTCCTGTCCAAACATGAAAACATAAATTTTGCAATATGAGTTTTCTCTTATCTATATTCTATTAAATTTTGGCTAAAATATTAAAAAGGCCCTTAAACTTTGTTACTTTATTTAAATAGGCCCTTATATTTTTATTGCACCTAGATAAGTCCTTACCATTTTATTTGAGTTCAAATAAGCTCATAGACTTTAATTTGTACTTAGATAAGCCCTTCATTCTTAATTTATACCCAAATAAGTCATTAATATAAATCAATCTTTTATAAAAGTGATTAATCGATTTTTTGATTACATTTAAAACCTAACTTTCTATATAAAAAAAAGCTAGTTAGATAGAATATATTATATAACATTTAATTATGTATATTATACTATATATTATATATTTTAAAAAATGTTAATTAATTCAGTTAGTTTAATTCATAATTTTAGACATCGAATTAATAGAATAAATCAACCTATAAAAAATAATTTAAATCCAAAAGTGACTTAGTTGAATCAAATTAATTGAATTTTAATTGGTTAAATTAGTTTGAAACAATTTTTATTCATATTTAATCTTTTATTTGAAATAAGAGCTTATTTGAGTACAAATCAAAGTATAAGGTCTTATTTGAATACAATAATAGTATAATGGCTTATTTAAATAAATTAACAAAGTTCAAAGATTTTTTTAATATTTTAGCCTTAAATTTTCTTCATTTCTTCAAAATTAATCTCTTCATCCAAAGACAAAATGAAGATTGTGACAAGGAAGACGTTGCATGACATGCTATATAAACATCACAATTCCAACGAAATAACGAATCATGAATATTTTCCTTTGTGGATAATCCATACAATAGAAGTTGCAAAAAAGCAAGGAATTTGTTGCAATCACATCATTGTGACATTTTTTTGACAAGTTTTGCTTCTGAATCGAGTTTTTTGCTTTGGTCCCAGATTAGCCGAAATCGTGATTTTACTCGTGGATTTCTGTCATTTTGCAAAGCTTATGAATTATGATGTAGTCTAGTGAATTTAATGTTTTGTCCTCTGCTCTTTCCAGTATGTTTTATGTCTTCCTGTCTGAAAATGTAATTTTACTCTGCCGTATAGGTGTTTTTGTTGTTTTTATTGAACTCGCATTTAAAGTCTCAAAATTTTATTATGGTTATGTTTGGTTGATGATTTGAGATCTCTAGATAAATTTGATAATTCGCATATATAATTTGTGTTTGTATTATATAAAATTGTATTTGCGTTGAATAAAACACAAAAATATCATGTCAAAATTCATCTCAGCAGGTCAAAGATAAATTTTTAAGCTTTTGTCGTTTTTATATATAATTTTTATCAAATTTGATTAGTTTCGTGTCGTGTAACTGTGTCAGTTTTAAGTACTGACTTCCTAAATGCCATTGAGACAAGTTCTCGTTGGTGACTTAAAGAGCTTAACTTGATTTCATCCACGATTGTTGATTTGTTTGCTTTAAATTGTGTTTAGCCAATGATTCAGGCTGCGTGCAGGTGCTATAACAATGCATATTACGCCAAAGTGGGAGGAGTTAGCAGAGACGAAATGAACAAACTGGAGATGGAGTTCTTATTCAGTTTGGATTTTAGACTTCATGTCACGCCCGAGGCCTTCAAGAAGTATTGCTCCAAGATACAAAGAGAAGGCAATGTAGACTACCCAACTGATCTGCAAATCCAAGGCTATCGGCGTGGAGGTCGGCCGACGAAAGATGAAACCAGAAGAGGACCGCGAATCGCCGGTGACGGAGGCAGAGCTTTATGAACGTTATTAACTCTCTTCACTGTAGGAGATCAAGGATCCAAAAGCTAATGCCCCTATCTTTTAGCATTGTTCAATCTCATAATTAGTATTTTAGTCCTGATAGATAGTGAACACAAAAATTAATGTGTTACAATTTGTTTTTACATGTCAAACAAAATGTTTTTTTTTTAATTTTTGTCAAATTCATAAATAATTTTTATTAAATTTTAATTCTTATCTCCTTTATATTTAAACTAATTTAATTCATCAATTTTAACCCAATTTAATTATTTAAGTCAATTTTTAAAATCAATTTATTCTATTAGAATGATCAATTTTTACGAATTAAACTGGTTGAATTGAACAGTAATTTTTTATAATATATTAATTTAAAAAAATAAAAAATTGAAAAATAAAAAGTTTAGAAGTTTAATTTTCAACTGAATCAAATTGAATTAACATATTTCAGTTTAATTTTTTCCAAATTGTATAGTTAAATCGATTCAATTTGTTTTTTTTTTATATCCAATCAGTTTAATTTATTTTTGAAATTTTACCCAATCAAATTCACTGATAATTCATCTCTACTATCGAATCTTTTTCATACCATTTTCATTCGGCACCACCACATTGTCGCTCAAAGTTCTAATTCGAGATGTAGAAGAAAATCTAAAGCATAGAAAAGGGGAACTAGATCTGCCACACCTTTGCCGGTATTCTATTGCGGCTCAACAACTTATACAACAAAGGAAGTTGATTGACAACATAGCCAATCAGTGAGCACTGCAACAAAATGGTTAAAAATCTCTAGCAAAATTTTTTATTGCACAATCCCTGCACAATAACTCAGTTCCAGCCATTTTTCTCTCTTGAATATTCTACAGATCAAACTCTTCCACCCCTTAATTGACAGTAAAATTTCAGTTTTTTTCTATAGATAAGGATTTTCAATACAACCCAGAAATTGGGGATATTGAAATTTAAGAAAGCAACATTAGCGTCTCGGAGACAAGCCAATCTTTGTCTCCGGCCCTCAACTGGAGGCACTCTTCCTCGTGGCATAGACGCGGTAAGCTGCAAATCCAACGATGGCTACAGCAGCTCCAACTGCAAAAGGTGAAACACAGCAACAAAAATGATCAAAGATTTGGCAGAGCATATATCTATAAGGTAAAGAGCGAAGTTCAAAAATGGGGGATTAGAAAAAAGAAAGAGCAGCACCATTCAAGTATGGCAACTTTGATGCAACACAAGGAGAACCATCTGAGTCAAACTATTCCAAAATAATTGCTACTAGGCAAAATTTTAAGAGATTATATATGATACACTGACAGTGTATCCATAAGATGACACTCGTTGATGAATAAAGCCTAAAATGTATTAGATTCTTAAAAATAAATTTGAATACTTTATTAATATTTATTTTTAAAGACTTACATATAAAGTGTCATCTTATGATTTACTGACAATGTATGGAAGCTATACACTCTCAGTGCATTATATATAAACTCAAATTTTAAATGCATATTTCAGCTTGCACATTAATCATCCAAGAAAGGCACAGCCTCCCTTAGAAGGAGTGGTAAGCCAAACAGAATCATTAACCAGATCTTGTCAAGGATTATAGCGTACACATACAAGGCGCATTAGTAGTTGCCTCCAGACACAAAGAGGAGGAAGAAACTTAAAAGATGCAAACAGCATTGTCATCAGAAAATTTAACCATCGTAAACAATATTTTCAAGAACCACAAGGATCAAGTGCATTGAGAATAGAACAGTTCTGGGATGCCGGACTATCAGCATACCTGAAACAAACATGAGAGATTGGTTTATGAGACGATGGTACTGCTTCCGGCTTCTTCCAGCCTCAGTTTCAGGAATGCTCAAATGAGGATGCTCAGCTGCAATTACTATCCTTCGGAATATGTTATTGAAATCACTCAATTTTGAGCTGATAGGTATAGGTGCTTCTATCCCCATATCCTGGCTAACCTGCAAAGGCAAAATTTGCAACAAAATACATTTTCAGTTCAATTCTTCAAAATGTAAACTCTCCGGCTTTGCTTGGTAGAAAGGATGAAAAAAATTTGTTCATCCAATGGTTATGTTCATAACAACTTAGCAACTTAATCATAGATTAGCAATTTTTCCATCCTTCTTAGCAAACAAAGCTTAAAGGACTTGTTTTATAGTTACCCTATCACAGTGAGACCAGCAGTGACATGAACATACATGGTACCTCTTCAATTAATTGAACGAAAAATTTTGCATTATACAACTCCTCTAAGACATTCTACTTATCCACTTAACAGTGCAATAAATTTAAATTATTTAGAAAAAACTAAAGCACAATACCCTGGTAGAATCCTGTATTGCCATTGGAAAGGAATCCAGATCATCTTTAGCAGCAACAATAAGGCAAGGCACCTCATAGCCAGTGTCTTCACCATGACCAGCGACATCCACGAGCAATTCAGTTGCTCTCTTCCACGAAGACTCATCAGAACTGCAAAGACCACATAATCATGACATGGCACTTAGCAAAAGAAAAAAAATAAGTGCATACACATCTAAATGAATTTTTACAAAATCCAACCATGGAACAAAGATAAATAATCATCTTTAGTTACCATGAAAACAGTACATTCCAAGCACATGAGAAAACAACCTTTTGCACAAATATGATAAAATAACTAAAAATAGCAGATACCTATAAATTTAAAATCCTACTTCAATATAATCATGCCCTTGGTTTACCTGTCATAAACAAATACTGCTATGTCACAGGCAGCCAATGACTCTTTACTAGACAGCAGTTTTGCAACTCCATCCTCAGGGATTTCCCGCAAGACTAGAGTTTTCTTTATTCCCTACGGATAAAACAAAAATAACCTGAGCCCAAGAGCTGAAATGTCAACACATCAAAGCAACAACAAAGTTAACCGAGGCGCGAAATTGTATCAACCTAGATATATCTCAGTAATTGTGATTCTAAATAAATGCTCAGAACGATATGCCCAGGACATAAGTTTTTATTTGCAAAAGTTCTCAAAAGGAATTGCTTTGATACTGTAAGGAGCATGTAGATTTTAATGGGTTCATCTCAAAGATGGCTGCCTTCGAATAGCATTATTTCACCTGAACCTTATGCAACATCTAGAATTCTAATGTACCCACGACAACCCACTTTATGGTCTAGACTATAGAACAAGAAGAAATGACTATAAATGAAAGCCCATGTCACTTCTGCTGCAGCCTGCAATCCACTGAAAGGAAACAAAAGTTCATCCCTGTGTTTTGCGGTGGGGGCTTGCTTTCAACATACAATCACAAGACATGGTACATAATTTAACGGCACTTACTCCTGGTTGTTCCACAACATTCACAGCATATCGTTCGTCAGTCGTTGGAGAATATGAATCAGAATAGGGCCTACATTACAGTAAATAAAATTATAAAAAAAAAGAGGGGGAAAAGTGCATTAGTTATAAGGAAAAGAAATTCTAATAAATACCTGCCAAGAAAAGAATTCAATAATGCAGATTTCCCAGTATGAGCCGGACCAAAAACAAAGCACTGGAAAACATTTCTTTCTGATTGTTGCTTCTTTCGATCTAGACGCCTTCTCTTAGTCACACGGATTGCAGAGGAAGGATCACCATGATATTCAATGTACATCAAATTCTCCAAGCTACGAGCTGGGTCTAGGAGTGTCATAAGGGCCCACTGCAGTAGATTACATAACTCAAAAATTATGACCACAAGCATACCGCCATGATCAACCCAAATAGCCCATCCACACAAACACAATAAAAAGTGCAGTACTACATTTTCATAAGCAGCCACAAATGTTTACAGAGGTGCTATTCATTATTTCTCATAATAAATTAATGGTTGAACTAAAAAAATCCAAACAAGAGCAACTTGAGGTTTTCTTAGGCCAATATGCATAAAAATTTCCATAGACATTGCTTCCTCAATAATGAGTAGGTAATTCCAATGGATTGAATAAAGTATGATATTCCCATTTTCAAGAAAGAAAGCAATCCGTAAATACCTCTGACAAAAATGCATCAAGTGATAGCCCTCCCAGTGCAGTTTTTTCTGCAGCATCCTTATATGGAGCATCATTCCAAGGGCTGAAGTTAAACACAAAAATGTCAAGCATTATCCAAAGCAATGTCCCATTAGCAACTTATAATAATAGAGATCACACACACACACACACACACACATTCAAAATTCATAGTTACATATAGTTTGTTACAGCAGTTGTTTGAAAATAAGATCCCCTCATTTTCAGTACGTGGAGATTTTTACTAATCTTTTCATTCAGCAGCAGCCTGTTATCCTGCTTTTTCTAGGACAACAAATTGGTATACTACCTACCCACCCACCCCACCTCCCTGTCAGACAAAGAGGAAAAAATGGGGATAAAAAGTTGACATGGAAAAGACATCCTGGCCTTTAAATTTGCTTTCTCAATAGGCTGCATACTGTAATTTAGCAAAAGAGATTGAACTAATATATTTCTGGTTGGATACCATTACCTTTCTGGAGCAGTTGAGAAAACATCTTCGACTTCATTAGGCCGAAGGTTATTGTCCTGAAAAGAACAATATTCCAGTTGTTAGAACTTCAAAAACTTTTAAGACAATTTAGGAATATTAAATATTTGTAGACAGGGTAATGTCAAAGGCAAGGTAAATCAAATCAAATTAAAGGTGGGAAAGACTAAGACATACTGAGTCACCGTCAAACAATTCATAGACTCCCCTCAGGAATTCGATGGCTTCATTTGTCAGCTCCACACTCTACACAAACAAAAACAAAGCAGAGCAAAGAGTCACAATGGAAAGTTTCAAAAATGCAACAGTAGAGCATATATGATGAAAAACATATTATGTTATGCCAATTTGAAACAGGATAATTCATAATTGGTCTAATATCAGCCAATTTAAGCACTGCTTATCTTAAACCATAGCTAGGCTTTCCATTCGCAATTGAATATAGAATTAATAAGAATAGTATATCAGAGCCTAATGCTTTATAAAAAATTCATTCTAAAGCAGACAGAACTATTACCAATTCCTACTAATGCTCGTATGGACAATATTGTAAGCAAACTATAATGTATCTGACAATGCTAGTTGAAAATGAACACCAAGGAAACAACAGCTTTAAATGCTTATTTCAGTGCTTGCGTATAAAAGAGAATGCTTATTTCAATGAAGCATTACCTGATCAGGAGCTCTTTTAAATGAAGAATATGGAATTAGATCATCTGAAAGTTTGATATCATTGTTATATCCAAATTTCCTCAGGACAGTCCATGTTGTCTCAAGGCGTCCTTTTTCTATGAATAGGGCATGAAGAAATAGAAAACCAGTCAATGTAAGACCACGATCATTTACTCCTTCAACCAACTTATCTTGCACAACCCGTTTCACACCAACTATTTCTGAAGGTTGCAATGGAGCATTGAAACATTTGACCTGTTTTTCAACAAATTATTAGATTCTTCGAGATGCTCAAGCACAAGATATCTGCAGTTAAACATTGACGGAATGCTTGTTTCAACTTTAAAAAGATCAGCATTCAATACATAAAGCAGTGAATAGAACAATTGTTGTTCATGAAACAGTAAACCCATCTCCCTACTACATACTAATCACCTTAAAGTAAAGACTAATAAATCAAGGAACAAATGAGGAACCTGAAAATCGTTCAATTCTGCATCACTAAGAGCACCATCCCTGTCCTGATCACAGAGAATAAAAATTCGTTTCAATGCTCTCACACACCGAGGCTTCAGAGTTTGTGATTCCTGATCAAATAGTGGGCCTGTTGGATGAAGCACCGCCTTTTGTGCATAGTAGAAAACCTCAGGAATCTAACAAAAAGTAGATACGTTAAAAATTTAATTCCTGATAATATCAATGTGTTCTACAAATATCAATTAGTGTCGTGCAACCGACTACAATAATGCCAATTGTCACACACGTGCAAATAAGACCCACATACATTCAAGAAGCAAAAAGCAAAAATTAGTGCTAAACCAATCTACATTTTATCAGCATTTTATAGCATCTGCATTTCCCATTAACCTCAAAGAAACAAAAGAGGGCCTAGATCTATACCTGAATGTGCTTATATGCTGAACACTCTATGCAAGTTTCAATCTCCCGAAACTGTTGCATTATCGGTGACATCACCTGTTCCAAGCTCACCTGCTGGTCATCTCTTAAATCCAGCTTACAGCCTACTACTATCACAGGCACTTTTACCTGCTCAGAAAAAAATTCACCTCAGTTTATGCAAAAGTAGATTCATGAAGGAAAAAATTGTCCACATGATCTACAAGATGAACTAAACATATGTAATGGTCTATATTTGAGCATGGTAAGCTCTTAAATGAGCCAATTAGCTGCCGGGAAAAGGACTTAAGTTCCTTAGACACATAAAAATGTTAGAAATTTGACAGTGTAACAACATCGGATATGATATTTTGTGACTTTTCCCTTATGTTCATAAGGTCATTTTCCTCTTACCCATGTCAACAGAGTGGTTTTGATACAAGTCCAACACAGGCACATGAAGTAGAATTAAGAGCTGGATGCACATTGTTAAGTTTTCCATCAAAAGAACAAACTAGCACAAATACATGTGTAAAAATGCAAAGATAGAAACCTCTAATTGGCGAAGTTCCGGAAGCCAGAAAGTACTCAACCGGTTAAGAGTTTCAGGCTGATCACACGCATAGGTAAGCACAACAGCATCAGCTCGCTTCAGCTCTTCTGCGAGTTTAGCTCTATCCTCCGGTCTAATAAATCCACAAAAATAAATAGATAAATAAAATAAAAATTCAAAACTTATGCCAAAAACACGCCAAGAATCAAAACAAACAATAAATTATCTTATCACATTCTGCTTCTTTATTGGGTTAAACTAGGTCCAAGCTAAGTCACAGCTACAGCTATTACACGAAATTTACAATTCTCTCAAAACAAAGGAATTACACATCCCCAAATATCACTAGATATTGCATCAAAAATATTACATAACATGAAATAAAATAATAAAGAGAATAATTAATAGAAATATACTTCGAGGAGGTGTCGATGATAGTGATTGGGACACGGTCGGGGTAGAAATCTTCCGGCAACCGAGTGGGTGGCAACAATCCGGGCACATTTGTCGGAAATATCTCGGTGGCGGCTGTTATAATCAAGCTTGACTTTCCGGTGCCTCGGTCTCCCGCAACAACGATTCGAACCCCAGTCTTCCCATCCGGATTCGAAGATTTTGCCATTCAAAAATTAAAAACTACAAAAACAGAGTAAATAAATAAGCAAATAAATAAACCCTAATTGATCGGAGATTTAAGAAATTTAAGTGTAAATAGCTAAGGTGCAGTGTCAAAAACGTAAAAGACTGGTGAGATGGAGGCTGAAATGTCGGGTTTGAACATATATGAAAGCAAGGGGTAAGGGAGTGGCATGGAAGGTAAATAACCTGAAGGTGGAGGTTGAAAAGAAAGAGAGTGAGCTTCTTCGTTTCGGTTGCGGAGAGAGGCCCGCCGAAAACCCTAGGAAGAGGTGGCAGTGGCGGTGGCGGTGGCTGTGGCTGTGGCGTCGTAGGCTCTTTTTTTGGGGAAAGTTTTTAAGAAATTTCGCGGATTCAAAGAACGATGTTTGTAAACTTTTTAAAAAGTTTTTTTAATTTAATTTCCCTTGTTTGGAATTGGAGAGTCGCTGTTTCCGTTGGAACGATCGTGGCCGTTGATATTAAGATGGTTTCTGGACGGCCGTGATTTGATTTAGCAATCCGTTTTGGATGTCTTTTTGGATTTTTTTTTCAAGAGACCTCAAAAATTCAATTGTCATCTAATTTTTTTTTTCATATAGCATTTTTATTTTTATGTAATAATAGGCATTTTTGAATTGGCATTAGTATTTCGTGGCAAACATTTTTTCAAATCAAGTGTGTTATTTTTTTTTTGTTTTACTTTTTAATGACATTTTACAAATACATTTTTTGAAAAAATAAATTTTTTTTTTAAAAAAGCAATATAGGAAATAACACAACTTGGTCCAATATATTGAGATTCTTTCGACATTGGAAAGTATTTTTTTTATTGTTTTCTTCAACCAAAAAATATCAAACATGTTTATAGAATATCATTAAATTATTATAGAAAAAAATATTTAAAGATATGATCTTGAATATTGATTCAAACGATTATATTTCTATTTTTAAAGTGTGAAAATTTAGGTATGAGTTTGAATCCGAATACCCATATTCTCTCTTTCTTAGATCAAATGCTTCCATTTATCTGTATAAAAAAAAAGGATATGTGTATGTTATTTTCTTGTACTATGAATGCTTTTACCTTGGAGAAGAAGAATGCAAGCGCCAGAAAATTTTTCTACTTTAAGTAGAGACATATTTTGAGTTAATGTTCAAGGTCACCTGGCTATATTATCGAGTGAGTTTTATAATTAGATAGGTTAAGCGTGAAACTTAAGCTTATCAAAAATAGTCAAACAAACCAATAAAATGTAAATAAGAGTTTGTATATGATGCATCTGTTAATACACCAGATGTTGACATCTCATCAATAAGTTTTTATGGGGAAATTAAAAAAATTTATTTATATTTGCATATAAAGGTTTATTGATGATGTGTCAACTTCTGGTGCATTGACAATGTATAAAAACTATATACTGTCAGTGCATCATATATAAATCCATGTAAATAATTAGCTCTAAGATTTCATTTAATTTTATTTGCAATATATATATATATATATATATTCTTTTCAATTTAGATTTTTCATGTAAAGTTTAAAGCAGAGTTATTTAGTGTGAATATAAACTTTCCTTTTTGTTTTTTGGTTTAGAAGAAGCTCCAATATGAAAATTAAAAAGATGATGCAAATATTGGAATTCAAATCTAATATGAAAATATAATTGAAGGAATCGCATAAATGAATTTAATTAAACTTCGTATTTAAATAATGTAAACTTTAAACATGTAATGGAATAAACAATTATGAAATAGTTCTCATTTTCAATGGTGAAAGTGTTCAAATGGTGGAAATAGGTTGTGATATTCCAACGAATATGATATATTTGGAGGAAACTTCCATTGGGGCAAGCAAAAGAAAAGGATTGTTAGCAACCCTTCATTGGTTTCCTTGAACAAACAAATTTGGCCTTGAAGATAGTGGTCCATTTTTGAAGCATTCGAAAAAAGTTGCCAACTACTTTCTCACTAGCTTCTCAATTTTGATTCCTTCAAATTTTTTTTTTTTAAATTTGAATCTTCTTCAAATTTTTTTTTTTAATTTGAATCTTCTTGTTCAAACTTTTCTAAGTTCAAATTTATTAGGTGAAGCTTCTTAGTTTTGATTTTTGACCTTGGTTTTTTAGGAGAATAACAACACTTTTCTTTATTGATAAAAAGGCTAATGGAATTTTCTAACTTAAATAACTTTATACACTAACATAATTAGCAAGCAAATTACAAAAATTTACTAAAGGAAGTTTAGGGAGTGAAAATGTGAAAATCTTTTCCATTTCTTATATGCTAATGTGTATTAGTATTCAAATTGGTTTTTTTTTCTAAGAAAAATGATGTAGATAATGTTTTCTTAAATTCTTTATATTTTAATTTCCTTAATCAATTAAAATTTCTCAAACATATCACACATATTACAAATAAAAAAAGATTTTATCATTTTTTGAATATTGAGAATGATAGGATTCAAATTCGAAGCTTAAACTGAAAAAAAAATCAATCATTGAACTAAATGTTTGAGTTTTATTAGTTATTTTATGCATCCAAAATTAAAAAAAATGATATTAACTTAAAAAAAGAAGACATTTAGTATTATAAAAAATATAAACTGAATATTGAAATCACAATTCACACTTTTAATATATTTTAAAGTTGGAATAATTTATATATAATAATGATATTATTTAGGTTTAGTTTGGTATCACTATTGTGATTGAAAAAAACTTGAGTTCAACATAATATATTTTTGAAAAATCTAGAATAAACTACAATTTAAGAATTTTAAAATGTTCGATATTATTGATTTGAAATGTTCAATATTTACATAAAACAAAAAAAAATGTAAAACTACGAGGATAACAAAATCATTTTATCGAGAAAAATTATGATTCAATGCAAAAATTCTTCTCTAAGAGCATTTTGTTTTTTATTTGAAAACCAAAATTTAGATAGAAAATCACATTTTTTATTATTTAATATTGGAATTGGATAAAAATAATCTTTGAACATAAAAATCACTTCATCCTCGATAGCTTTAAGCCTTAAAGAAAAACGATTTATATTTATTTTCTTTGATAAAAATGAAAAAACTGTATTAAAGAATAAAGAATCTCAAATTACAAAAAAATAATAATTATTCCACCAAATTAGAAATACTTTTGGAGGTGTGATTATGAAAAACAACCATTAGTTTACTGTGCTATTAGTAACGGCTGACTTGCCAACGTGTAAAGAGACTTCTGTCACTCAAATAGATTTAATAAATCGTATTCATAATGCCAACAATCTCTTGCCCTAATGGTTAGAGATGAGTTGTGGCATATTGTAAATCTTGGATTTGAACTCAAGTACCCTCATCTCCAATTATTTAATATTCCTCTTGTAATAAAAAAAATCGTATTCATAAGTTAATAACTTTTCGACAGAGTGGGAGTTGGGGTTGGGATAGGTTGAGCTACTTCCTTCCTGAAGAGAATACACAAAAAATCTCAGCTATACCTGTCTATTTAGGTCAGGAGAAGCAGGACACTATTGGTTGGAACCTTACCACTGATGGTGAATTTTCTATGGGATCTGCTTACAACATAGCAAAAAACATAAAAACTGATAGAAATGGATGTAAGTGGGACGTAATTTGAAAATTGAATTCCCTGCCAAAAGTCCAAAATTTTTTATGGTTCTGTATGTACAAAAAATTTGTTACAAGACTCAATTTGTTGGAGAGAAGCTTACCCATAAACCCCAAATTCCCGAGATGCAATGAGGATGAAGAATCAATAGCTCACTGCTTTAGAGATTGTAGAGTGGTAAAAGAATTGTGGAAAGATATTGACATTCCAGAGGAGACACAAACATCTTTTAACCTTGAAGTGGAGCAATGGATACAGATCAACCGTGGAGCCAAAGACACTTGTTGCTACAAGTAAGATACCCTGGAAAATTGTGTTCTCTTTTGGTTTGTGTCACATTTGGACTGAAAGAATCAAAAGAATTTTCAATGGCATTGTTGAGGATCCTAGTATTTGGGTGAATAAATTTCGAAGAAATGACCAAGAATATTGGGCAATCATGAACCCAAATAAATGTGCTAGGAAAACATTACAGATCAACGTGGGATGGAAATCACCCTTACCAAACTTCAACAAATTAAATACTGATGGAGCAACCAAAGGCAGTCCAAGAAAGGCAGGGGTTTAAAACTCTTGAGGAAGAGCTTTGCCGTCCTTTGGATCCTGTCCGACTTGAATCTGAATTAGTCCTATACAAAAATGATGCGGGGATACTGGATGGTTTTGACCAAAAAAGAAAGGCAGGGGTGGGAGGCATCATTAGAGACTCCATAGGCAATTGGATTTGTGGCTACTCTAGAAGGATCGGTATCACAACCAGTGTTGGTATTGAACTCTAGGGGTTGCGAGATGGACTTAGACTGGCTACCAGAAGAAGACTGTCAAACTTAATTGTGGAAATGGACTTGGAAGTAGCTGCTAGGTATGTAAATGAGGGAGGTCCTTCTACTCATACTCACTCAACTATTGTTTTTGAATGTAGGAAGTTGATGCAACAGCTAAGAGTGGACAAGGCTCATCACATTTACCGTGAAGCAAACTCTTGTGCAGATGTTCTTGCTAGAATGGGTGCGGAGGCTTCTTTTACTTTTTCTGTGTTTGAAGAAATGCTTGATGCTGTTAAGAACAACTTTGTGTATGATTTCATGGGAACCTTATATACCCGTGATTTTATGTACCAAGATGTTTCTTAAATAAATGAATTCTCATTTCTCACAAAAAAAATTGCAATAGAATGATTAAAAAAAAGTATAATATAGTGTTATAGATTTTCGGCTATTTTAAAAGATTAGAGGCCCAAAGCATGTTGACTATATTAAGCATTTAGGCTTCATTTGGTAAGATAGAAAAAAAGAAAATTGAAAGAAGGGAAAAATGAAGAGATGAAATATATTATTTTTTAAATTAATATATTCCATTTCAGACACAAGATAATGCTCTTGATTCTATTAGTTGGAAGGATTCTAGTACAGGGTCTTTTAAATTAAGCTCTGCATATAATCTTGCTAAAAGATTTTTTTAATCCTAAACCAGTTTATTGGAAATTTATCTGGAAAATTCCCACTCTACCAAAAATCCAACACTTCATTTGACAATGCAGCCATAAAAAGATTGCCACCAAGCGAATCCTTCATCAAAGAGGTCTGCAGATGTCATCTCTTTTTCCTAGATGTGAAGAGGAGAAAGAATCTATTTCTCACTGTCTTAGAGAATGCAGATTGGTGAAATTGTTTTGGGATATGTTTGATAAGCCTCAAGAAACTTGTATCCCTTCTGATAGTAGCTTCGATGAGTGGATCCTCATTAACTGTAAGTCAACTGTTAGAAATAACTTGAGCTCTATTCCTTGGAATGTGATTTTTTCTTTTGCTCTTTGGAGTATCTGGACTGACAAAAATATGTTAGTCTTCGAATCAAAAACTACTACCAAAGAAGAGTGGTTTGCAAAAACACATGCCAAGATTAGGGAATACTGGGCTATCATGGGTAAAGAGAGAACTAGTAAACCTCTTTTATCGAGCTATGATAGGTTGGCAACCTCCTCCTGAAGGTACTATAAAAATCAATACAGATGGGGCTACCAGAGGCAACCCTAGAAGAGCAAGGGCTGGCGAAATTATCAGAGATTCTACTGATAATTGGCTTGGTGGATTCTCACGCAACATTGGAATTACAACGAGTATCTGTGCAGAGTTATGGGCACTCAAAGATGGGCTTTCCATTGCACTGAATCGAGTATACCATGATCTCCTTGTGGAAGTTGACTCTGAAGTGATCTTGAGGTATGTATCTCAAGGAGTTACACCTGCACACTCATTTTGTTTTGGTTAATGATTGCAGGTTACTCCTCCAAAAATTGAGGAACGTCAAGATGGTCCATGTGTTTAGAGAAGCAAATTACTGCGCTAACATTCTTGCAAATTTGGGAGTTGATATGGAAGACACTTTTGTTTTGTTTGATCTTCCTCCTGGTGTTGTTTGTAATCAGATGCTAGTTGATGCTATGGGAATTCTGTTCCCAAGAATTATTAGTTGTAAGCCTGGAACAGGCGAACTTTGTTATTTTGAATGCACGTTTATTCACCAAAAAAATATATATAATTTTTTTGGCCTTAAGTCAAGTATACTTGGTAGGAAGGATGGAAAATGTGAAAGAAAATAAATTTTTTTTCTTCCATTGCTTTGTAGAGTTGAAAAATAGAAGAAAAAAATGAAATTATATTAATTTACTATTATACCATTAATAAGCTATGACAACAAAATAAGATTAAAAGAATAAAATATGATTTTGAAATTAAACATACTTGACTCACGCCATTCTCATTTTCTCTCCACTAATTTTTTCAATTTGGAGCGATTTAATTTTGTTAATAAAGAAAGAAAATAACAATCTTTCCTTTTTTTTTCTTACACATTTCCTTTTTATTAAACACTAACAAAAACCATTTTCTTCTCATTTTTCTACAAATCCCTTTATATCCTTTCACTTTTCTACTTTACCAAACAAACCCTTAAGCTCTGCTTTGGTTCCAAATTCCGATGATCAAAGAGAAAATTACAGCCACAACTTGGTTCTTATACTTGCTATCCGAAGGTATCTATCTATTGAAAAATGTCTGACAATAATAATATCAGCCATTATTTGAAGATAAGTGAATAATCTTGCTGCATTTGAATATAAAACCATTTGTAATTTACAGAGTCAGGTTCCAATTCTTTGAAGCATTGCCGTAGAAACATAGATGCTCTTCTAGGTAAACCAATCAGAGCTCTCTCTTGCTGCTTCGTGCAATTGAAATAAATTTTTATGTTGGGTGATTTATGGATATAATCTGAAATCGTATTATGCAAAAATATATTTATATTGTATAAAATATGAAAATTTCATGTTTAAATTTATGTCGACGTATTTACCGTATGTCATTTTTATCAGACATTAGTTCGTATTTACTTGCACAGTATACTCGGCGTGCTCTGCTCGGATCATAGTGATTATCTCTCGATGTCTTTCTAGTTACACAAGCGGAGCATTGTCGCTTGAACCTGGAAAATGGTTGTTTATAGCCTTCAATCACGGTTTCTGCTGCTTTTATTTTGCAGATTCAGGAGCTACTAGTTTGCCAGATGTACGGAAATACTGTTTCCGTGATAGGCAGAGATAAAAAAGGGGAAAGTTTCATTGGATTCAATAAACAAAAATTGAGTGCCAATATTTTTTTTATTGGATGTGAAATTGCCCGTTATCTTCTTTGAAGTTTTTGTTGTTAAAAAAGTTTTATCGCTTATTACTTTTGATCTGAACATAATTAATTTTAAATTATATATTTACTCACACAAAAAAAATTGCTCATTATCTTTTGAGTACATGAGTGATAATTTTTTCATCCAATTTCTTGATAATTTTGTCACGACTAACCCATCCTAGGTATTATCATCTTGTTGAGCTCATCTTGATTACCACATTGGAGTGCTCGGCAACAATGGAAACAATTAATAATTAATACTGATATCACTTGTCATTACCATTATTTTGTTTTATTGAACGATTTATTATGGTATGAATTTAATATACATTCGTACATATACAATCATTATCATTTTTTTTTGGTTCATATGAGGTATAAGGGAGAGTGAGGAATCGAACCTTGGACTTAATTTTTCTTAAAGAGGGGTAACAATCACTAGATCAAGCTTTGATTATTTACAATCACTATCATTTTATTTTTAGAGAATAGATGATAGGAAATAATTATTCAAAATTAGTAGATACTACTTTTTTATTTTTAAAGAATAAATGATATGAAATGATTATTCCATATTAGTGTATACTACTTTTATTATAATCACATTCGTGTAATTATATCATTAAAAATTATTTATTTATTACAATTACATCTCATAATAATTATTAGTAACTACCATAATTAATGGTAAGAATTGGAGCCCAGTCCATCTAACCAAACCAGATCAGAAGTGAATATTGGCTTAGTGGGCCAGTTCCCCTCAACGCGTAGATCGGGATTCTGTCTTAGTCCAAACTTTCCGCTCTTTGAAGAAAGACAAAAACAAACAGGACAAATATTCCACCAAAAAAAAAGAATTACAACGAATAAAACCTCTCGACTTCAACAACAGAAACAGAGAGAGATTTGGTAGAACGAAGACAAGGAAGGAGAAGGTAAGCGTTAGAAGAAAGGAGAGGAAAAGATGATGTCCGGAGGCTATACCAGCATTGATAATCAGAAAGTTTCTGGATCTGTTCCGGTGAGTTTTGTTTAACAAATCGTCGTTTCTTTGTAGTTCTTCTTAATCAGGATGCTAAATCAGATCTCGTTCGCTAATTGTTTTCTTAATCCCTAATTTCTCAGGCGGTTTCAGATCCCGGTCAGGTCGCGGTCAAATTCACAGGTGCATTATGAATCTGGATTTGAATTCTTGTGTTTTTGTAGTAGTGTTTGTTTGGTCGCTGGAAAACGTAGGAAAGGAAAGGAAAATCGGAATTTAAAAAATCAATGAATTGGATGTGTGTTTTAATGGATAATGAAGTGTTAAGAGTGTTGTTAGCTTGTTTTAGCTTTAAGATAGCTAATTAGTGGATATAGTAGGATTTTTAATTAATAAATTTATTTAAATTTGTAGATTCGAGCCTTCAGACATTTCCTCCGTCGGGTGTAGAGGGGAAGATCTCCGGTGGAACTCAGCCTCCTCGTGATGCTGATGGTATTTTCGATTCTTTTTGATTTGAAATCTTTTTATTTTGCTTTTGTTTTAAGTTAATCTGGTTTTGATGGTGATTATGCTTTGATTTGTCTATCCTGCTGCAGTAAATCTATGATTCATGATATCAGTGGCATTTTTTATGCTAATTGAATTAGCTTTATGTGAAGGAAATTGTGCTTTTAAGATTAAGTTTTATAGAGATTTTACGATCATCAATAATGTTGATGACATGTTATGTTTGAAATACCTACCATGGGAATAAAAGGATCAAATAGTTGAGCCAAAGCACATAGATCGAATATGTGAGATGATGGCAAATGACAAATCTAATTAGCTTGTCACATAAACTATATTTGTTGTTATGTTGGTGACAAATGATGACATTTCTATGGAGGCAGATTCATTTTCAAGACCTGCTGCTGGATCTGATGAACCACAAGGAAGTGGCTGGTTTCGGACATTCACAGTTGCTGCATACAAGCCATACTTCGACGTTGATACTTCGGATGTTATGGATAGGCTTAGGGAGTCACTCTTTCCATTTAGAGGAACATTTACAGAGAAAACGTCTTCCAACCCTGATTTGTGAGTTTTCTCCCTGTGACTCATTTATGCTTAAATAGAGTAGTGAGCTAAGCTTTACAGAATTGTTGAATTTTTATACATTGGAAATTATTTAAGCTTGAGACTGGTGAGTTTCTTTTCTATTTCACATGATTAGAAAACACTTATTTAGTAATGGGTGCCTCAAATGCTGGAAAAAGAGAAAAAAGTGTTGATCATTGGCTGGCATTAGTTTCTTGGCTCTGGATAATTATTAGACATGAAATGCAAGCGTGCATTTTAGAAAATTTGATTTTGCCTCTCTGTTACTATAATTTAATAACTTTAACTTTCATCTTATGGATTTATTCCACTTTGTCTCTTCTGCACCCATCTTTGGCCCTTCCTATGAACATGAACGTGCATGATAAAAATTTTAAATTTTGTGCAGATATGGACCATTCTGGATATGCACCACACTTATATTTGTTGCAGCATCTATTGGGACTTTTGTGACTTATATAGCACACAAACTCAAGAAAAAAGAATGGGATTATGACATAAATCTGGTGACGTGGTCTGCTGGTGTGTTCTATGGCTATGTCACTCTTGTTCCTCTTGCTTTGTATGTTATTCTCAAGTACTTCTCAGCACCATCCGGCCTTGTCCAGTTGTTTTGTCTGTATGGATACTCCTTATTTGTCTTCATTCCAGCCCTGGTAAGTTCTTTGGTTTTTGAATGTTTTTCTCTGAATGATAAGAGAATTATATGATTGTTTATCTGTTTTTTCTTACTAATTTTATTGTTTGGACTTGGATAAACTTTCATAGGTCTAAGTCATCCACCAGCCTCACTTCCTTTATCCCGAAATTCTAAAAAGTCCAAGCATAAATAAGAATTGAGAAAACTGTCCGAAGAAAATACCTCAATGCTTGAAATTTTTGTGTGGAAACTTTTCTGTAAAGCTAACACCTGTACTTTTAGTGGTTTCTTTATGCTGAGGCTTATTATCTGAACATTCTTACCTTTAACAACGTAACCTTTTTTTTTAATAAAAAGTTTAGGTTTGAGATATGACAACCTTTCAGCGATGTGCTATAACTTTATTTTTAGCTAAAATCGTTCTTTGTGCTTGGTTGCAGTGTCTATCTGTTGTCCCCTTGGAAATTTTTAGATGGGTAATTGCTGGTGTAGCTGGGTTCATGTCAGCAACCTTTGTGGCACTTAATCTCAGAGCTCATATCAAGTCGGCTGGAGAAAGATGGTTCTTGATTGTTGCTAGCATCTTTCTGTTGCAGCTGGCGCTGGCTGTCGTGCTCAAACTCTATTTGTTCACCGTTACAGTGTAAGAATAAACTGTTCTTTTATATATCAACATCAATTACTTGTAGATCAGAAGGAAAGAGAATTTTGGTCCCTTCAGCTTTTAATCGTCAGCGATATTTGGTGGAAATATTATTGTTGAACAAGTAAAACATCTTGTATTCATTCATTTGTAATGCTGTGGCAATATAAATGCAAGTGACAGCGCCGGTGCAATTGCTTTTGCTGTGGCTGTTTACTTGAATTTCTCTTCAAACTTAAATGCGTCTTATATATAAAGACCAAAGCTAGGCATTGATCATAACACTGAAGCTCTTGTTGACCACTGGTAGTGTGCATAAACCGAGTGTTCATTCCTGAAAATACAAAAGAGCTTTCACTTGCTGGTTATTTGATTTTCCATCAGATATACCAATCCGGTTTATCAATTAAACTTCTTGTTGATCGATGGCCTTCATGTTTTAGAATGGAATTTCGACCAATTAGAGAGGTAAATTTGCAGGAAAAGGAAAGAGGATTCATGATTGATTGGTGAAGGGCTGAAAGCTATGAATAGGGGTGTAATCGAGTCGAGACGATTTAATATCAAGTTCGATTTCGGTTTAATTCGAAAAATCGATATTTGAAACTTGGCTCGAGCTCGATCGAATTTAGTTTCTAAAATTCGAGCTCGATTCGACAAAATACTCGAGTGACTTGAACTTAGCTCGATTTGCTCTAATTCAACTAGTTAAGCTCAGTTTATCATTTTCAACTATATATTATGGGATAAATAGTAAATTAATAATAAAATATTAAAAAAATATGTATTAATAAAGCTTGATTAGGTTTGCGAGTTCTTCGAATTGAGTATTAAGAAACTTGAACTCGGTTTGACTCATTACTCTAATAGTTTGAAAATAAACGAATCGAATTCAAATAATTATCGAATCAAACTCGAGTAGCTCATGAATAATTTAATTTGTTTACACCCGAAGCTATGAACATAGACAAAAATTTGGCCTTTATGTAAACTTAGTAATTTGTCTATATAATTTATGCTTCGATTATGTAAAATTGTATTCATGTGATATAAATTTAAAAATGTGTCAAAATTCACATTGACGCATTATGTTAAATATAATTTTTTTAGTTTTTGTAATATTAATTACAATTTTTATTATATTATATCAGTCACTTACATATCGTTTATTTATGTCGATTAAATATCATATTTAAAAATGGTCAAATCTATCTTTTATGTTAATAATCTATCTCAATTCTTAATTAATTAATTTCTAGCATCTTTCAGTTCAATAATTCAACATTGATTACACGTGTTATGGTTGACAATTCCCATTGAGACAGCCTTGCTGAACACAAGCAACAGTCAACCTAACATCACTTCATGAATTTAATTTTGTTGTTTTTATTAAATGAAAATTTTTGATAAAAATTATATAAATTTAACAAAAATTAGAAGAAATCTATTTCATGTTTGACATATTCATATGAAATAAACATGACATGACACAAATTAATAAATTGTTAAATCTATTTTCCATGTCCACCTTTTGAGTCAAAACATGCGGGCAGCTTCTCACTTATTGGGAGCTTAAAGTTCTAATAATGTTATAATTAGCATGTTGGGGATGCTTGGACTTGGATTCACAATCATGCAAAAAAATGAAGACAAGAAGGTTAAAGATGGACAAAAAATTCAACGAGAAGATTTATAGAAATCATTATTTCCATTGGGCAAGAGCTGCCATAAGCAAGTCCATGGGAAGAAACAAAAATATACTAAAATAATAAACCACAAACCCTAAATCCTACAGAAGAAAAACAGAAGATGCTTTTATAAGAAAACAGTGTGTTTTCTTCAAAAGGCAAAGACCCGAGATTTTGAAACACAAAATAAGTAAATGAAAAAAAGACAATAAAGAAATGGGAAATGAGCAGTGGTAGGCCTTGAAAACTGCATTAATATGAACATATAAGCAATCTAATCTGAAGAAGAACAAGGCAAGTTAGAGTCAAATGTAAGATCCTGAAAATGAGGTCCCTTGGGAGACAATGTTTGGGTTAGGTCTGGTTTTAAATTATTGTTTTTCTGTTGGAAATTGAGTGTCCTTGGCTGGATTTGTCTGGGATTTGGTCTGAAATGGACCAGGTCGGTGTAAACTGTGGATGGATTCACCATTTCATCCACTCAAAAGTTCTAAATTGCCCTTTAATTTTAATCACATCATAGATCATTAATACTAATCCATGTATGCTCTTTTTCTTGAAATATTTGTCTCATTTTTCATTTTTTTAACATTTATGTCCGACACATATCTAGTAAGATAAATGTGAAGAAGAGAATCAATTTTTTTCTCTTTACATAGAACATTGAAATCTAAAAATAAAAGAGTTACAGGTCTTTAAAATTTAAAATCAAACTTAATGAATATTTTAGTTAAACTTCAAATTTACGAGAATCGAGAATCGATCCTCTAAACATATGAAAAGCTTAAGAAATTAAACATATACCTGTATCAAATACTCGTCCAAATCACAGAACAGAGATCACAAGTACTTAAATTACACTTAACCAATCTCAGAGCAGTTTGGAAAGTGCACTTGGTAACTTGGTTAACTTCCCAAGACCACTTGCAGAGAGAGTTTATTCTAGTTTTCTTCTTACACTGTTACCATTGGGGGCAACTTGATAATCAGAATTATTATTAGACAAATGCAGTCCTTTCGTGAAAAGTTGCCCAAGCAAAAGTCTAAAGATCCCTCTAATTGTCAATGCACTGGAATTTAAAAAGAAAACCAAAAAAAAAAATCACCTTTACACTCAAAACCACCATTGAATCTTTGATTTTCTTCTCTATATATTGACTCTCTATCAACTTGAACTTCTGGTCCAAACACTCACTCTGCTTTTTCTCCACCATGTTCCAAAGGGGTTTAGCAGGGTTTCTTTTGCTGATATTGCTGAGCATTTCAGCTCTAAGCCATGGAGTCTTGGGAGCAAGATTTCTGACAGGGAAGCTGGAAGAGCAAGAGAAGCCTCAGGAAACCTGGAAGGAAAATCCTTACAATGGTTCTGATTCCGATGGCTTTTTTGCAACTGTTAACAGGGCAGTTCCCTCTTGTCCTGATCCGCTCCACAACAGGTAGCAATGCAAGCAGCTGATGTATAAATATATTTCTGTACATATAGAAAGTGGAAGCTGTTGATTATAGCTCTTGGAAACAAAACCTGGAGAGTATTGGTTTTTTGTATTTTTGTATTTTTATATTCATAGTTCCTTCTGGGAATTCTGGGAAATGAATCTTTGGTTTGTACGACAGTGTTAAATATTGTTCACAAATCAAAGCAAAGATCAATAAACTTCATGCAATATCTGCAGTTTGAGATTCATAGTAATGGAAGTGGAAGATTCTCCATGTAATCTTTACAGTACTGATATTTCTCCAACTTCTGTGAAGTGGTCAAGAAATGTACAGGAAAGTTCAGTTTGAAACACATGTTTGAAAAAAAAAACTTGCAGTCCTACACGGAAGACGAAAACGACCTTAACAAAACAACACAAGGAAGCAAATAAAACAACATGATAGTGGTACGAGCTTCGATAAAAATTATATAAGAACATAAAAAAAATTTAAAAAATAAATTTTGTATTTAAAACATAATTTTTAATACAAAATTTTTATATTTTATATGTACAAACACAATTTTTTTTTTCGGTCTAGACCATCCGGTATCGCCATACCTTTGGTATAGGACTATTCCGGATTCGAGCCGGGCAGGACCCAAAGGGCGGCAAAGCTCTCCCTCAAGAGTTTTAACACAGCTGCATATCCAGGGACTCGAACTCGAGACCTCTGGTTAAGCTAGAACAATCCCTGCCAGTTGATCTACGTGCTCTTGGGTTACAAACACAATTTTACATCACTAACATGAATTATAAACACGAACTTGTTGGATCTAAACAACGCGGGGGGATTATTATTGAACTTAAAAGACTGGTTGATACCTATGTAAGATTAAGAAGGTAAGCATGCGCAAATGCGAATAAGATCAGCAATGCGTCAGAATAGTATCATCATTCTTTTGATTCTCAAAAGAGCTAACGAAATTTTCCCCTAAGTTTGAAATTGTTTGATGTGTTCAATCTTTTAAATTTCAATGTTGGAGACTCTTGTACCGAGGCTACCATCCATTTTCTAGCTAGATTTGATTCCTGGGTTTGAATTTAATCCAACACCTAGGGCCCTCATCGCCCATTTTATACGCCTACAGGACGAAGAAAAAGACTTCCATAACTTTTCTAGGCTTCCTAAAAGTAAAGATTAGGTAAGCTTCGATGTAGAACCGACATATATTATAGTAGTACTTTGCAAGAAATGTAATGCACGATTTCAGCATTGTGTTAGTATTAATTTAGATAGACGGTAAGATTATTTTCGATAAAATTAAAAAAAAATTATTAATAAAATAATTTTAATAAAATAATAAAAAAATATAGATAAAAAAGGGATAAAAGGGTAAACATACCCTACCAAAAATTTGTCTTTTATGTTTGGATTTCACTGCATAGGAAGTAAGGTAAAAGAATGAGAGTTTTGAAAATCTAAAATTTGATTTTTAACATTTGCATTTTATTTCGAGATTTGAAACTTTTAGTGCAAAAAAATAAAGTATGAAACAAACGCATATTTCAGAACAAAATACTTTAAAAAACATTAGTATGAAAAAAAAAAAAAAAAGGGGCAAAAAGATCACGGACTCTACCAACCTTCATTGTCAAGATGGCTAAGTGCAACAAAGCACAATTTAGGTTGGCCCATTCATTACTTGACCTGTCTTGCGGCTCATTTTATTTTATAAAATAATTTTCTATTTTAGTTAAAAAATTATCAAATTTTTTTATTTTTAAAAATAGGTGTTACTTGTTTTAATTTTTATTATATTTTAATGGATATGTATTATCCTACTAATCTCATTATTTAAAATATAAAAATTTCAGTATTAAATAATTTCTCACAATTTCCCTTATTTCATTTGACTACTATTTTTTTTTGTGAATTTTTATTGTCATACCGAATAATTTATGGTTGGCATGAATGATGATACTGAATCATTTTCTAAAAAAGTTTAATTTAGTTAATAATATTTTTATAATGCTTAGAAATATAAACAAATTAAGTTCTTATGAATTAAGAAAAATTTTATTCATACCCATTTTTTTAATTTTTTTATCTAATTTACGCTTTTTATCTCATTTTCTTCATTGAATTACTGTTTATCACATAAAAAAATGGGATATGAATAGTAAAAAAATGAGGTATATTTAGAATTTTTCATGAATTAATTAGAAAAACACAGCAAAGTCTTCACAAATTCAAGTCCACAGTTCGATAAAAAAAAAAAAAATCAACTCCACAGAATACACAAATCACAAACTCAAAAGAAAAACACAGAGGAATTCAAACACTTCACTGCAACATGCAGAGAACCAAACCCAACAAGGAAACTACTGTGAAATGGCCTATGCCAACCTTTGCATTAACCAAACTACAAGCTCCACCGGCGAGGCTCCCTTCTGGGGTGTTCGACGCTAGAACCACCACCATCCAATCATCCTCCGAACTCATCCCAATGCCGGTGAAGCTGGAATCGTTGAGGTACATGGCGTAACGCGTGCGTGTGAAGTTGGTAAGAACCAGCGTCGGAACCAGTCTCGGCACGCAGACAGGCAGCACAATTACCTCGGCTGTGGTGTTGGCGTCGATGTCGCACTTCGATATAGCCTTGGGATAGGCGGATAAGCTAGTCCCGCTGCATTGAGAGTTGCTGGGGTTAGTACATGGCTGATCATCATCTATGTCGTCTGCAATTTTCTCCGCCGCACAGTCTGCGTTTTTGTTCTTGGTGAATGCTGGGAGGTTCACTATGTCCTGAAACTGTTGAGTCCTTGAAGAAGATGGCCTTCCTCATCTGTGGGCAGAAGGTGGAAAAAAGGGTCAAATTATACAGAAAAAATCAGCAGATCACTAAACTCATGAAAAGATCAAGTAACACAATGAAAAGATCAAGTAACATTCGAGTAATTACGTCAAACACGAAATCGATTGTTCAGATTTTATCGAATCCATATATATGGTATCCATGTATGATTGTGTTAGATAGAACTTTAACTCGTTTCATATTTAAAATTGTCAGATCTATCTAAATCTGAGTCTTAAAGGAGTGGTAAATGACAAGCCCTCACCAACAGAAGTTGCCTATGGTGGACATTCTAATTGCATAGACAAAGAAATGTTGCTAGTCCATGATTGCTATGCTCTTAGTTGCCCCATGCATTGTCAATTACTGGAATGTGATGTAAAACAAAAGCCTATAAATAAACAATTTTGTATGGAATTAAACAACAGAAAATATCAAGGTAAGATGCTATCTTTCTATGGAAATATAAGGAATACCTGATTTCTCAAAGAATATTCTTTCTCATTGACAAATGGAAAAAAAATACAAATTAACAAGAATGTTTTGTTCTTAACAACTCATCCACATGCATGTCCAGTACTCCCTCCAAGAAGATTACAAAAATCTAGCAACACTGATAAATTATGCGGAAGATTTGATAGAATAGTCGGTTTGCATGTATTAAATTAAGACTTCTGTGACTGCAACACTGAAGTCTTGAGGCTTGGAAACACACACATGAATGCAAACCCCAGCACCTCGCAGTTTCATGCAAATTAACCCAGAAAGAGAAAGGAGAGTATATCATCACTGTGAACTGGATGAGAAAGCAAGAAAAGGGCAAGAACAACCGCAAAGAAGAAGTGGGAGGGTTTGAGAGAGGCCATGGCAAGCTCCTAAAATAATCTTTGTTGTGTGAGAAAAGCTGAGAACACTGCTAGCGCAGGATGGCAAGCAGATAAAGGAAAAGAAAAGGGTCTCTGGCTGCAAACTTTTGTATGGAACAAAGCTTTGTTTGAATTGGATACTCCTTCTTCTTCCTCCTCTTCTTTGTTGATGAATTGGCTTGGATAATGTCAACCAGTTTACAGGTGCCACTTCATGGATTAGTTACTCAAGGGGAAGCCATGAGCCTTACTGACATGTAAGAGTTAAGACTTAGGGGGGGCTTCCACGTGGACTATATGCAAAAGCAAGGAGTTTTTTGGGGTTAAACGCTAGAAGATTTGGGTATAATCCAAGCTCTAGTTTCCAGACACATTCGTAAAGACAAATATGAAATGAAGTTTAACAGTCTCATTTTCTCATAAGTTTTCCTTAATTATGAACTGTTAAAAGAATGGAGTGAAATGGAGAAATTTGACAAATAATTTTAAGTTGGATGTTGAATATTATTGATGTCAAGAGGTTGTGGTTGTGGGTCTATTGTTGGTTGCTCAACTTCTTTTTTCTTGAATCAATTTGTAATACAAAAGATCTACTGAAATTGTCTTTAATAAGATTTATTCCCAGGTCCAAATCACACCTAAATGAAGAGTATAAAAGTTTTAAGAATGTTCATAGCTCTAACTTCCCCAAAGATTGTCGTTTTATAAGAGATGATCCTCTTTTGCATGGAACTCACGTTCTTTATAAATAAAATGTGTATAAGTAGACTGTTATTTGCAGGAATGAAGGTCACTCTCTGATATTGTATTATTTAATGAGATAATAGATAATTTTGTACCCACTCAATTCACATTTCTCAATTAAAAGAGTCAGCTGCGTCATGATATACTTTGAACTCTTGAAACTTTAGTTTTAAGATTTATTAGACTGTGCATCCAAAACCTAATGTAATTGGTAGTAACAAATACATATTAGAACCCAAATTATATTCTTTTTAAGTGATTCATGTTTTTGTTATCTCTCCTAAAATTGCAACACAATAAACTTTTATACATTCATCTGCACATGGTGAGATATATTAAAGTGTAAAATTTAAACTTTTTATGATTTGGTTGCAGTGAATTGATTTTTGATTGAATACCTAACATTATAACACCGTGCATGCAACCTCCATTTACCTGTCTATAAAACATATAATATCTGTTTTTCATGTTTCTTTTCTCATTCCAAGAGTACTCTAGCTCCTATAATTTACTGATCAAATGAAATTTCATCCGAAAGTATAAAACTCAGGGTCAAGTACATTTCTCATAGTTCAGAAACTCAAATCAGATAAGAGACTAATTCACTAGGTTCCCTCTAAGAAATCGCCCTGTTCTCAAAGCTCATGCTACAACCTCCTCGTATCACTGGGAACGCCATGTCAACAAAAACGCCCGTTTCCACAGACAGTCTACTGCATGCATCTGCCATGACAGCTGGCACTTCTACTGCCATGTGACCCTACGTGTCCACATGGAAACGCGTTATATTAGCCTTTGCATCAACTTTTTCCCACTCACTGCATGGATGAAATCCCTCGCTATATATATGTTTTCTTGTTCACTTAGCGCCTCGAGAGCCTTAGCAGCTTTACTTTCTTGGTGTCCAAACAAAACCCAAGTTAGAGTTGATCACAGAAATCAGTTTCCAAAGAGTCAGAAACCTGTTAGATTGTCTGAGATCAGAATGGCTTCGGGTGGGCAGCAACAGTTTCCTACGCAGAAACAGAATGTACAGCCAGGAAAAGAACATGTCATGAATCCTACCCCTCAGTTCTGCAACACTGACTACAAGCCTTCTAACAAGCTTCAAGTATGGCTTCCGGGCAAAACAATGCCCCATTATACCTGAGTTTCCTTCTTGCATTTCTTGAAAATATTGCCTGTTTGAATAAACTTATTCTCTTCGCAGGGAAAGGTGGCCTTGGTTACCGGAGGTGATTCTGGCATTGGCCGAGCGGTTTGCCTTTGCTTCGCCCTGGAGGGCGCAACCGTTACTTATGTGAAGTCTCAGGAGACCAAGGATGCCGAGGACACTCTGGAGATGTTAAGAAAGGAGAAGACGCCCGATGCCAAGGACCCCATGGCCATTTCTGCTGATTTGGGGTTTGATAATAACTGCAAAAAGGTGGTTGATGAGGTGGTGAACGCTTATGGAAGGATTGATATTCTAGTTAACAATGCAGCTGAACAGTACAAGGCAAGCAGTGTAGAGGAGATTGACGAAGAGAGGCTTCTAAGGGTGTTTCAGACCAACATCTTTTCCTACTTCTTCATGGTCAGGTACATTTGATTGAATATCATCTCGAGAGTGAGTTTTGATGCAAGGGAAAGGTTTGTTTTTCTTACCATAACAATGGTAACTGACAATGTGATCTGATGTTTACAGGCATGCTTTGAAGCACATGAAGGAAGGCAGTTCCATCATAAACACAACATCCATAAACGCATACAAAGGGAACGATAAGCTACTTGATTACACAGCAACCAAGGGCGATATTGTGGCTTTTACCAGAGGCCTTTCACTTCAGCTCGTGAACAGAGGAATTCGTGTCAATGGCGTCGCGCCGGAGCCGATATGGACTCCATTGATACCAGCATCCTTCGACGAAGAGGAGACTACCCAGTTCGGATCCACGGTGCCAATGAAAAGAGCCGGCCAGCCTATCGAGGTTGCACCATGCTATGTCTTCCTTGCCTGCAACCACTGCTCCTCCTACATAAGCGGCCAGGTCCTCCATCCAAACGGAGGTGTCGTTGTGAATGGTTGAGTCGGCCATGCTAGACCGGGGCTACAAGCCAAGCCCTCTGCTTTTAGTGTCTTATGTTACGAGTAAGTTTTCTCGTTCTCTGCAAGAAGTGGTGAACAGTGTAAGTAGCTTTTGGCAAGGCAGCCTCAATGTTAGGAGTGAAAGTGTGTTCAGAATGATGTTATTAAGGTTGTGTTGTTGAGTAATAATGGAAAAAAGCAGGAGCTAATATCATATTTGTCAAATGGTTCTGGTAAACATTGTTGTGTGTTGTCTGTTTTGGCTTGAGATGAAGATTAATCAGCAATCAGCTGCAGGCCTGCCAAATATTTCCATTCTGCACTTACAAACCTGCAGATGAGCTATTTGCAAGGTGACTAAAAGGCAGACGTAAATCTCCTGCATTCAGACGGGTTTTCAACTTAATGATCAGTAGGCTCAGGAAAATCACAAGGAATCCATTTAGTTTTCCTGAGCTGATGTTTTGAAATATTCATTTACACGACTGATAATCTTTGCAAACAACACAAATGCACAAATTAAAAAGATAGGGGACACTATACACAAAAACAACACCAATAAGAAGACAAGACTTGATAATACACAAATACAAATAAAAAAAAAAAAGATAAAGGACACTCTATACACAAAAATAACACGAATATGAATACATAAAAGTGACAGGAATAAAAATTTTTCTTCACCCATAAATGAGGAGAATACACAGGATAAAGACGAAATCAATACGAATGAAGAGGATAGAAAACAGATAAAAGAGGATAAAAAACAGATAAAAGAGGATAGAAAACGAAACCAACATGGGTAAAAGAGGATAAATGTAATTGGTGTCATTCTGGATTCAAGGTCTTCCCACAAAGATCTCGCTAAGAAGCTGCCTCACTCTGAAGGAAAGCTATTGGATTGAATATACAAACATTTTAAAGCCAAATCTCCTAATGTAGAAACCAAAGATCCGAATTGGCGCCCGTGAATTTTCTAAACGAGGATAGAATTCATAGATGTTATAACGGCTAAAACCGCACTAGCTTGTAACTGTCAACAGCTAAGAAATACAACAAATGCACATAGGTGAACAGAAACATCTACAACATTGTCTGTTTTACATAGCACTAGTTTTCTTCCTTTCGGATAACTAGAAACCAGCTCATCCGAAAAACAGAAATAGCTACAATATTGTTATCATCTGCTTCGTGCTGTTATACGAAGAGAGATCTTATTACGACTAAAACACTAGGATTAAGACATGGGGAGGGAAATCAGGAAGAACCATCAAAGGAAATTTGGACACCTTTATCACCATTTCCGGCTGTGATACACTGAAAGATCTTATTATGACTAAAACACTAGGATTAAAACATGGGGAGGGGAATCAGGAAGGACCGTCAAAGGAAATTTGGACACCTTTACCACCAATCCCAGCTGTGAAACACTGAAACCCGTATGATTCTAGCTCCGCCATTAGTTTATCCACGAGTGCTCCTGATACGTCTGATTCATGTTATCAAGGGAACAACTGATAGAATAGGAGATTCAAGAAAGTAATGGTAAAGCAGCAAACTATACGATCAAACTGTAAACAAAAATGTGAAGCAATCATGATTTATACAAATCAAAGTAGAAACACCAAGGAGCAGTATCTTATTGAATCCTATCTTATTCTGATGAGCCTCTGACCATTCACATGAAAAACAAGATCGAGACAGAGATGAGTAAGAAAAGAAATTCATTTCAACAAATTTGTGCTCATTGAACTCATCATGTAAGCCTTTACATGTAGGTTTCATTCTCTGAGCAAAGAGAAGACGAAAAAGATTACTGGCAGACGTATAAATAAACAAATTAAAGTGAATAAGAAAGAGGATACAGGTTGGTAAGAGTGTTAGCACACAACCTCCTCCACCTGCTCCGGTCAGCTTGGAAGGTAGCTTATACTTCATTGTTGTCTGGAGAACAGTTTCTATGGATGTATGGCTAACACCTATAGAAAGGAGCAAACCCTGATTCATTTCCATCAACTCTCCTAGCTTCTCTTCCTTCGTGGATACGGAAAGATGATCCACGGCATTTGACTGGATGATGGTAGACCATTCATCACTGATAGATTCAATGGCATTTAGCACAGAACACATGACATCAGGATGCCTTGATTTCCTTGCTGAAACATTTGCAACCAATGCCTTCGTATCCCTCCCAACTTTTGTGTTTGTAATGAGCATTCTCAGTGGCATATTGGAATTAACCCGGGTCATACAACCTGACTTGAATTTTATCACGTTGCCTGTTTCATGAAAAAGATAAATCAACTAATCACATATATATTGATAAACATATCTTGCATGTATGAGGTAATACGATAACCTTCAATGAGATTGAGGATATGTGAACCCACATCGATGCATACAATGATGCTTTCCAGTCTTATTCATCTAGTTATAGCAGGAGAAGCATTAAATGTATGAAAAAGAGAGTTCACAAAGAAAAGCAGAAGGTGGCGGGTTAAAATAGGGTGCTTATTTCATGATAATATAGCACCTTTCTTTGGCTACTACAATGAGGGTCTTTAATCTGTCCAACCTTCCTTTTATATTTAAGATGTTTGGTTCTAAGACTCAAATTTGTTCCAATCCAAGTCAGATAGTGATGTAACGATAGAGGGAAAATAAATTAATAGTTAAACGAATTTGAAGGAAAGAATAGGTATTTATGACTCTATTTGAACAAGTTGCATACCAAATGTGCTAACTGAGTTGTCAACTCCAGAGGGTTTTCCATGAATTATCTTCTCCCCTTCGAAAGCCCACTTATTCAACAATTCAATCTCGGTCTCCTTAAACATCAACCATCCTTTTTGGCTTATGTCCAATTTCACAGAATCTGAAAAAGCTAACAGAGCTGCCGAAAGTGCAACACAGTATGCAGCGGATGAACCCAGGCCAGCACCCACTGGAAGCTCAGAAGAAACAACTACTGTAGCTGGCTTAAACCTGACTCATATTGTCAATATCTCAGAAACTAGACCATTGAAAGGTAAAAATTAGTTAGAAAAACGAAACCACATACATACCCTAAGATAGAGGTGTATAACCAAAGAAATGCATAAACCCCAGAAGCAAGTCCAACTCTTGACTCGGGGAATCTTTGCTCATCAACTAAAGCAGCAAGAGATTTAACAGTCTCCAGTGAGCATGATGTGGGTGTTGAAGAAAATGGAGAACCTAAGTGAGATAGCACTTCTTTGATTCTTTCAATTGGCCATGAAAAGTCTAATCCAATGTCATTGAGTTGAAGTTTTATTGTATCTTCGTCCTCTATGGAAAGAGCAGACATGGTGAAATGAAATAAAGTCAAGGGAGATCCCCTCATCACCAAACAATATCAAGAAAAACAGAAAAAAAAAATATTGCAAAACAAAGTTACAAATCTTATATAAGTGCCAAAGATTATACAAATAAAAAACCAAGTTATATCAATCACTTAATCTCCTTACTTAATTGGATAAGTTGACTAAGAACTGTTATGAGAGAATCAAATTTTGGCTTTTAAACTCACTAATTTCACATAAAACTGACGAAACTCCAGAGAGGATACTTTGACCAAAATAAGCTTGATAGCATGTAATTATAGACATAGTAGTATGACTATTGATAATCGTAGAAAGCAATGTCTTAAAAGTGAAGATTTCTAATGCTGCTAGTGCATGGAAACTTCAAATTTCCTTTAAATGCTTCTGGTCTCCCGGCAAAACATATACCAAAACACATTGCTATTAATAGTGAAACAAAAACAGAAGATTAGCAATAAAGCTCATGTTGAATCTAAATTTAGACACAGGAGCAAAAATATTAGAAAAGGCAAGAGGTGACTGTTTGCAAATTAGTTCATGCAAGTGAATAAGTTAGCAGCCCACTATAAGCACTCATAAAACTACAAAGTTTCCAAAAGTTCTCTCCGAATCATGGATTAAAAGCAAACCAAAAAAGCCCCCATCTAATAATCTGCATCCATACAAATTAATCCAATCCGATCTATGATCCTCACTAAAAAAGTTCCCATAGGTTCTCTCCATATCACGGATTAAAAGCAAACCAGAAACTCCCGATCTAATAATCTGCATCCTTACAAATTAATCCAATTCGATCTATGATTCTCATTAAAAGTAAGCTATAAAGCTCAATCTCAGAAACTTTGTTCCTACATTATTAGCTTGCTCAGAAGATAACAACCAACACACACATCCAAAGCAAAATCTACACAACATAATCTCAAACGTTGTTTTCCAAATCCTAATCAATATTCCATCCAATCACAAAAACAGGACACTGAAATCAAACTTTACCAAAGAATAATGATAGTGAGCACCGCTGCAGAAGCATAATAAAGCTTCACATAATTTCAAAAGGAATCTTCCAAGCAGCATTTAACACAATCAAAAACTAAAATAACATCAAATTCAAACCTATAAATCACCAAAAGCAAATGATAATGAGTAACAAATTCATAAAAGCAAACTTGTAAAATTAGAGTAAATCTTCACATAACCTCAAAAGAGCATCTGCCAATCAACATTTTCCACAGTCTAAAAACAACCCAACTCAATATAAAACTTCATCTCGTCCAATTCAACCCGAAAATTACCAAAAACATAGTCAACCCCCCCTCCCACACACGCACAGAGAGACACAAAATAAAATAAAAACTTGCATAACTTGTGAATAAACAAAACGAGAGAAAGAGTTACCAGAATGAAGACGGAGAGAGACAACAGTATAGAGATTAATGGAGGAAGCAACAGCAGTATATCCATGAACCACAGCATGTTCCCCGGCGAGAATGATCTTCCCTGGAGCTCTGGCAGTTATCTCCATTTTCCAACTCTTTCTCTTTCTAAATTTTTCAATTCAAAATGTTAAATTTGAGCTTTTTAGCTAATGATGATTATTGGGTTTTGTCAAAATCAACTGGTTTCTTGTTTAAACAATGAGATTTTGGAGTTACAATTTGGACGAAGTTGGTGTCAGAGGTTGGATCAGTGACTGAAGAGGAACGAGGAAGCTCGTCGAGGCGACGGGCTTTGCCTTGGAGGCTGTAAAGGTAACGCCACCGGCGGAGGAAGCTCAAGTAAATGTCAGTGGAAGACCGAGATTTGGTGGCGGAGGAGGCTGAGTTAAGAAAAAACGGTCCTTTCCGCGCCAATCAAATCAGCCTAATTTCCCGTTCTTGTTTTGCTTGTTCTGTTTATAGCATGAGATTGATGTCATGCCCACATGAATGGCTAGCGCGTGAACTTGTCAACTCTAAATTTAATTTTTGTTTTATTTTTTGAATTACCATAAGAAGATCTCTCTTACTAAATTATCATAAAAAAGTGTTTTTTCCTTTTCTGCTAATCAGTTATCCACATTGACTTAACATATAAGTATTTATCAAAGAATACGAATGATTTTATGCGTCACATGCGCCACTTATAATGTGCTAGAAAAATAACATAGTCGTGAATACTTTTAAAAAAGATTAATCAAGAAAAAATTTAGATAAACTAAATAATCTTTAATTTATTTTATAACTATTATATTTCTTTATACAGTTCATTCAAATCATTGAATTTTTATTGAGCTGTTATCGTGATATAATAAAATTCGAAATAAAGTTTGAGAGTTTATTAAGTTGTTATCTAATTAATATTTATTATGGATAGTTGTGTATGCACATTAACGACTTACTCTTAAATCATATTCTAGAAAGATTATTATCCAGTATACTATAAGTAAAATTTTTAGATTTCACTATTGAGTTTTATATAGTGATATAATACATATCTAACTTTACTTTTTTTTTAATATTCTTAAAATATATGTATCACTATTTTAATTCTATTTACAAAATTTGAAAACTCAATTGGAAGCATAATTATTCATTTAGTAAGGAAAAAGTAATAAAAAACAAGTTAAAGATGAGGATAAGAAATGGATAAGAACAGGGTAACATGCAATTTTAAATTTTAAGCTAACAATTTAGTCTTTCCAAAATAAGAGGAAAACAAATATTAATATACTTTGCATATAACCTAAACAATTATCTTTGTTCATGTTTGATGGATAGGATAGGATAATAATGATCTTATCTTATGTTTGGTGGACACATTAATGGGAGGATTAGATTGTGAGGAGGATTTGTCATCCTCATAGTATAAGATGATTCAATCATTTTTTAAAAGTAAAGATTATTTTTAATCCTATGGGATTAGAAATAAATACTCATATTTTATTTATTTTATTCTTAATTTTATATTTAGAAATTAACTTAAACATTTAATAAAATAATAAGGATATTTGTTTAATTAATTAATCCAAAATTTTTCTTTCTTTTCTTTTTTTACTTCTTTCTCTCTCTCTTTTTTTTCTTGAATTTATTCAAGAAAAAACTATAATTTTGATAAAATAATATTTTCTTGAACAAATTTTTTTAAAAATTACTTTTGGAAATAATTAAAAATTTTAAAATATTTTTAGAAAATAATTCTCAAACATAAAAATTATTATAAAATATATTTTTAACTAGTTTTTTCTTACAATTAATTTTTTTTCTTTCTTAATTTTTTTCATTTTTTCTTTCAAAAAAAAGAAAGAAAAATAACTATTAACCATAAAATTATTAGAAATTATATATTTTTAATTAATAAAATTTAAATTATTAAATTTAACTTGTATTTTTTTTATATTTCCTTCTAATTGACAAAAAAAGAAAGAAGATAAAGAAACCATAAAAATAAAGAAAAATATTTAAGAATTGTCTTTTGGAAATTAAAGAAATAAACTTATTTCCTAAAAAAACTCAATTTTCTAAAAATAAATATATTTAATTTACAATAAAAAATTATTTTAAATTTAAATCATATAAAAGAAATAAAAACAAAAAGGAAAGAAGGAAAAAAAGGCGAAAAGTACAGAGAATTTTTTTTATAAAAATTCATTTTTTAACAAAATAAAAAACATAATATAAAATTTTAAAAGTAATATTTTATTAAAAATCAATTAATAACTTTGACTATAATTATAATATTATAAATAATATTTAAATTTTTAATTTTTTATTTATATTTATAACAAAAAATTTATAAATTAAAATTATGTTGCTTTAAAAAAGAGTACTAAAAAAAATCAGTGTATACTGCTTTTAATTTTGCACAAAGCAAATATGGTGAAAGATATAAAAAATCATCATATCCTATTCTTAATCTCTGTACACACCAAACATAAGATAGAATGATATAATCTAATCTAATCTTATCATATCATAATATTATATTATCTTATCCTATCTTCATCTTATGTATTAAATATGACATTTATACGTTGTATAAATCTTCAGTAAATTTTGAGACAAATTTATAAAAAAATTTCAACATAAATGTTACATTCAATGATACGGGCATGTATTTTTAATTAAAAAATTGAGTTTGATTGGTTTTTTAATATTATAAATAACAAAAATTCTAAGGAATTTTCATAACTTTGCATTTTTTTAAAAAAATTTTGTTTATTAATGGGCCGTGTACTCCAAGTGCCTGGAAGGCGCTTGGGAGATGGAACACAATCTGTTCCTTAACGTGGGCCTGCCCCAAAAAATTATTATTATTATTTAAGTAAAACGCCCATCTAATAACTAAATTTAGTCCAAAGTCCAATTTTGAACAGGATTTCTACTTTGATACATTTAAAAGTGGATCAACGTCAGCAAAGTTTTTATCTCAAAAAATTAAGGTAAGTTAAAAAAAATTATATATGAATTTCATATAAAATTCAAAATCAATTTGGTTTTTTGTGTGTTTGTACGAATTGTGATATATAATTTTCATATTTTATACGATTTGATATGAACATATACAAAAGACGAATTATCAAGTTTAGTGAAAAGGTTATTGATATATATTTTTTAATTTCATGTCTTTTTACAAGACCCATTTTTTTCTTTTTATAATTTTATCTATAATAGAAAATTAGCTTACTTACTAGACCACATACTAAAGGCCGGGGACGATTTCATTTAATTTTCAAGCTCAAATTTCATTTAGTCAATTTTGTGGTGCTTAAAATTCTTTTAGGTTGGTCCAAAGCATTAACATTGATATGACCAAAAAAATATCAAATCATTATGGTTTGACCTTAAGGTATACCAAACATTCTAACAATGAAGTTTCGGAATTTTCAAGTTGAGGTTCTTGAATCTTGAGTTCAAATCTTGAAAAACAAAGCAATTATCTTGCATTACGTAATTAAGGCCTAATTTGGTTGAGTTTCAACTGATTTGGAATTTGAATAATGAAATACTATATAGTTTGATTTAATGTATGTTTAATTCTCAGCTGCCTAGTGTAACATTTGTTGTGTTTTACAAAAATTAAATAGATTTCCAGAAATGTTACAGATAAGATGAATTTGAATTAGAGATGTAAACAGGTCGAGTACCCGTTAGATTTAGGATACCCGAATCTGAACCCGATTAACTTTAATAATACCATAATCCGATTAACTACCCGATTATTTTTATTTATGCTACCCGAACCCTAACCCTATAAAATATAAATACCCGTTTAACTACCCGAACCCGTTTAACTACCCGTTTATTAAATCAAAGTTTGATTTTTAAATTTAAAATTAAAATTAATTTTAGAATAACTTAATTAAAACAATATATTAATAAATTTAATTTAACTCATAAAAATAAATTAAAGTTAAAAATCATAATTATAATATATAATAATTTAATTTATTTAAATAAAACATTAATAATAAATAATTGATATATAAAAAATATAAGTATTATATTAATTAATTATTATTTATAATCGGGTTCGGGTAGCGGTATCCTAAGATAACTATCCGAACCCTACCTTAACCCGTGACGGATAGTAATTTCATTACCCGAACCCAATTATACACTATCCTAATCCTACTTAAACGGATTGGGTAGCACCGGGTACTCGTTTATAGGGTATCCATTGCCATCCCTAATCTGAATATCAGAATTTGATAAAGTTCATCAATGGCTGAACATACATGATTGATGATGACGATGATTGTAGTTAATGGCAAAAGCAGCGAAAAGAAAACGGAGAAAAGCTTCCGAAAGAACTGAGTTGGGCAAAATAGTAATGCCTGAACTCACTTGCTCATTCTTTTGGCGATTCAAGCCTGCTCTCGATGGTATTTATATTCTATTTTGTAAAACATGAAAACTTCAGGTCAACGCACCAAACACAAACGATTAGAAAACATTGCAAAATCAGTATGCAAATGGAAATTTCATTCATCGTTATCAGAATCCACATCAAAGATATACAGGTATGGTATTACTCCGGAATGTCGGCTAGGTTCGTCTGCAGGCTTACTGCTTGCGCTTCCTCCCAGAGCATTCCAACCCAGGCGTTGCATGTAAACTGCGTCATAGGCTTCAATGTTCAACCCTGAAGCAAGAAATAACTCTAGCTCGTTCACAAACCGATCTGTTCTTGCTAGTAGAAACGGTTTTGCTGCATCAACGACAGCAATCCTGAAGTCATCTTGTTTTTCTTGCGCAGTTTTCTTTAATAAACGTGTCTGTTCAATTCTGGAAAATGCAAAAACCCAGGTTAGACTTGAATGAATGGACCAGTCAATTGGTTTCCATAAACTTGAACTTCTAACAACTGAATAAGCATGTAGTAATGATTATTACCTTCTCAAGAATGAATCAATCACACCATGTATGTGATGCACGACAATGTCAACATCTTCCTCCTACGAATTAAGTTCCAAAGGAAGTTTAATTAGTTAAGTGCACAACAAATCTTCCAAGTATGAGCAAGTCACAACATATTCCTGGTTAGATGATTTATTTCCTGTAGGAATTTTGGTTTGATTAATTATTGATCATCCAGCATGTTCAAAATATAAACAAAGAATATAACAGTTCCGGAATTTCAAAACATGCAAGGAAATGCATATGGAAACATACAAACCTGCATTAAAGCTTGAAGTTCCCTTCTCAACCAACTTTGGAGCCATATATTTGACTGAAGATACTTCCGAGATTTCCAAAACCGCAATATGTCAAATATATCATTTAAGATACCTGATTGAAAAACAATTTACTGAAAAACTCACGCACATAAAGCCCTGGTTTTCCGGGGGAAAATCAAACAAAAATGATAAAGATAAATAGAGCAAAATTAATGAAAATGATAAAATGGCAAACCTGACTCATTGTAATAGCATTGCAATCTATACTTATGTTCTTTTGAAAAGGTAAACCTGCACATGCCAATAAAAGGAGGGTCGAATATGACACCTAACAATATGAAATGGAACTTGAGAAAACTAATAGACAAAATAAGATACCTATCCTCGAAATCTTTATTTATATAATGTCGTTGAAAACAAGTTCCATCAAACCCACTGATTATCGAAAAGTTCTCTGTCTGCAAATTTGTCAAACCATAGTACCATGACAGACAAGATTTTACATGAATATAGTGTCTGAGCAGTGAACACAATTGAAGAGGAGAGCAACAACAAACCCATCATCCACCAGCATTCATCAAATGAGTGTGTATGGCGTGAATAGAATACTGTTTTGAATGAAAACAAACCTTGCATAGAGGACATTTTATGGAGGCAGATGAGCGAGAACGCTTGCTAGCAACCACCCTACTCCAATGTACAATACAATTGTAACAGAACTTATCTGACACACAAGATTGAGAATGGTGAGTCAGAATTACTGCCACCATAGTTCACTAGTTTAGCATACATATATACAAGCCCTTCAATTAACCTAAAACAAGGCCAATTAACAGTCATCTGAATAAATGAAACATCAAATTCTATTCAACACCCACAAAGCTCTACCCAATCTACATTCAATTGAGATAGAAATATGTAAAGGATTTTCTCTTTACCAATCTATTAGCTTTGGCAGATCGAAGACTAATCCTTTAAGCAGCTTTGAATATTTCTACACAAAGGGTTCCTCCTATATCAAACTACCAAAGCACCCAACTCACAGAACTGAACCAAAACCACAACTTTTTCAATTCAGAGCCCATAAATAAGCAAAAAATGAATATCTAAATGAAAATTGAAGCATGATTTCACCAAAAAGAACAGGAATTCAAAATTTCATAGATAGAAACAGAGAGACATACGGAAACATTTGTCCAGATAGGATTCCTGAACCAAGGGTGCGAGGCAGATTGGACATGGATTCGAGTCTTTTTGCGAAGGGCAAGACCCGCTTTCCTCATCTACTTCTTCATGGTTCATTGGGATTTTTCGTTATGATCTTGTATCTTCTTCCTCCAAAGCTGTCTCTGGCTTCGTGTTTTGGAGGCTATTACCGGTGTTGATGGACCAGAAGGCCCAGGGTCGGCGTTGATGGGTGTAGTCGATCAGGTTTGAACAAACTGGACCCAAATAATATCTTGAGTTCTAAAGGGTCAAACATGGCTGAGCTAATTTGCTTGCACAATGATAATATGACAATGACTAAGTTCGATTCTATAATTAGTGTCTATAGTAAAATGCAGAATGACATATATTTTAGAATATATTTAAAAAATAAAAATGTAGTGGTTTTTTAATTTTATTTGAATTTTTATTTGATACATTATTAATATATAAATCTCATATTTTGTCAATAAATCATAACATGTTACGTCAATTCATAAATTTTAATATGATGAATTTTAAAAAATAAAAATTGTTAAATTTATTAGTTAATGAGATATCATATATGATTGAATGACATTATATAAAATTTATACATTGACAGTAAATCACATATAAACTTATCTCAATTATAAAGTCAAAATTTTCACCCAAAATTTACTAATATTTCATGTTTTTCTTGAGAAGGAATGAACATTGTCCAAATTTTGTGGATGATTTTTGAGCCTAAATTTAAGACCATAAGCTAGCTAAGGAGCTATCAAATACTATAGGCCACATAATATTTAAGCCCATAGAAGAAAGTTTCATGGTCCGCCACAAATTGCCCAAGTTTCCTCTCGGAAAATTTCAAAATTGGAAAGATGAACAATTCCTTAAATCTTAACGTTCAACTTTCCTATTCGTTTCCAAATTCTAAAAACTTAAAGGCGAACAATGCAGAACCTTCAAGTTAAATCTCAATTTCTTCAATTCAAGGACAGTTTTTCCCTAAACCCATTTGTTGAAACGAACATTTCTCTTCAAAGTTTCAGTTGTTCATCGAAATCTCCCAATTTTACTACTTTTCCTTTGCTTTCACGTAAAACCCAGATCCAAAAACCAATCATTTGTGCAAGAAAAGGCAAAAGGAGATATGGGTCTGAAAGATCAGCAAAGTTCCTGCTTGAATTGGTCTCCATTTTGGCTTCAAATCTCAAGATTTTACCACAACCATTGGATCTGATCGTTCAAAGTTTGGTTGGTGCAGATGGAGGAAGGCTTGGGTTTTTGACTGGTTTTAAAGGAGGAGAGTTTAATGGATGGAGAAGAACAACGACAAGAAGAAGAAATGGGGAGAAAGTTTTAGGATTCTTAGCGTTTCTGGGGTCTTGCATTCTTTGTTTGTTGTTTGTAAAAGAGTTCAGAAGTGAAATGCTATTTGGGGTTTTGGGGTTTATCTTCTTTGTGTATGCTTTGATTAAGGAGTGGAGAAGAGGGCTAAAAGATTGGATTTTCGGGGTTTGTTGTGTTGGAGTTTTTGTAGGATTGGGGTTAAGGGGAAATGAAGCAATAAAATGGATTAATGAAACTAAGCTTACTTCTTCATCATCTCCAATGGAGATTATGAGGAGAGGTAAAAGAAGAGGTAGATGGGCATTGTAAGAAGAAAGGCTTTCAATTCTTCAACTGAGTTTTGCAAATTTTGTTATTCTTACAATTATTTGTTTCTTTATCAAATTTTGGACTGCAATAATAGCATTAGAGGAGTTAGACTGAAGAATATGTTGTGTATCTTTGATTTGTAAAGTATCTTTCTGGTTTTAATCTACTCTATTAAGTAGTAGTTTGTGTTGATATCTTGAGATGAGGAAATGGCACTCGAAATTTGCAATTCCATCTGTTTTCTGGTCTGCCGTAGCTTGATTCAGGATTAGTATGTTCATGGTGTTGCTTGCTGTGAATAAAACCATCTTCCCTTATCCAGGACACTGCCAAGTCCAACCATTGTTGTGCAGTTCTGATTCCTGAAATCATGGCTGAAAAATCTGGTATTTTGTCATAGAGATTCCACAAGCGAAGTTAAAAATTATCCAATTATCCGTCGAAATTTCAACAGTAATGGCAATAAAAATTTTGAGGACTTGAATGTTTGCACAGGAAATGCTGATAAGAATCTTACAACTATTACATGTCAAAGAGAATCCATTGCTACAAAAATTGCAATTGCTCCTGTCCTGTACAAACTAAAAGCAGCACAACTGAGCATTGTTGCTTTCTTTGGCTTGGGTTTGAGGACCAAACCAAACAACAAGTTCTGCTATACATTATTTTCACATCATAGGCATTTGAGTCTTCATACACATAATTCTCAGAAGATGTATTGTCCTTGTTTCTTTGTACGAATGAAGAAGAAAATCAAGATAGTCCGTGAATAGTACTCATGAGCTTTACTAGGCTTTAATATGATACTGCATGTACTAAAATAGAGAGGAAAAAAGATTTCTCGGAATCGGAATCTCAGAAAACTTAAAGGGAGGGGCTTCTATCCTTTTTGACACTGTTAGGAAATTCAGATTTTCGATGAAAGGGACAATTTCAAAACCAAGCGAGGCTAACTGATTGTGAAAAGTCAGATTCTGGCCAGTATTTCTCCTGAACCAAAACCCTACCATATCTTTTGTTTGGACCAAGAAAATCATGATAGAAAAGTACTCATGAGCTTTACCAGGCTTTAGTATGAAACTGCAAGATTAATTGATTAAGGTTTCAGCATTCATCTTCTTCACCTTAACCATGAGAATCTTGCAAGAGCCATACGGTTGTCTTTGAACAATGACCTGGAAGCCACAACTGTTCTCTCTACTCTCACAATTTTCTTTGTCGCCATGACTCCTCACACTTTCCTTCAATGGCTATAAGCCTATTGCTTCCCTTCTGTTTTTCCCCAGTGGCTGCTGACTCCGTCACAAGCCACCATTCCCCCGCTATTCTCACATGAGGCAATGACTCTCTTTGTCACCATTGTCCGAACACTGTCAATGCCACAACTGAATTCCACTGCACATATGAAGCCAATAGTCACATTTTTTCCAGCACTGAGATGAATAACTCAGGTTTCAAGTTCAACTAGTGAAAAGGAATTTGACATTCATTAGATTTAACAAATAATATGCTTCATATAGACATTATATCAAGAAAAGTTTGAGTTTCAATAACCGAATCCATAAATTTATAGGTGTTATAATTTAGATGAGGCGGCCGAAATAGGTTGCTACAAAGAGAGGATACAAACAGAACTTAAAATCATTCCATTACTCGATGTCCATTATCTCATCATCATATCTGGAGTCTTTATCTAAATTTTGGAGTATTTAATTCCACAAATCAATTCATAAGAAAAGGATAAGGGAAATCTCACCAGTAATACATCCTATATATGTATGTATGCCTAGATCCAATTATCAAGATACAAACAAAGCTTTAAAGGGGAATAATTTAGGAAATTTCTTATCGAACCTTTAAATTGGGTGTTGTCATTGGGAGGACACTTTTCTGGTAAATCACCAATCCGATCTTTGAGTTACGTTGGCATTACAACAAATGCATTATCCTCATCTTCGTCGTCCTCCATGATCATGAAATGAAAGGTAACTGTGATCAATAAAAAGAGGGATTTTGGAAGGATTATCCCTAAAGAATTATCATACAAATATAAACTACTATAAGTTTAGAAGAAAAATAGGCAATATTTATAGATAAGTGTGAATGTTAAAACTGCGGCGTTGTTTACGTGCGGCGCACACTGCTTTAGTAGCCTAAATAGAAAACAATGGGCGATAGAAGGTAAATCACGTTTTCCCTCATAAAACAAAACAAATGATAGAGAAAAACTAAATGCGCCACCCTTTTTTATCTTCACACTATTTTTTTTTTCTGTAAAGATTCTCTCCAATCAAAAGACAAAGATTATTAGTATTCACTATTCATCTTACTTGTTCGGTGCAAGCAATGCAGCCTTTACCTTTTCTGTCTCTGCCCCAAAAGCTATTGGGTTAACCTCCATTTTCCAATTAAAAGGCAATAAATAAAATAGCTCCTCAAGGAAACAATTCACATATGCAACGAATGTTTCTCATTACTAGATTAATGAAGTTGGCTCCTACAGACTATTTTTTCCATTGTCATCACTAGTTTTAAGCCTGATCATGTTGTATTTTCCATTTGAGTTATATACCTACATTGATAGTTTGTTCCTTATGCTATGCAACTCAACCTAAATCATACTAATCAACAAACTCTTGGCTGAGTGTTTAAGAAAGAGTTACGGTATTCTGTAAGGCTTGAGATTCAAGCCCAAGCAACCTCAAACCCCAGCCCCCAATTACCGAAAAAGTAAATCATACTACGCCAATCCTATACTACCATGATTTCACTTCAGTAAAATAAAGTCATTCAACTTCTCTAATCAACCTCTTGTTACTTTTTTCCTGAAAAAGAAAACGTCTGCTTTCCCTTCTGACACCATAAAGAGTAAGAAACAAAAACCACTCAGGAAAGTGTAAAAAACTGCCATAATTTCAAGGGTCAAGGGCAGTTTTAGGATGTAATAATAGGGCTTCTTGATATGTTCGAAGCGGGTTTTTGTAATTAAGTCATTCAATTTTGTGATAAACCCGTTCAAAGAGGAAATTCTATAGTAAGGTCATAAATTTTGACCTTATTATAAAGTCAACGTAAAAAACATATGATTAAACGTAAATTTAAAGTCATTAGGCATAAAAAATATTAGACGTATCATAAATACTTGATAATTAACTTAAAATTAATGTAAAAAACACATGATTTAGCATAAATCTAAAGTTATTAGGTGTAAAATATGTTAGAAGTATGTAAACACATGATAATTAACATAAACATACATTATAGTAAAATTATAATGTGTTTAAATCTATTGACACTAATATTTATATTGATAATCATATTTTTACGATACGTCTAACATTTTTTATGCCTAATGACTTTAAATTTACGTTTAATCATATATTTTTTATGGTTGACCTTAAAATAAGGTCAAAATTTGCGACCTTACTATAGAAATTCTCCCGTTCAAAAGTTTCATAACTCTACACAGAAACACCAAAACACAATTCCCAAATATGGCAAAATTTCCAAACCCAGAACAGCACACAGATAAGCCTCAAGCATTCATTTCCACCTTCCCTCAAAGTTAAGGCAAGAGGCAAATCATAAACTGATTCATCAAGGAAAACAAAGAACTTGAAAATATGAAATAATAACAAGGTTAGCAAGCAAAAAGAATAAATAAGATATAATCTCTTTCATATTTTATCTTCTATGTAAAAATTGATTCTTTCTAATATTATTATGTTTTTCATCTCTCAAGCTTCCTGGAAAATGAAAAACAGAACCTGATCATGCAAAAATCAGTTTAAAGATCCAATTTTTCACTTGTTCATGCAGAAAAATAAGTCAATATAACAAGAAAAAAAAAGAATCAGTAAATTATAAATTACTTTTATATGTAGCTGGTAAATTCATGCGACTAATTGCATGAAAAAAGAGCAAATTTTCGGGATTTACCTTATGACAAGCTCCTATGCTTTCAATACAGTTCGAAAGGAAGGTTTCCAGGAGACCCGCCAAAAACACTCTCTTACGACAATGACATGAGAAGCGTTTTACGGAGCGTTTTACATGTCGTTTTTGGGTTGGGAAAGTCGATAATTTGATATATCTTTTCCTGCTTATGTTTTGGGAATATTGCATTTATGCCCCTTGACTATGGTTGCACTGCATGCAAGTCCTTGCCTCTTTGATATGATGAATAATCACACTCATCAGTCCAATTTTATATATCCAATTTATGAAATTTATGAATATTTACGCAATTGGAGTTTAGGAATGAAGATTTATTTTCGAAGATGTAACAAATTTGAAAGAAGTTCCACCATCTTTGCGCATAAGTTTGATTATTGTTGTTTTCGAGTGAAAAATGTTTAACAGGCTGCTTCCGATGAGAAAAAAACTAGACCTGACAATTCGTGTTAAAAATTCATTTTCGTATCATGTAAAATCGTGTTTTTGTCATGTATTCGTGTCGATATAAAAAACTCAAAATGTTATTTTTAGCTTTTACCACATTCATGTATTAATTTTACTTAATTTTAATCCCGTGTCATCTCGTGTCACCTCGTGTCATTTATTCGTGTCGTGTTCGTGTCGTGTCTAAGATTGCCAGGTCTAAAAAAACAGACAAAAGGAAAGGCTGGAGATAACTGTTTTATTGATATTCCAAAAGGAGTTATTTAAAGACCAAGTTCATATTAGGTCTCTACATTTTCTAAACTGACCCTTAAGGTCTGTAACATATTACTAGTAAGATGGATGCTGGGGAAGAGAAGTCATTGCCATGGCGTCCACTGCTCTCTGAGACTTCTCAATTACTTCTTCTTCACAATGGCTTCAAGAATTCCATCAGCCAAAAGACTAGTAACTTCTTGGGGATTGACAGGACCTGGGAGCTGGAATGAGACGGTGAAGGGTCCTGGTCCGGAGGGGCTAAGGTTTTGTGTCAGCATATGGAAGATTTGGAAGTTCTTGCATACTATTTTCTCACCAGTTGTTGTTATCCCCCTTATCAGTACTTTTCCATCAGGCTCAATGTCGAAATTCAAGTCTTCTGCACTCATAAAGTCGAATACCACAGTTATCAACCCCGGTAAAATCAACAATAGAAAAGACAGATGTACAAGATGATTCAAAGGATTTCTAACAGATAGAACTGGATGTTTATGACAAATAGGATAGCTTCACTCCCGGAGCCTGGAATAGAGGTTTAATGGCATTGGTTGAGAAAATGTTGTGCAAAACAATTATAAAAAAAAAAATCATTTTATTTCAAGGAATTTGCAACCACCCAATGTCGGAAAAATTTCACTTGCTCCAGTGAGTTATATATCACATGAACCATTTGCCACTGCCCTTGCTCTTTTAACCAAAGAGGTAAGGCTTTTTTGATTAGATGAAATGAAGAAAATGAACATTCCCAATCCTATTTCAAGCAAGTAAAACAATCATGAGCAGAGTGATTGATCTTAAGCTTTAAAGAAACTTACTTCGATCCATCGATGCCCCAGGAAGGCTTACACGAAAATAGTACGATTCCGGCATTTCACCAATGTTCACTAACCCTATACTTCGTCCAAAGGTACCTGTTGCCGCAGCCCCAGTCACTGCAACTCCATTTTTGGTAGCAGCCATGATGCTGTCCAACTCCTCCCTAGTTGATTCGGAAGGCAGAAACACCACAGCTGGACTGATTGTTTCTGCAGCCTCAGTCTTCTCTTTGGTTGGCGAGGAAAACATATCAACTGGATTTGTTGGGCCAGTATATGGCACACAATTGAGAGGAGCCACATCAAGAACTGGCTGCTGGGGATTCATGCGATTAGGCTTGTAATTTTCACCTTTTGCCCATTCAGAACTGCCAGAAGACATGTAAGCTTTCAAGTTTGCACATGAACACCAGATCTGAAGCCCTAGGAAACAAAAGCTACCTCTCACATGAAATGTTACTACTTAAATAGTCTCCTTCCAGCCCAACCATTTCTATCATATATTGTTAAGGTTTTTCAAGACATCAGCAATAAAACTTTACTTGTTTAATAATCCACTGAAAGAACAGGTAGGAAATCTTATGGAAACAAAACATCGAGAAACACATACCACGGATACGTAGTTTGATACATAGATATCAATTGTTTAAGTCACAAAAATCAAATTAGTAAGCAAGTTCCTCAAACAACACCGAGAAAACATAGATTGTAGATAGTTGCGGAGTGAAGCACCACAAGAATAGCGAAGTTTTTCTAGAATACAATACAAAGATCCACAACTAAAAACATGAATAAATGGAGAATTCAGTTAGACGCTGGCATGCATCAAATCACCAGGAACATACTGAAACCAAAAACCATCACATTCAAGTAGTTTTGCTCAAACCTTAGAATCCCATCATTGAGATAAAGGATTCTCAATTTTTCTGATAAACCATCCTCATCATCTTCGCTACTCATAGTCTGAGAAGACTGAGAACTCATTGCTAGGAAAGTATGCTTTTCCTAAAGACGCTGCTTAGAATTCATGTAGATTGAGCAATGGTAAAAGACGTAGGTTATGACTGAAATTCACAAACATGGCTTATATAATGTTCATCATATCAATGCAAGACCACAGTGCAAATCCCCTCATTTATTATTCCCTTTTAAATTATTGAAACGTCTGTCACCAACTTTCATATTTTCTCCTTTTACAGCAAATTTTTATGTTTCCATAGATTCCTCATTTAATAGCATACATAAACTTCCAAGTAGTAAAGCTGTTTAGTTCCTCTTATTAAAATCAGGAAGATGTGCACACTATGCGCGTGTAATACATGCATAACAATGAATGAAGAGAGTCGTGTTTGAAGTTTTAGATCAAGACACATCTATTAATTAATGGACATTACACATGCAGACAATAAGACAGGTTCAGCCATCTTTGGATTTTGCCAATGGATAACACGCGCATAGCATGCACGTACTTATAATTTTCAAGAAATCAACTTGTCAGTTTTTTTTTAGGAAGCTTACTTGTACTAACACTAAATAAGGAACTCTTCAAACCACACAATCAATGCTTCACACACATCATTCTACGAAACTCTGACTATTATGCGTTGGAAGTTTAATTGTGAAAATGATAAAAGATAAGTAATACAGAAAGAGAAGTTTTTTTAGACAACATGGTGAAGAGTGAACAAGATTAGGTTGTACTGGGCCTAGATATATCAATTTATTAATGTTAATTAAAAGATGATTAAGCCAAATTAGATGCACTTATGCATTGTAAACCGTGTCTATAAAAAAAATCTTCCTTTACATTACATGCATGTCTACGTATTTCAGAGACAGATAGGCATGAATAAATTTAAAAGCAATAACATTTTGCCAGAATCCTTTAAGGGTGGAGCCACCAAAAACTTGCTCCAAAAATAGAGATTTGCAATAACAATTTTTTATTTTAAAAATTGAAACTTCTAATCTAGTAAGTCCTTCAACCTAGCTTCTAAATCTCGCATAACCTATGTTACAAGTATACCATTCACTTTAACCAAAAAGAATTGTTTCAAACACTTCATGGATACCTTAGATCCATATTGGTATAAGTATTCAACCATCTAATAAATAGACACACTTAAAAGGAGTTTTACGTACTTCTATTGGATTTGAATTTCTGCATCCTAGTTGATTTTGTGCAGCACACTACTAACATGATCCGTAATATTAGTTCTTTTACCTCAAAATCCTGTTTTGGATCTATTTTGTGACTGTATGTCCTTTTCATTTGCCATACATTGTTTTTAGAGAGAAATATAATTGTAAGCAAATCCTTTTCTGTAATCTTTTTTTTTTCTTCATTTACTTTAAGATTTTATTCAATAAATCAAATCTACTACATAATTTTCTCCGTTGTAAGTTGTAACCCTGCTTAGGAAGAGCTGTTATTTTTATTAATGCACCTTTTTTTCCCCCACAAAATCTACTACATAATTAGTCACCGTTGGCTTGATGATAACTGTGATTCCAAAGTGTAGTACTACCATAGTTTTGTTGATTAATGATGTTTAGTTAACTCTTTGGTGAATCAAAATATTTAGATTGGTACATAGGAGTAGGTTTTTCACATTCTTAGGTGTTCTTCTCATTGGGAATTTTCAATTCCAGATAACGCAGATACACTACAGGTTTCATGACTGATTTAGTGCCAGAAAGAAAGAAATGTCAATCTTTTTGCAAATAAGGAGAAGCTGGATGGATTCCATGCAAGGATAAGTCAGTAAACATTACCCTAAAATTTTCTAAACAAGAGAAATGTTCATTTTCAAAGAAAAACTCTGACAGCAGTTATCAAAATTCCAAAATAAGAAAAAGTTAGCCCATAAAACCCTAGGAAAATCCCTAAAATAGATGGTTTCTCGGCCATGAAATCCAAACCCCCAAAAAGAGCAACCAAAGATCAAGATAGCAAGATTTCAACCTCCAAAACACATTCTTTTCAATCTCTTGTTCTTATAAATTTAAGAATCTTGTATATATAACAATCCTAAAATAAAAATCCTTTCTTTCAGCATCTAACAATGTAATCATATAGAAAGATAAACACTTTAACCATGAAAGTTTAATTCTTTACCGGAATGATTAAAAACTCAAGGGTGAATGGACCATAACATGAAGCATAAAAACTCAAATAATCCATCGTCGTCATCAATACTCAATATTACATCCTGAACCCAGAAAGAACATGGCTTAAACTACACATGAAGATTTTCAAAATGGGAATTCAATGCTGTTACTTTTCAGTTTATCCCAGTGCATACTACAAGCATACATCAATGGATACACAGATGAAATGCATGAGGATGTCTAAAGGAGATATATAGCCATCTGGGTTTCTTTACCTCATTGGAGAAGTCGTTGAAGAGTCACCTGAGATAAACAAAACAGAGAGAATTTCAGTGAGTTTTTAACATGGTTTCCAGCGTGAAAGAATCTATAGTCAGTTCTCTTCTTTAGGCCAATGGTACTTGCCAAAATGGAGAGAGACAGATAGAATATGTAATGTAGGAACTTGGAAATGATTGGGTGCAGTAGGTGCACCGTGCTCTTGCCTTAGTTTGTATTTTTTTTAATTTTTTTCTATTTTTAGTTTTTTTTAATATTTTCCCTTTTTATGAAAATTTTTCTATTCGTAAATTAGATTACTATAATCTTTTGATGATTTAATTATTATTTTAATTTTAAATAATTATTCTAAGCTTTAACCTCTAACTATGTTAGTATTTGTAATCTAGTCCACCTAATTTTAGGTAATCGGATAAAAAATTGATGAAATGGGCACTTTACGTTATTTAAACAATATTACATAATTATATTATCAAAAAATAATTATTTATTATTAAAATCATTAATGAATTTATTAAAATAAATATTTTTATTTAACTAGGACGATAACCTCCTGCTTCATATGGAGACTTTATTTAAAAAAAATTATAAAAAGTAGTTATTAAAAATAATAAATCAAGATAATTATTTTAAAATATTGATTTATTAAATAAAAATGATAATATTTAATTTATCAATTAATAATTTTGTTTATTTTTTATTATATCTTTTTTAAATAAAATAAATTTTTTACACAAAATTACAAAATTAAACATATCAAAATAAAAAGAAAATATTATAAAATATTTAATTTTTTATTCAGCTTAATCCGAATTTATTTGTCTCAATATTTAATTTCTTTTTATTTGTTGTAGTCTCAAAGTGTTTAATATTGAAATTATTTATTTATTACATTATTTCTTCTTTTGTGGCTTTCAATTTTCATATTTAATGAATCTTTTTAAATTTTAATTTATAGATTTATTTTTTATAATTTTTTTGTGTTTAAGTTTTAAAAAATGACTTTCGGAAATTTTTTGCTTTATACTATAATTTATCATTTTTTTGAATTTTAATATTATTTATAATATTTATTAGATTTTATTGTTTTTTAATTTTTAAAATTTGAGAATTATGCAAATGAAAAAGGACTTATAATTTGATTTGAACTTTTCGGAAATTTGGTATTTGAATTTTAATATTTTATTCGAATTTTTGCAAACTAAATTTTTTGAGTATTTCATTTGAATTTTTAAAAAAGTTTAATATGTATTTTTTTAACATTTATTTTTTCTTTTGTTACATGAATATTTGGTTTAGTTCATTAAAAAAGATTATTTGAGTTTTAGTTTTCTTTTCTCTTTCCACTTTTCATATCTTTCCCTTCATTTTTTTATTTTAACTTTGAAAAATAATAATAGTATTTATAAAAAAAATTGCAAGTATTTGATTTAATTCTTTTCAAACTTTTTTGTTTGAACTTTTCATTGTCTCTCTTTTCTCTCACTTTTCTTCATGCTAAGTTCCTTTTTTTATATTTTTAGTATTTTAACATTAAAAAAATTTAAAAATAAGTATTTTTATTTCAATTAAAAAATATCACGTATTAAACTAAAAACTACCACATGACTAAATTTATTTTTAATATTTTAATTTTAAGGAAAAAATTAAAACTAATTATAAATTTGAAAAATAAAAAAAATGCCTCTAAAAGATGTAACAAAGTGCCATGTAGTAACTACTCATTCATTAAGTAAATAACTTTTATACTCACTAGTATTTTAATCAATGTTGTACCATAGTTTTTATCAAACAAAAACAATATAAAAACTGTAAATATAAATATATAAATGATATTTAAAAAACCAACTAAAAATATTTATAAAAAAACCAACTAAAAAAAATAAAGAAGGATACATGTCAAGCTAATATTAATGTGAGACTTTTTACATGTAGTTATAGATATTAGGAATCTATTGTGTTCTATTTCCTAAATAATTATATATAATTATTTAATTCATTCAATTTTTTAACCTTATTATTGTTAAATTAATAATTTGTTAAATTTAATATATGCACAAAATTAAGAGAGAAATAAATAGAAAAAAATTAGTTTAAAGATATTTTTGTTTTTATTATTATAATATTTTTTATTACATTATAATATATTATTTAATATGTTATTTTTTCATCTTTCTATTTTTTTGGATTTAATAAAAAATTAAAAATTAATGAAAAAAAAGTAAAAATAAATTTTATAATATTATTTTTTGTGTCCTTGACACTTGTCAACCAAAGAATCCTTTGATTACACCGTAATATATTATTTAATATATTATTTATTGATCTTTCCATTTTTTTGGATTTTAATAAATAAAAATTAATGAAGAAAAAATAAAAATAAAAATTATAATTTTTTTTGTGTGCTTGACACTTTAGGTTTTCTATTTTTTTGGATTTTAATAAATAAAAATAAAAAGTTAATGAATAAAAAATAAGAATAAACTTTATAATATTATTTTTTGTGTGCTTGACACTTGTCAAGCAAAGAATTCTTGGGGATTCTTTTTATATATAGTTATAGATTATCACTTGTGATATGTAATAAACGATTGATTGTTTTTAATAATATAATTACATGATATAATTTGAATAAAAAATATGTTGACGTGATATTGTATATATTTCATAAAATTTTTTCTTTTAAAACAACTACATGATAATTATACGAGGGATCGAGATAGCGGGTAAGAAAATGATCAAAATGACATACACAGGTGCGCACACGTACAAGATTTCCAAATATTGCTTAACTAGTTAATGTTTCTGAAGTGTTAAAAACTGATCGTATTTAGACTCTTTGTTGAGAACATCAACGAAGCTGCTGCAATTCTATCCAAAGCGACCAAAATCTCATGTGATCTTCACCTTCATTGTTGAGAACATCAACGAAGCTGCTGCAATTCTATCCTCAGTTTCCTGTTCTTATTAAAACATTGACTTTGTTCAACCCTGACATTTCTACACGATATGAAAATAACAAAAAGGTAAAACTGTTTTTTGTTTGACGAGTTGACATCTATTTTGTCATAAAATTTTTGTTTTTTACATGAAACAAGATTTGACATGACATGAACACGTATTATATTCAACTGTCAGGTTTAGCTGCAGATTAGATGGTTCTAATGACAGTGGCGATTTATATTTATATAATGCGACAGTGCAGGAGGCTAAATCTACTGGAGATTTGTCCAGCATTCGGGTCATAACAGACGATTGCACATTGCAGAGGCCATGTGAAAGCATGAACATGTTCTAAGGCTGTTTCAAGCAACCAGAAGAACTCAGAAGAACTTGCTCCATAGGTTGTAAGAAGTTCATCCATGTCTACATCTAATCCTTTTATGATAGCAGTCAACTGTTTTTTTTAGAGGGTAAGAGTCTTATATTAATAAGAAGAATACAACGTTCGAGGGACCCAAAAGTAAGACATAGTGATACTAAGACTCAAAAGTAAGAAGATAAATCAAGATGTAGACTAACTCCCGATTTAGCTAATCCATCAACGATGGAATTTTGTTCTCTAGGGACATGGGAGATAAAAGAAAATTTTATTTTTGAGATGAGTTGCTGATAGCAGTCAACTGTAAATAAAGCAAGCATAATCCAACAGGAAGATATGGAAGGAAACAGTGCTTCTAATAACTAATTCTACAGATTTATATTTTTATGTCTCTAAGTAATCATTCCAACTAGAAACAATATAGAAAAAACAAGATTGAAAATGAAAAGGTTGCATAGAAAGGAAAAGTAAAATGTTTTCAATCATGATCAGTCATTCTTCCAGCATAGTATTTACAGAAAGTCAGATCTTTGGCTAGAATCTTGACCGAGGCTTTTGTCCGGGAGAAGCCTCCTTATTTGGTTCTGATGAACATGCTCAAGATGTCTCAAGGAACTAGTCTATAACCAATTCCGAAAGCAACCAATTCAATTTATCCTCCTACTTTCTAGGTTTTGAGCTTTTGATTCACGTTAAAAGCATCAAATTACCTTATTACCTTCTATGCTAGAGCGGCTAATGATCCGAGGATGACTGCTGTTGCTCAGGACCTGCTGGCCACATCTGCTGCGCCATGTACGGGTGAGACTGCTGGGCATAGATAGCAGCGTCCACCACAGGCTTCCCCATAATCACTCCCGGAGTCCCAACCTGAGGAGCATTCTGGGCGGGCATGTAATACGACAGCGCATCAGCAGGCCCTCCAACAGGCATTGTCCCTCTTGGAATTGATGCGAGAACTTCATCTTTCAAATCCTCCCTCGGAACTATGTCAACTAAGAAATCAAATATGTCAGTCCTGGTGATTGCTGCAGCAATATCATTTTTCTGAAGTGTCCTCCTTTTGTTCTCTTCCGTGTGATTCCATGAACGCAATGTTAATTCCAAGATGAACATTTCACATGCCCTGGCAAAAATGACAGGGGCCTCAGCTGATATCATCCTCACATCTTCATCAGCTTTCATGATCTTCTTGATCCGGGCTAAGGGAAGGCTATGGTTCTTGAAATCAGTAACTTTCTCAATTTCTTGATACTGATTTGCCCAAAATGCCTGGAGTTGTTGCTGAAGTTGCTGCTGCTGCTGCTGGTGGATTTGCTGATATGCGAGTTGGTGTTGTGCAAGCTGAGCTCCGGTCGGCTGACTGGTGGATTGAATGCCTCCAACTGATGTTACGACTGACCCTGCATTTGGGGCCCCGGTCACCTGGTTTTGATACAGGTTAGTGCCATAAGGCACCTGAGCTCCGCTACCAATGATCCCCATAGCTGGGGGCTGTCCATGTCCTTGCTGATCCATTGCAATCTGCGTGAACTAAAACTTAATGCCTCTGCTTCAAATAAAACAGAAAATGTTGTGAGAAACTTTAATTAGGCATTACAATTTCCTTATTGCATTCTAAAACATCGAAATTAGAAGAATAAACCTCCTAAACAAGATCAACTCTTCCAAATGGAAAGCCAAAAATAGATGGAAATCAATTTCTATGCAAATTGTGTTTGAAGCATAGAACATCATCCGTCATTTTCCTTGTTTCTTTGCAATTTCTCGAATTGGGTTCCATAAATATCTAGCCAGGGAGAATAATTAAGTTCCATTAGTGATTCAAAGCAGAACCTACACAAGCAAAGAAATTACCAGCATTCCCAGGAGGAACATGACAGCCAACATAAAATAAAAACTGTAAAACAAAAATCTTTTGCTTCCATTAAAATAAAAGACAATTCCTGACACTTTCTGTATAATTTTGCCGCAAAAAACATCAATTTGATGATGATTTACCTAATAAAATTCTCCATCCAAAACGAAAAATCAAGAACAACAAACAACCCAGCAGCTTATTCAATCAATCAAACAGAACCAACATAGGAGAAAAACCCATTATATGAGAAGATCATTCAAACAAATTCTCCTAAATCAACCCAGATACGTATATAAGCTTGTATTTTATACGTACAAAGAAAAGTATACCTTTAGGGGAAAAACAGTACCTTGATTGGAAGATTGAGCAGAACCTGAGACAAACAGAAAAGAAAAGATGTCAAAAGAGAAGACAAGCTTCCAAGATCAAAAGTGTAAAATTGGGCAAAAGTCTTTTTAAAAGAATTCTTCCGTACGGCGAGAAAGATCCAATTTTGGAAAATTTTTAGGGCTGGGAGAGAGATTGAAAAAAAAAGTTAATATTTTGGGCAATGATTAATGTTTTTTAAATGATGTTCTCGTACAAACAAACTGACCTGAGATTCGAAACAACAAAAGCTGAAGTTGTTTCTGTTGTTATGGTGAGTTTTCTGTTCGTTTTTAACCAGTGATGTCAGAAGCTACTTCTTATACGGTCTTTCCCTTTTTGTGGTTTTTTTGGTCTTGTGACGAAATTACCCTTTTCATGAAATTAGTTGTGTGAAACTCTTTGATTTTGTTTGGTTTTGATCGAAAATGAATTATTTGTTTTTTTAAAATTGAGCTTAAATTATTTGAACGATAAATCGAGTTAAATTTAAATATATAATATATAATTTGAGTGTAACAAACTTAATTAAATTTTTTATTATATATTTTTAATTATTATTTTATTTTTATAATAAATTTAATTTAAGATCATACAATTTGAATATTTTATTAAATAAATTCAAATTAAAAATACTAAATTCAATTAAATTTTAAATTCTCAAATTAAATCAAGTTTGAATCCCGGTTGGGTCCATATTGAAGCTATACGCCACTGCCTGTGCATTATTGGCATCAAAAATCGTGCACTCTGCCTGTACATTCACAATAACAGACAGCTGCTAATACATGTAGCATAAACCGCTAATTTGATAATGCTGGCAATTTCATGGTACATGTAGCGGTGAGAAAGTTTGGCCTTTTCGATCATTGCATGCAAACATCTACTATATGCTTTCTATGAATAGATTTGACAATTTTAAGCATGATACAATAATATAATATAAAAATAATATGTAAAATAAAAAACACAAAATTAACAATTTAATTTTGTATATGAATTTAGCGAAAGTTAAAATAATATTTTGTATTCGATGTGTCAACATGAGTTTTTAGATGAGATTTTTTGTGTTTTACACGATATGAACACGAATTATATTCATGAGTTATTAGCTCTAATTAAAAACAAAAATTCTACCAGGTACAAGCAAGAAAAATCCAACATGAACATGTAAACCATTTATGGAGTACAAATAATCACATTATGCTCTGATTATTGCCCTATTGCAGATAAATTATTCTGATTTGTATGGTATTTCATATGCTATAAACAAGTAGTTCATTTCAATAATGGAGAATCTCTGAAGCCAAATGAAAAATACAATCCCCTCCCAAGATAAGAGTTATCCATCTAGAAATTGTAGACAAAAGCCCCTGCAATTCCTTGCATCCATCCACTGACACAATGAATAATAAAGTTAAGGAGAAGGGGGTTTATCCCATTTTCAAGATCAAAATATACCGTCAATCTATTACTGAGATTTATATATTCATTGGCTTTGCACTTGTGATTTTTTGGAATTTATAGATCACCTATCAACGAAAGATCATGAGAATTTGAACCTAAATGTTTTGCACTCAAGATTCAAACCTTAACCACTTGTGCCAATCTCAATTCGCATAAGGAATACTACTTTGGCACTTTGCAACATTGAGACAACCAACATATATAGTAGTTTTTGAAGTTCTCTTATCTGTATACATTCAGCATAAATGAATTGAATGTTTTCAACTTGGTGTATCAGACCAGTCACCCCAGAAAACCCAGCAATGAATAAGCTAACTAGTGCGAAAGTGATATAAAGGCCAACAAGGCAGAATCCCTAAAATCTAGGCACCGGGAATTTAGACCAAGTTATAACCAATAGAGATCCCATCAGGCTCAAAAGCAAGAAGATAATGCAATAATAATACCAATGTGAAAATGAAGCTGATAAGCTTCTGGATAAACATCAGATGTTTGCATTACCAAAGCTGTTCCAAGCACAACAAGCATATTGAACATCGACCCAGCAAAGCACCCGGCAATGGCCATTGCTGGATGGTCTGCTTTGGCAACTGCAACATCAGCCACAAGATCTCCCACGGAGTTTCCCCATGTGAGAACTGTGAGTCCAAGTAGTGCTGGAGACAATTCAAGAAGTTATCCAAGGGCAGCCAAGCAGTTCAGCAATTCCCCAGCAACAGTAGATCTCCAGAACACGCTCATTACAAAAGCCATAACCACTACAGGCATTTGCTCTCTCTTTGGAGGTTCTTTTTCTAATATAAAATGAAGTACGGAAAAAGAGAAGCTCGCAAAGAGTACCACAAACTAGAGTGGGAAACGGGTGTTTGGAATGAGGAACACTATGGGGTCATCTAACGGCATGAAAGAGTTGCAAGCATATAAAAAGGCTAGAGGGCAAAGGGCGATATTGGCAGATAGGTGGAACCTATTCCATTCAGAAGGAGAAATTTGTGGCATTGTGAGCTTGAGTGGAAATGAGATAGGAACCTCCCATGCTTTTGAGATCTGCAGAGAAGACAAAATATAAATATTCGGGAAGAAAGCCGATCGAAGTTTATGCTTACTAGCAAAAACATTATTGAGCTGAACAAAAAACCTGGAAAATAAGATCCCAATTTGAGAAAATTCATGGAACCTATACTTTTTCTAGCTCTTAGCATGGAATTTTAGCCATGCATTTGTCAGGTCAATCCAAATATTGCACTTAAACCTTCAAGGCCTATCAATCCTGCATTGACTCCCATGCACCAGTTATTTCTATACACTCAAGGAACCCAAATCAATGTGTTTATATCATATTTCCTGGTGTCACAGGTTAGTCATTTTTACAGATAAAAGCATGAAAGCATTGACATCAGAGGAAGAATGAACTTCAACAATATTCAAACTCTAGAATACTTTCGGATTTCCACTGCCATGGTCTATGGAGAAGGTAATATTCTACATATCCATCCCCGAAAGGAAGGCTCAACGAAACTCTCTCTACACGTATTGTTTTATGTATCCAACATGTACATTCTTCAATTTACAACAAACCCAACAGCTTGCCAGACAAAAATCTCCCACTCAAATACATATAGAACAAGAAAAATGCCCCAACCAAATAAAACAACACATCCCTTATAAAAGGAGCAGGTTTTACCCCAAACGGTGCTGCATGGATAGCAACAAAAGCAACCACAAAGGCAGAGACAAAAGTTCCAGCCGAGAAAATTGCACCAAACCGAGTTCTGTAATGACCTGTGTGGGCAGCATGGCAAAGACATCGGGGGCAACATTTCCAAGGGCTAGAAGAGTGACAGCAGCCGTGGAAGGGGACAAGTTGAGGAGAGAAGAGAGCTTTGTGGTGACAATTGAGAAATGCGATTGGGCTGTTTTGATGGGAGTGTAAAAGTCGAGAAGAAGGAAAGGGAAAGGAAAGGAATTGAGAGGAAAAACTTTTTATCGAAAAGACAGTAATGAAGGGAAAGGTAGTTAATGAGGGCATTGTCGGAAGAGTGTTGGGAATAACAGGAAGCTGAAAGGAGGGATCTTCGAGGGATTAGTAGGGCTTTTGGTGGAGCTTGGAAGAAGAAGAAGATGGGAGTTAAGGTAAGAAGGGTGGATTTGACGAAGGATGGAAAAGAGAAAGCCATGCCATTAAGATCGCAAAGACTGGAACTTTGGGAGTTTCTGAGATTCCATATTTGCTGAAAGTTTCAACTTTTCTTTTGATTGATTGAAGGGAATTCGATGGCCTGACAGTGTATCAGTTCTTGCATGAATGAAAGTGAAACTAGGCGGAATTCTCGAAGGGAAGTGTAGTTTAGTTTTTCAAGATCTTCAGATTTTCAGTAGGAAATGCCGCTTTGGGTGTAAATATGAGGCCGTTTTTCTTGTTTTGGATATTTCAGTGAGAGTAGCGTGACAGGGAGAATCCTTCCAGTTTCTTAAACGAGGAACTGCCATCTGCCACGGTTTCCTTTGTTTATTAGGAGGGCATCGCTTTTTTTTTTTTTATAAATGAGGAGGGCATGGATTTGATTACTGCCGACATTTGGAACTTTTTCGGAGTCCTTTCAACCGGAACTAAAAGAGCATCATTTTCAAGTTCTTCAATGGTACAGGGCAAAAAAGAAAAGTTGTACCATGAGTTACAATTCAGTCGGCAAGACAAATTAAATTTATAAAAAAAATTTTTGAATTCAATTCCCGCTAGACATATTTTTAGAAAAATGTGAAAAATTTTAATTGTGATTAAATTCCGAACAATATTAGTTTCATACCGTTAAAAACGAATGAAAATAATTGTAATTTACACACAAAAAAAAATTATTGCCAGCCAATGATGCAATTATCCAAGAGGATCTAGATGAGGAAGAGAAACAGAGAAAAAGCTGGATCTTAGCTGATAAATTTAACTTCTTTGGTCAATCTTCATTGAATAAAGACCTTAAGGTACATCATTTTTCACAAACTCAGTAAAGTTTTACCAAATCTCTGTATGAACTCAACATGTTACCTAATTTACATGGGCATTAACAGTTGAAGTGAAAGTGAAACAACTTTTACATTCTAACAAAGCTAGACAGATGCTATCGCCTAAGCTTTCTAAATAGCCACTTCCTTCGTTGATCGACATCCATTGCCACAAACATCCGGGCATTTTTCTCATCTTCGAGAAGTCTGCTAGCTTCTAAGAAGAGCACATCGTCCATGCCTGGTATGGCTTGAAGAGCATCAACTATGCTTTCAATTGAGCTATAATAGTGGACTTCATTGTTAAAACTAGTTTTGACCATAAATGGCTTCTCATCAAATGCCCGTAGCATTTGTTGATTGGGTTTTGGGGCTTTTCTTGAGGTAGACATTGATGAAGAATCGGTTTTCCGCCTTTTCCTTTGATCAGGTATTTCAAACTCTGCGACCAGAGATTGCAGATCCCCGAAGATATCATCGTTGAACCCCATATCAAGTGTGCCTTCGTCCATCTCTGATTTAATTCCCACGCTAGCTGTTCCATGAATCCTCGTCGGACTGCTACTAGAAGGGGATTCATCCTCCTCTTCGCCTACAAAGGCTCACAGTGAAAACCTACTTTTAGTATATATGTGACACTTAGAAAAAAGTATAGTTGTCCATGCATGGGAAATTCCTTCTATACACAAACACACATATAGAGAGAGAGGGAGAAGGAGAGAGATGCACCAGTATAATTATCTGCCTCTGAATGCCACCCATTTACACTGGCATTTCCATAAATCAAGAACAAGTCATTATAACAAGGAAGAGTTCTGTTGCGGTATGATCGTGCATCAGGGTGCTCCTGCACAAACCAAATTTAAGCTAATAGGAACATCTAAATTTTGTGCAGAAGAAAATTGGGTTGTAAAGCACCTTTAGGTAAATAGCCCAGTGATTATCATCAGCAACTATCATCTGTTGCATTTCATCCCAAGCAAATCCATCTTGGTCGAGTAGATTTTTCATGTCATTGAATCGTTTCCTCAAGTTCATAAAACGACTTTTTAGGACATCTTTATCATATTGATGCCCAAATTCTGCACTAAATTTTGCAACCATATCACCCCAAGCAAGCTTGTTAAACTTTTGATCAATCATACTCCCCTGATGAACTTGCTCTAGCATTAGATCAATGAAATAACGATCCATTGATGGTAGCCAATCAGTTCTTTCGCAGTAGCCATTTCTCAGTATGGTTCCTTGAACAATTAAAGACAAAGAATATTATGATAAAGTAACATTTCTCATAAATTTGATAAATTAATGAATAAATTAACAGGTAATAGTTAATGCTGCACATACCATTCCTGCTTCTTAGATAATAAGAACAGCACAAGTTATAGAAATAATGCAAAGTGCAGATAACCTTAGTAGCAAAAAATCTCACCATAACCATTGCAGCTAGCATCTTGACCGTATCGCCAATCCTTTGCATCAGTTGAATTTCCATAGATCAAGCACAAATCATTATAATTTGGCTTAGATTTGTTTCTGTAAGACTCTACATCTGGGTATTCCTACATTTACCATTTGTTAGCTATTTTTAAAAGGAAAGCTTGACCTTGACATCTAATAACAAAACAAACAAGCAAGGCACCTTGATATAAGCATCCCAAACATCATCACGGGCTGTAACCATCTGATGTGTTTCATCCCAAAAAAACACTCTCTGATCAAGAAGAGTCCTCATATCACGATATTGTTTCCCTAAACTTTTATGATGATTCCTCAAAAATTCTTCATCAGGTTGCAGTCCAAAACTTTCCATAAAAGACAGAGACACATCCATCCATACTTCAGTATTTAAAGAACCATTTATCCTATTGCCTCTATGCACTTGCTCTAACAAAAGATCAATAAGATGTCGGTCCATCGAAGGAGTCCAGTCTATCCTTGAACAATCATTACTGACATGGAATTGGGTGTCATCTCCTATAATGTCATCACATGAAAAAATACCCTCAGTACCACCAAGGAAAAAAATCTTTTTATAATTTGCATGTCGTCTAAGAATAAATGCATACCAATCATCAAATTTGGGTCTTCATTTTCAAGATACACCCTTTGAGCCGTGCTGCATCTTCCATTAGAACTTTCTTGGCCAAATATAACACATAGCTTGTGATAGTCAGGCACTGATTTATTTCTGTACGATTGAGTGTTGGGATGTGCCTGCACATATTACACAAGCTAAAAATCCAATTCACGACACAATTTGAACAGAAAATTAAAGATATATGGAAATTCACCTTCAAGTAAGCATCCCAAATATAATCATTAGCAATGACCATTTCTCGAGTGTCATCCCATGAGAACCCATTCTGTTCAAGTAGTATCTTTATGTCATTATATTGCCTCCTCAAGTGTCTGGCCTGAGATTTCAAGGCATCTTCATCATAGTGGCATCCAAATTTTGCATTGAATGTTGCAACAATTTGAGTCCAAGCCTCAGGTATGAACAAATGACTGATTTTATTCCCTCCAAGTGCTTGGTAAAGCAACAAGTCAATAAGATGACGATTCATTGCTGATGTCCAATGTGTACTCAGCCTCTCACCCCTATCATGGCGATGGCCGTTGTTTTCTTCACCTACAGGAGTAGTAAAGCCCATCATAGACATATCCCATAGTACACCAAAAGTAGACAAATATTTATCACCATAGACACATCAATTTACTAACATAACATTAAATTCTTAGTGCAGGTTTTCAAATCTTTTTGGTCTCATAGACCCCTACAAAAGATAATTATCAACAAGAAAAATTTTCTTACAACCAACTATCACAGAAAGAAATTGTCAAGAATATTATTGGAAAGTCAACTGCTGTTTTAATTAATTTGTTATTTTAGGAAATTAGTATATATGTGTATCCCTAGCATTAAGGTTAGAGAATCACTCGATTATAGATTCTATTAATTAGAATAATATCTAGGATTATGAGTGATATACTTTCCTATTTAGTTAGAAGTTCTTTGTATATAAATAGGGTACCTATGTACAGTTTTATCTTAAGTCTTTTCAATACAATACTTTGATTTCCTACATGGTATCAGAGCTTTAGGTTTTTTTTTCTTGGAAATCAGTCACTTTTTCAGCCTTCATTGCTGATTTTCTGCAGTTTCTTCTTCAGCCTTCATTGCTGATTTTCTGCAGTTTCTTCTTCAGCCTTCATTGCTGATTTTTTTGCCTTAGGCCTTCATAGCCATTTTCTCATCCAGCCTTCATCACGAAAATTTGTTTTTGTTCATCTCTATAGGCTCGGTTCTGGTTCTATTGTTCCAGCCTTCATCACTGTTGTCTTTGCTCTGTTTTCTAAAGACAAAACAGAGTATTTCATGTGTTCTTTTTTATCAGCCTTCATAGCTGAATTTTTCCTCTGTTTTTCATCATTGGTGGTTTCTCTTTGTTGCTTGGCCTTCATTGCCGATTTATCCCTGATTCTCACCTATCCTTCAGCAAGTTTTGATTTGTGAAAGATGTCAAAAGTTGCAGAAACAACCACTGCAGCACCAAAGGAGTTGGGCAGTCTCAACAAAGAAGAGATTGAAAAGCTGAGAAATCTCCTAAGTATCCTCGAAAAACCTTCAGGTACTTATTCATTGATACATTCAGGTAAACTTCCAACCTCTCACGCTTTAAATGCCTCAGATAGAACCTTTAAACATTTGTGGATTATTGATTCATGAACCACAGATCATATGACTCATTCCTTTCAAAACTTTAGTTCATATTCACCTTGTTCTAGTAGTAGGAAAATTGCTACTGCCGATGGCTCCTTGGCCACGGTAGCTGGGGTAGGAGAAATAAAAATCAGTCCTAACCTTACTTTGAAAAATGTCCTACATGTTCCCAAATTGTCCACCAATCTTTTATCAATATCCAAGCTTTCTCATGACATGAATTGCAAAGTAACTTTTTTTCCATCTTATTGTCTATTTCAAGACCAGGGCTCGGGAATGATGATTGGACGTGCTAAGGAGAAGGATGGATTATACTATCTTGAGGAATTAGATAAATCAAAAGTTGGTAAGTGGAACCAGCCCCTAACCTACCTTTCTGGACAAAACCTCAACAATAAAGACACAATTTGGCTTCACCATTTTAGGCTCGGACATCCTTCTTTTTCAACCCTTGAAATTATGTTCCCTTCTTTGTTCAAAGGACTAGTTGATAAGCAGTTTCATTGTGATGCATGTGAACTTGCAAAACACAGACGTGCTACCTTTCCCACCAATAACAAAAGAAGCCTTTTTCCTTTTGAGTTGATTCATAGTGATATATGGGGTCCAACTACAATTCCAAATATTTCTGGGGCACATTGGTTTGTTTCATTTATTGATGATTGTACAAGAGTTACCTGGATATTTCTGCTTAAATCAAAATCTGATGTGAGTGATATCCTCCCAAACTTCTTTTCCATGATAAAAAACCAATTTGGGGTCCAAATCAAAAGGTTTAGGTCAGATAATGCAAAAGATTATTTCAACCAAACACTTTCCCCATATTTTCAACAAAAAGGTATTATTCATGAGTCATCCTGTGTCTCTACTCCATAACAAAATGGAGTTGCAGAAAGGAAAAATGGCCATCTCCTAAACACTACCCGAGCATTATTATTTCAGAAAAATGTGCCAAAATACCTTTGGGGGAAGCAGTTCTTACAGCCACACATGTCATAAACAGGTTACCATCCCGAGTGTTAAACTTCAAGAGTCCCATGGAGGTATTGTCTCACTTTTATCCAAGTCTCCGTACAACAAACCATCTTGTTCCTAGAGTATTTGGGTGTGTCTCATTTGTTCATGTCCATAGCCAAAATAGAGGAAAGTTAGACCCTAGAGCTATCAAGTGTGTCTTTGTGGGAACTCTTCAACACAGAAAGGATACAAGTGCTATCACCCACCTACTAAAAAACTCCTAATCTCAGCAGATGTTACCTTCATTGAAACAGAACCATATTTCACTCAACCCTATCTTCAGAGGGAGACAACATTTGTGGAAGATAAGGATCAAGACTTCTTTCTCCTTGACTTGCCGTCATCATCTTCTAAATTCCAACCCGAGACCAAGACCTCCGCTGAAGTTACAATTAAGCAACTTGAGCCTCCTCCTTCACAAACCCAAAATGAGCCCTCCTTACAACCTAGTTCACAAGCAGATGGGGGAAAGGCCACTACTAACAATCGGTTCTCACAGGTTTACTCAAGAAGGAAAAGTCTAGCTCCTGAACCAAGGCCGGACCAATCATCAGACTCAAATCCTGGAAATGAGGTAATATCTTGTAGCTCTACTCCTCAAAGTGATTCCTTATCTAACATTGATTTACCTATAGCCCTTAGGAAAGGAACTAGAGAGTGCACAAAACATCCATTATACCCAATATCCCATTTTGTGTCCTTTGAAAAATGCTCTCCATCTCACCGAAGTTTCCTTACAAACATAAACACAATATCCATTCCCAAAACATTATCAGAGGCTTTAAATTGTGAAAATTGGAAGAATGCTATGAATGTTGAAATGCAGGCCCTGGAGAAGAACAATACTTGGGAGATTGTGGAGCTACCAAGAGGAAAGAAAGCAGTGGGATGTAAGTGGGTCTTTACAGTTAAGTATAAAGCAGATGGAACACTTGAGAGGTACAAAGCTAGGTTGGTGGCTAAAGGATACACACAGACATATGGGATAGATTACCAAGAAACCTTTGCTCCGGTTGCCAAGATGAATACGGTGAGAATTCTTTTGTCTCTAGCAGTTAACTTTGATTGGCCTTTACAACAGTTTGATGTAAAAAATGCATTTTTGCACGGAGATCTTGAAGAGGAAATCTACATGGAAATACCCCCTGGATTCAATAGAAACATGGCTGCAAATAAGGTTTGCAAGCTCAAGAAGGCACTATATGGCCTAAAACATCACCAAGAGCTTGGTTTGGGAGATTTGCCAAGGTAATGCATTCCATGGGGTACAAGCAGAGCCAAGGGGATCACACCCTATTCATAAAACACTCAGGTTCAGAGGGAGTTACTGCTCTCATTGTCTATGTTGATGATATCATAGTGACGGGAAATAATGAAAAGGAAAGGTAGAACTTGGGAAGATGTTTGGCAAAGGAGTTCGAGATTAAGGAACTAGGAAACTTGAAATATTTTCTGGGCATTGAAGTGGCAAGGTCGAAACAAGGGATCTTTATATCCCAACAAAAGTATGTCCTTGATCTCTTGAAAGACACGGGAAAGTTGGCGTGCAAACCATCCAGCACACCAATTGATCCTAATCATAAACTTGGGGAAGTAGAGGGAGACAATGCTACAGACAAAGAATCATATCAGAGACTGGTTGGTAGACTAATCTACCTATCCCACACACGGCCTGATATTGCCTATGCAGTTAGTGTGGTGAGCCAATTTATGCACAACCCTAAGGAACTCCATTTGCATGCAGTTCATAGAATATTGCACTATCTCAAGGGAACTCCAGGAAAGGGAATTTTGTTCAAAAAAGGTGATAAGCTCACTTTGGAGGCCTACACCGACGCTGACTACGCAAGCTCAGTGGTTGATAGAAGATCCACCACGGGTTACTGCACCTTTTTGGTAGGAAACTTAGTTACTTGGAGGAGCAAAAAGCAGAATGTTGTGGCAAGATCAAGTGCAGAATCAGAATTTCGGGCAATGGCACAAGGTGTATGTGAGCTACTATGGTTGAAGATCATTTTGGAAGATCTAAGACTCAAGTGGGATGGCCCTATGAAGCTCTACTGTGATAACAAATCTGCAATTAGCATCGCACACAATCCTGTGCAGCATGACAGGACAAAACATATTGAAGTTGACAGACATTTCATTAAGGAGAAGCTTGACAGTGGTCTCATTTGCACACCCTATGTACCAAGCGAATCACAGCTAGCAGATGTTCTAACCAAGGGACTTAACAATCCACTCTTCCACAAGATTGTAACCAAGCTGGGAATGGACAATGTTTATTCACCAGCTTGAGAGGGAGTGTCAAGAATATTATTGGAAAGTCAACTGCTGTTTTAATTAATTTGTTATTTTAGGAAATTAGTATATATGTGTATCCCTAGCATTAAGGTTAGAGAATCACTCGATTATAGATTCTATTAATTAGAATAATATCTAGGATTATGAGTGATATACTTTCCTATTTAGTTAGAAGTTCTTTGTATATAAATAGGGTACCTATGTACAGTTTTATCTTAAGTCTTTTCAATACAATACTTTGATTTCCTACAGAAATGAAAAAAGAAAATCTGAGATCCGTACTCAACCAGTGAAATACATCAAGCACTAAAAGGCTAAGATAACAGTTAGTCTAGCTTATCCACTTTTCTTGTCATCTTTCAGTGTTACAAACTTTGCCAAACAATCAGATGACATGATACAATCCCCTATATTATCATGTCTTCTTATACGGAAATGAAGCTCACCAGTCCATGCTTGTAATATTTTAGGCCCAGTGTTTCTTTCTTGGTGCATATGACTTGAACCTCCATTGTTGCCTGCATTTCCATAAATCAGCCTCAAATCTTGGTAGTTCAGTATCTTCTTCTTTCTGTAGGTACGAGCATCTGGATATGCCTAAACATAACACTGAAAATTATAACATACTACATAAGTCAATTTCCATGTTGAATGGATATAGAGATATACCTTGATATAGTTATCCCAAACAAGATCATCAGCAACTATCATTTGTTGTTTATCATCCCAAGAAAACCCATCTTGTAGAAGTAGACTCTGAACATCACTGTAGTGCTTCAACAGTTTCCTATATCTACGCCTTAAAAAACTTTTTCCATACTGAAAACAAAACTTGGCATTGAATGAACCGAGCATGTCATTCCATGCTTGTTTGTTGAATGTATTCTTACTTTTATTGCCCTTTCTAAGATTGTCCAGCATAAGCTCAATGAAGTATTGGTCCATGGCCGCCGTCCATTCTACTTTGGGGCGCTCATCACTTCCCATAGGAAATGTACTTCCAACAACTAGAATTGAGACAGCAGTTAGTGAAAAAGTTTTCTTCTTTTTTTTTTCTATACAATAAAGGGTCCCAACCAATAATGAATATATTTTACATGCAATAACAACCCACTTTAACAGCATTTAAGACACTAGCAAATAAACAAACCATCATTAAATGTTAATTTGTCTCATGGTAAGTCTGGCTTAGTTTAAATTTAAGATTTTACATGTTTGAATAAATAAGGTATGTCTGGCTTAGTCTTTCTTTGCAATCATCTCTGAGCACGAAAACATATATTAGTATGCTCAGAAGCCTACAATTCAGTAATTAAAGATTGCCCAAAGGCTATATTGGGGCTTCATAGGTTTGCATTTAGTACACAGACACTCTCCATGAAAGTATTTATGATACTAAATCAATGAAAAATTATTACCATTGCATTGTCTGTGGACTTTTACTTGCCACATACTTGTTCATCACTCTATTAAAAGTTTTTTGAACGATCATAAAGAACCCCAAAACTGACTCGGTATAAACCTAGCAATAGTAACGTACATAACAATCCCAATGGAAATATTTAACCTTTCTAGTAACAAGAACACACCGAAATTCACCCCTTGAGCATCATCATCAAAGTCAATATCATGACTTGATCTGCTGTACCTTCCATCCGCTTGTGTATACGCATATATCAAGCACAAGTCATTGAAATTCATCAATGTTCTATTCCTGTACACCTGTGCATCTGGTTGTCCCTGCAAATCCATTATCCTTAAACAAAAGCACAAAGACAACACAAAAACATTAATAAAAACATCATCCCCACCTTGACATATGCATCCCAGACATGCGGAGGGGCAACTACCAATTTCCTTACATCATCCCATTCAAACCCATTTTGTTCAAGAAGATTCTTCACATCATTATACTGCTTCCACAGGTTGGTATAATGACTTTTCAAAGTATCCCTATCATATTTACACCCAAACTTCACATTGAAAATGGACAACATATCCGTCCAAGCTTGTTTGTTAAATGTATGGCCTAATCTATTACCCCTATGCATTTGATCTAACATAAGATCAATGAAATATCGTTCCATTGTCGGCGTCCAATTTGTTCTCGTTCTATCACTGTTCGTAGGTGCATTGCTTCCCATTCTTTCCCCTAATATAATACACAAAACTTCACCAACTATTTAATATAGAATCAAAGTCTTTTAACCAAAGAAAAAAAGAAAATTTTTGAAATTTAAATAACAACTTACAATCTCATAAAATCAAAGCAACGATCAATCAAACAAGAATATACAAAAATCACATAAATATAAGCTCAAATGAAAGAAAAATTGAAAAAGACAATCAAAGAAAGCTAATAACAGAAGAAAAGTACTTATTCACAACGAGAAGTAAAGAAAAAAGCATAAATAATCGTTCAATTTAAGTTTTTCTGCCAACCAAGAGTTTCAAGCAGAGAAATTTATCTAAATTAAGTCGAGATTACGTTAAGTTAGCTCAATTAAACAACTAAAGCTCAAATTTTGATCAATTTCTTTTGTATTTTCCTGCATTTTCTCAGTAACAGAACGGAAACAAAACAAAAAATGTTAGTAAAAGAGAATCAGGCTTTGGTACCTTTGGTTTTCCGTCAGAACCTTGGCGAACGAGAAAATTTGACTGAAACGAAAGAATTTCCTTCTGTTTCTTTCCGGGAAACTTGATCGAGAGTGTTCTTCACGGTTGCTTTAGATTCCAATTCCAACAACAGAAAAAGGGTGATCCGACCCTGAAGCAGACCCTGACGACCAGGCCCAAATCAATGGATTGAAGGATCGACGAGATGGGTAACAATCCAGGGATTGGACCCATTTTCATTATTTATCATTTCTTCTCATACGAATACCTACTCTTACTCCCACTGTGTGTAAAGAGTTCGTTTTTTTATATAATGATAGTAAAAATTTTTGATTTTATAAGTGGGTCTAAGAGATCATCATGTATCTCACGTTATTTAATTAGTTTTCTTTTTATTTTTTTAAATATACTATAAGAGACATGTGTCATTCTACTAATCCCGTCAATTTTGTTAGTGTAATTTTTAAATTTAATTCTATGAATATAAATTTCTCATGTAAAAATTGCAAACAAACTATAATATTTTGTTATTTACTTTGTAATATTTAAAATTGAGGATATAATTCAGTAGTATCTTCTAGATGTACAGTGAAAATCTCTCACGTTATGAGTGTTATTGTATGATTGAACCCTAACGAGTTTATGTTTGAATGTGAGCAACTTTTACCTGTGAGCCTCATACCCTCCATTGGAGCAGATTGCGAGCTGCTACTAAGGCAATCCAGGATGAGAGCTCCAATGTTACTTTTGGTCAGTTCAACAATCCATTAGTGCTAGCTCCTACAAGCATAAACCTGGTCATTTTACTAGATTGGTTCTGGCTCTTGTACTTAATATTGCACGCTGGTTTTTATTACGAGCTAAAGAGCATAACTATATTTATAGGATTATTCCATTCACTAACAATGAAATTCAAAAACTCAACAACTATAACGTGTTTCTTTGAAACATGAAAAAAACTCAGAAAATCAGAAATCTTAGAAAGACAGTGTATAAACAAATCTTTTCATGGAGTTTTTGAACTTTACGATCGGTGGTATCCGTGGATGGACACATGGCCTATAAAAAATCTGCTTAAAGAGTTTTTGAACTTTACCATCGACGTGAGTAGATGGATACATGAAGAATAGAGAAGTTTGTCTATGGAGTTTTAGAACTTTACGTTGGTGTCGGTGGATGGGATAACCAAGATTTTAATTTTACAATGTTTTTCAATCCCTTAATTTCATACTCTTTGCATTGTTGCCATTGATTTAGTCAGTTGTTGCAGAAAAAGGGTTAATGGAAGATAAAATGCAGCATGGTTCTTTTCAGAATTAATCATTTTTTCATTATCTTAACATTACACTTCATGAGTTCCCCAAAGGCCAAAACATACAGAGATAGCCTTTTATTTGCGATATAAATACAGAAAATAAGGTCAGGCTAGCTCTTATTCTATCATCACATAGTCGGAAGTAGAAACTAACACCAAGCAAAGGCATCCTAGTAGAAAACAAGCACCAAGCACGAGTTCTATGGAGTAGCAGCGAAGTTGAAATTATTGCAGGAAGTCCTGAAAAACAGCAGCGAAGAGCTGAAACCCAGCCGTGATCTAGCCAGATCAAACTGCACGAGATTATTCTCCATTTGGTAAGCCCCAATAACAATCGAAGCTCGAGTCTTAAGCCCTCCATCAACAAAGGCTAAGCATGAAACTCCCGGTGCTGCTTGAACAATGGAGTTTGATCCGAAAATCCTCCATACAACATGCTGATCATGGAGCACAAGGTCGACATTCGGAACCCCCGGTCCAACCTTGGTCCTTTTGGTGCTTTTTGAGTCGAAACAAGCGCCAAAAGGTTCCACAGGTTTCACATGGGGGATACCAGAGAGCTCCCTGGTGAAAAACTGAGTGACAGATTTGAAGATTGAGTGTTCAAGAACTGTGTAAGGATTGATTGTGCTGAGCTTCGTGCCTCCAACGCCTCGTCTATCGATTGATAGCAGGGTTTTGTTTGTCGGAACATCCTTGTTGTTTATTCTGATTGATCTAACTTCTATGTAGTACTCTCCTTGTGGACTAATGGTGAGTGGAGTGTAGCTTAAAGGGCAAGCAATGTCAATGTCAGGAAGCATATAATAAGGGCTATCGCCGAAGAAAATGACTCCATTGGTAGCCAGACACAATGCAAATGTTGGAGCAAAGCCTGCAAATCCGAGTGTGAGGCAAGTTGGGTTGGGAGAGAAATTGGAGAATGCCCAAGTCCAGCAACCCCTTGAACATTCCTGGTAAGCCTCTTTGCAGCAAATGCGAAGGTGCACAAGTGAACAAGAACTGAGGTATCCTAACCAGGGGGCCAGGGTTAGAGCCTTGAGTGGATTGAACTGACTCTTTGCAACAAATGGGAAGGTGCACAAGTGAACAAGAACTGAGGTATCCTAACCGGGGGCCAGGGTTAGAGCCTTGAGTGGATTGAACTGATAGAACATCTTCTGCAAGCTCACTCATGGCGTTTAGGCCTGTCACAGGGTTCACTGACATGAGCCCACAGGTGTGGTTGTGGCAGCCTGGTCTGGCCTTGGAGGAGCAAGTGTGGCAATAGTGAGTGCTGGCTCTAGCACACTGAGTTGAGTGGCACCGAGGAGGGCGGTAGGTCGATGAACGATAGCTTTGGTCACAAGTAACCCATAGTAATCTTCCATTCTAGTCCACAACAAATGGGACTTGCAATGGAGGAGTTCTCTTATAAATGTTAGCAACATAAAGATTGGACTTGTTGTCTTCGTGCAGTGGTAAAACAAACTTGTGTGGCTTGGAAGGTGATTGAGATTCTGATAGAATGGTGAAAGAAGAGAGGGAAAGGAAGATGAGAAGAAAATGAATGGAAGAAGAAGAAGCCATGGAAGCAAGAAGGAAAGCTCGGCCTTTGTATAGGAAAGGTTAAGTGGTGAGGAAATATAGCGTGAATTGAGGTATTTATTGGCTGTCCCGTTGTACAAAACTAGACATTTTTGTCCTGGCATTGTTCATGTGATGGTTTAGGCGTTATTTACTTTGGCAGCCTGGAAGTGAGGCTTTGGAAGGTAGGTTCACATGCTAAATTTTGCAAAGTCCGGCTAAAGATGAACATCATAACAAGAAAACAAAACTGAATTGGTTAGTGTGAGAGGCACTTGGCAATTGGAAAGAGCTTCACCAGCCAGGTAACATTTGTGTTGCATGAACTCATACACCAACCAGGTAACATTTGTAGCATGAACTCATACAGGGCTTGATGAGCATGGCTTAGCCTAGAATCAAATATCATTCAAATGATTGTATCCTTGTCCCTGGATCTCAATACTTGTAATCTTGCATTTCCCTTTTTTTCATGTTAAAGGAGAATTTTGGTACAACGGTAAAAGTTGCTCTTTTATAATCTGAAGATCAAAGATTCAAACGAAAACAGTCTCTTTGTTATTGTAAAAGAAAGACTGCGTACATATAACTTTTTCTAGACTCTACAATTTGAGAGCTTTTTGCACTGCATTACTGTTTTTTTTCTTTTTCTTTGTATATATAAATGATATCTATTTATAGGCATCAAAACTTCACCAAAAGAACCTTTATTGGGGTTCCATAGCATCAATGGCTACAGTATTGGCCGACAAGTCATGGGCTGATGGCCCCTCCTGCCCAAACAGTGAAAAGCTAGAAAACACAAACCAATGGCCTGATGGGTCAGGCCATAAACGTGGAACAATGCAATACTCGACAAGTTTGAAAGCAATCACTTTCAAAACTCAAAAAGAATGGAGCCTCCTGCTGGAGTTGCTTCAAAGCAATAATTGAAGATTGCAATCATGGAAATAAATTTAGTCAAAAGCTGCAGCCAAATGGACCCTTTTTCTGGGATTAGCTGGGGATTGATGCCCAACGTGTTCTTATGTTTGAAACCAACATCATTTAATATCACATTTGGTACATCTTTTGAGAAAGCAGCTGAACTGTATCCCTTCTTTTCTGACCAATCACCCTAGATCCCTCAAACTTTGCCTACATTTTCCTTTGCATGGTAACCTTACTAGTAGTTAATTGTCTTGTGCAATCGTGACACTACAGAGCATACTATTAATGTTACCGTAAATCACGATAGATCTGGATAAAACATGAAACAGGGTAGAACTATTTTTTTTTGTTCATAAAAGTTTAGAAGTAAGAAAAATTATTCTCTCTCCAAGAAGGTAAAATGCCAACTAAAATTGAGATTAACAGATCTATTTAACTATGATTACAAATTTTTGAAAATTTACAAATCATTTATCAACAAAACTGTAAGGATTGTAATCTATGTATTTTGCACTAAACATAGGCCTACTTCCATTGACTGCAGAATATATTAGTAATATCACTACAGATCATGATAGAACATGAAACTCTGCAGAATATACTATTTATGTCATTGCAACCATGATAGAACATGAAACTAGAAAAAATGACATTGCGAGAGATTATTTAAGAGAAAAATTTCCCATTGGCAAGAAGCACAAGCAATGTCTTCTAGAACCTTGTAAGTTTGAATAAAGCAACCTAGAGAAGCAAAACCCAAAAAAAAAGGAGAAAATGAAAAACATCACTAATCTAGGAAAATTTTACATGATACTGCAGCTGTTTGCGTTCTCATCACTGAAGAAATGAGCATAAGACTCAGAGTTTGTAGCATGCATTGGAGGGGGACCATAGTTTGCATGTGGATATGGTTGTGCATACATCATTGGTTGATGCATCCCACCATTTGCACGCTGTTGATTCATCATCATGGCCATGTATTGATGTTGATTATAGGGATATCCTGGCCCCATCCCTTGGAAGTACCCACCACCATTCATGGCTCCGGCTGCAGCTGCAGGTAGTCCTTGCACTGCAGGGAAATTACTCATCTGGCTCGTTGGATAGTTTCCCATTTGGCCCATCTGACCCATATTGTAACCCATTTGACCCATGTGACCCATCTGTCCACCCATTTGGCCCATCTGCCCCATGCTCCTACCGCCGCCGCCGCCACCACCTCCGCCACGGCCGCCGCCACCACCGCCTCCTCCTTTGCCATGATTAATAACATCAATGTCATGAAACCCGCCATTTTTAATTTTGTTCATCTCGTGGCCCCCACCACCATTTTTGCCCCCACCCTTTTTAGCTCCGTTGCCATTATTGTTTCCACCACCATGGCCTTTGCCTCCATAACCATTATGACCCTTATTTTTACCATCCCACTCATTTTTACCCTTCTTATTACTAGAATCTTTGCCACTTTTATCCTTCTTGAAGAATCCTAGTAAACCACCACCTCCTTTTTTACCACCATGTTTATCTCCTCCCCCTTTGCTTTGCTTCCCTCCTTTGTTCTTTTCACCACCTCCTTTCTTCCCTCCATTGCCATGCTTCCCATCCTTCTTGTCTCCCGTGCCCTTCATCACTATAGGCATATCAATAGCACCTCCTTTTTTACCATTCATGCCATTGGGACCATATGGCCCATGGCCTTTTCCCATCATGGGTACCATCTTCTTTTGCATTTGATGCCCTTGGCCATGCCCATGACCATGTCCATGAGCAAATTCTTCATCATCATCATCATCATCAAACTCATCATCAAATTCATCGTCAAACTCATCATCAAAATCATCATCACTTTCACCCAAATCATCCTCAGGCAAGTGGAACTTCACAGATTTCTGGTCTTTAGACCCTTTCACCATCTGCTGCATATGCTGTGGTGCAAATTGCTGCCCACCTTTCAGCTGGTTATAATTTCCACCACCCTTCTGAGACTTGTTGTCCTTCCCACCTTTGCCACCATCCATTTGCATGTTCTTGAACTGGTTGGTGAGTTGGTTTGGGAAATTGTTCGAACCCTTCTGAGCTGATCCCCATAACTGTGCAGCTTTGCCTGACTTCTCAAGCTTCTTTATGAGTATTGCTGGATCAACATTTCCTGTCACTGTTACCTTCCCTTGCTCAGCATTTATACTGGTTTTATAAACCCCTGAGATTGAACCAAAGCAAAATCAACAAAAGCCAAAGAAGCAAGCAAAAGAAATTGAAAGAAATAACCATATGAAATTAACATATACCATCGATTTTCTGCAAAAGTTTCCTTACTTTCTTCTTACAGCCATCACAACTACACTGTATATTCACTTTGAGAACCCATGTCTGCAAGAGAACAGCAACCCCAAACAACCAGAAACAGTGTTAGAATCAAATCAACAAGGAAAGGGTTAAACCACCATTAAAAAAGAGCTAAGTAAGCTAATTAAGTACCTGCATCTTCATGACTTCTTGTTTATTCATCCTTTAAGGAGCAGAAGAAATCTAAAGAAAATGAACTGAGAAAGACAGAAAGAGGGAGAGGCTGAAACCTATGCTTCTTTGTGAAGATAGAAAAAGAAAAACCTCTGCTAGAAGATTTAAGAAACACAGGAGATTAAAGGCGGTTGGTGGGCATTAAAACACTTCTCTTTTAGCTTTGGGGAACCTTTATACGTGGAGAAGGAAGAGAGAAGACGGTTGCACAAGAGTCAAGGTACCATGGAAGATTTAAAGAAAGAAATGAAAAACAGCTGGGAATCTGGAAGGGATTTGTCTCATAAACCTCCTAGCACGAGCTAAGCTGTATCACTGCGCTTTATACTGTGTGAAGTTTCCTAGTGATTTACAGCCAAATTTTCTTAAAATCTAATAAAATATAGTATACAACAATATAATAATATATTAAAGGAGGAAACAGTTTTACTTCAGAGAGTCATCTGCTGCATATGTTGAAACCTGAGAGACATTTATTTGTTTGTTTGTTTTTGGCTGAGTATGAAATGGTGAGTTTTGAAAACCAAAAAGAAATGGTGAGTTTTGAATAATTATATTTTTAATTTAAAATGTTTTTTTGATAAAAAAAGTAAATCCAAGTATTTGTGTTTATAATTTATTTTTATAATATAAAAAATTATTTTTTATCATGTAAAACATAAAAAATTATTTTTTATATTAAAATTTATTTTTGATACTTTAAATATATTTTTTAAAATTTTTATCATATTCATATATAATTTTTATTAAATTTAATCTGTATAATTTTTATATTTTTTATTATATTATTGTATTGTATTTAAAATTTTTAAGTTTATAAAAAATAAGAAAAGGGCGAAAAAGTAATTATGAAAAAAATTGATTGAATTTAAAGTTGGCTCGAGTGTATAGATGGATAGAGATCTACGGCCTCAATTGCAGGAAAATAACAAGCAATGAGCTTCTATTCTCAGTTTAAATGATTACATGAATAAATTATTAATTTTTCCTGAGTTCCAACTATTAGTTATTTCAATCGTGAAAAAATGGACGAAGAGAAATCGAAGTCCAAAATTAATTTGACGTCGGTAATAAACAAAATAGACGACGAAAAGAGAGGCGGTGTATGAAGAGATGGACAAATCATAAAAGGCGCCATTGGAGTCGGCAAAGCAAACAAACAAGGAGGGAGTCAATTGTAAGATCATATTATTTGTCAAATTTGCTTTGCTTCTTATGATTATAATTCTTTTATTTTTATTTTTTACAAATATAACAACATGTGTTTTTTATTGAAATGATTTCAAAGATTGAGTGCAAATTTGAGAGAATTTAAATGCTTAATTTACTCTTCAAATAATTGAAACAAATATAAATTAAGGGTTAAAAGTAGGTTAAGAATTTAAAAAATTATCTTTTTCTCATACCTACCTCAATTGTGTTTAAAAAGAAAAAATTAGCATTCATTTTTTAACTAAAAATTAAAATACTTTCTCTTTGGCCTTTACAATGAAGTGGGTTAGGATTTAAGATATAAAAAGAAAAACAGATCAAAATGATATAAGGAAAAAAAATAATACCAACCAAAAAAAGAAAAGAAATACCACCATTAAGGGGCATATCTTAATTTTTAATTAAAAATAATTCTTTTATCACTTAAAAAATAAAGAGTTTATATATGATGCACTAACAGTGTGTAGTTTCTATACACTGTCAATGCATCAGAGGTTGACACATCATCAATAGGTGCTAATGAGCAAATTAAAAAAAATTATTTATATTTGCATATAAGAGCCTATTGTTGAGGTGTTAACTTCTGGTGCATTGACAGTGTATAAAAACTATACACTGTCAATGCATCATATATAAATCCAAAATTAAATGCACTGTTACATCCCACTTTCTTCATTTAAGTTGTGTGTTTCTAAAATCAATGGCTCTAAAATGAAAGGATACAAAAGAATGAATTAAATGTGACGGCATATAGCACTTATCTTAAATGCCAAAATCCATGTTCTTATTAAATATTTCACATTTCTATTGTGTGCTTTCCCCAATAATTAATGCACTACTTTAAGTGGATTAGTTTGACTTGAGTTGTATAAACATTGCCACTCTCTTCTCACATTTATTTATTTTCCAATGTTTTTCATATTAAAAAAAATTAAATTGTTGAACTCGGAATTTTATCCATTCATTCAGTCATTTAATATGTTATATTATGAATCTTCTTACAATTCTTTTTCTCAAACCCAATATAAAAAAAATAATTAAATTACTGTTTGTAATGGTGTGTTAATGAGTTGAATTAGAATTAAGGTGATGTTTGGTTCGCGGAATGAAATAGAAAAAGAATAAAAAAGATATTATGTGAGAATAGAAAAGAAGAGAAATAGAGCAGAATATAAATTCTGAAGTTTGATTCATTTGAATGGAAAATAGTTGGAAATGTTATTAATATGTTTGGTTAGTTGAAAAAATATGAGTGATATAAGTTTAAAAGACTATTTTACCCTTTCATTAAAATAATTATAATTTATTATAAGAAATAATATTAATCATAATTAACTTATAAAAAATTATCATTAATTATTAATAATTATGATTAATTATTACAATTAATTAATAATAATTATTTAATTATTAATTAAGAATATCATATTATTAATTTATAGTTATTAATATTCTTATCATTATTAACTAATTTATTCAAAAAAAAATTATTTTTAACTATTTATTCTAATTAATAATTAATCATAAATAATCTTTAATTAATTAATAATTATAAACAAATTAATTCATAATTATTAATAATCAATTAATATTAGATATTTTATATAACTATTATTGATTATCAATTATTAAAATTTTATTCATAGTTAATTTATTAATAATAAATTTTTTTTCTGATAAAAAAATAGTAACAAAACCATATTTATTCCCCAATTCCTAATCCCTAATTAAGTCCGCAACAAACCCATATCCCCAATTTCCTTCCTTTTGCAAATATTTACTTTCTTTATGCAAAAATTTTCAAAACCTTCCTTCTATTAAAATTTTCCATTTCAAATAGAATCTTACAATGGGCAAACAAAAGGGTGTGATTACAAGGAGAAAGCTTCGATTGAGATCGTAAAAAAGATTTATAAAAAGGAAGAACCTGAAGAGTCGCCTCCTTTTCAAGTTCTAATGTCTCAAATTTCTTATTTTCTCTTCTATTTTTCTTTCCATTTTTCTAACAAGACTTAAAAACCCAAATCAGAAAAGGAATATAAGGCCTCCTTTATGAGAACTACCGTATTTATGTTAAACTATATGTGAACTCCTTTATGAATAATTGGGTAAAGCAAATAATGACTTACCATTATAGAATTACCAGTCCTTCCTACATATATTAATAATATTATCTAAAAATATATTTAAATTGATTAAAGTTTTTTCTTTATAATTAAGGTCAATGTCACTCATGAATTTGGTACAAACTATTAGCCAAATTTAAAAATATTTAATTAAATTGTACGAAATAAAAGATTAACAATCAATAAAAGAGTATGTTTAATGAAATAATCTCGCCAATGAAATCTTGAATTTACTTAAAAAGTATGCATTATTTTAATAATTTCATTAGTGAATTTTAAAACTCCATTAACGAGATATCTCTTGATATATCTCACGTTTTTTTTTCTATCTTAATGTTTTGCCTTTAAATTATACCCGGTTGAAGCAAAAGGAGGAAATAGAAGTATAGGACAAAATTATTAGTTCATTACATAAGTTAATTATTTCCCTCTCTCTTTTTTTTTTTTGAAATTTTTTTTTGAAAGGGTACATTTCATTCAAAGTTACAATCATAATCAAATATTACATTTGATGAACAGATAACTTGATGAACTGGTAAATACAATAACAATGTTTAACAAACTAACAAACAATAACAAATTAAACAAATCTCACATTTAGTGAGACTCGAATTTGAGACTTTAAAATCTCAAGGCTTTTTTCTTGTCATCAAGCCAAGGCCTCATCGGCATTCCTTCTCTCTTTTTCAACATTATTAGTTATAATCAGTTATTAATATAAGACGTGCAAGTTTGACGAAAGAAAACATTGCGTCAAAGGAAATGTAGTGATGAACATCACAACTAGATATTGATTTGATTGTGCCTTTGCATTCTTATTTCTAATATATATATATATATATATATATATATATATGTAGATTACTATGTATTTCTAAATGAGTATGTATCATTATCTTAGTCCTGTTTACCTCGTGAAATCTAAAAATTTCATCCACTGTATTGAATCCGGCCTGAAAAAGATTAATTTCAAATCGTAAAACGGATGAGAATATTTGTGCTTACACTAAAAAAGATAATATTATACAGTAATTCTAATTATCTTTAATATTTCTCCATAAAGTAAAAAAAAAAATTATCAACCTTAGTGGTATTTTTAAATTTTATTGATGGAATTAATAAGATAATATGTACTTCTCAGAAAAATATAAGACATGTGACAATATTTTAATCCTATTTATGAAATTATTTACTTGTTTAACCATTTGAAAAATGGAAAAATTATAAGAAAATGTGATACTACGATATAAGATCCAGTGTACCATCATTTATACAAAGAAAACTATAAAAATAAATAAACATCTCATTTCAAAATAAAATATATTTTTAAATGCAAAAAGTTTATATACGCACATATATAAAAGGGAAATATAACTTTGCTTGCAAGATTTATCAACTGAATTGATGCAAATAATTCGGAGTTTAACTGGATTGATTCATTCAATCTTTTAAAAGAAGATTTTCACTAGATTCTATTTTCAAAATGCTAATTTTTATAAAATAAAAAATAAAAAAAATAAATCCAAGCAAGATTACTATTTTTTAAGTTCTATAGTTTGGTCAAGTGGTACCAAAAAAATTGAAACTTAAATCAAGTTGCTCTAAGATAAAGACAAGCACTAGAGTTCAAAAACTACAGCAATTAAAAGTTGTTCTAAAAACGATTTTCTCTGAGTTTGAACCCTTCTTTAGCAACCAAAATAATTATTTTGTCCACCTTAAAAGCCTAAAAACCAATTTGCTGTCCCCATATCTTCTTTATAATACCCTTTTCTCTGCAAAAGATGTCATGTATAGGGTACATACCCCAAAAAAGAAAATCTAAATAACCCTTGCGAAATGCTTTTATGGATATGGGGTTAAGCTTCAAAAATGGCTTTTTTTTTATATAAAACTTTTGACTGATCAACCTCCTTTGTTTTTTGAAAAATGGGTCATAAAAATGTTTCAATCTTACTTGCAAATTGTGCATATCTCTCTTGTCATGAAGCTATAAATATATATTTATTTATATTTGATGCATTGTCAATCAGTATATGAATTTTATGCATTTTTAATATGCATTTTTAATGAATCATAACACGTTACTGAAAATTTTTAAAAATAAATATTATTAAATTTATCAATTAATAAAATGCCATGGTAGATTCAATGATTATGTACGAGATTTATATAATGACGTCTGAAGGTACATTGGATATAAATTATATATATATATATGTGTGTGTCTGCGTGAAACAGTGCTAGATTTTGAAGAAAACTTTGCTTGAAAGCAATATTGGATTTATCTTATAAGTAATTGGATCATATGAGAAATTCCTTGATGCATGATTATAATTATCAGTGGCAAGTATTCTTTCTAAAGTTATTTTTATAACTTTGGGCATTTATATGATTGCAATGCTTTTGGATCATATGTGCACTAGAACAAAAATTATTGCTTTAGTCTTAAAAAGAAGAATCATTCAAGCACTTTCTTTTTCTTATTTTATTATATTTTAACAGCATAATGCATGTATCATTTTATGAACCATAGAACGTCAAGAGTTAGCACTTGCAAGCAAAAAGGTGGAGTAATAGACCTAATCAACCAATACAGAAAAAAAGAAGAAGATATAGGCACTCAATAACATTCAAGATTCTCATTGTGATTGATTGTGAATATATACATAAGTTTTTTTTTTTTATTAATCAAGAAGTAGCAGATCTTGAATTTTCGATTTATTGAAAATCATTTCTTAAAATAATTGTATGAATCAATTAGATTAAAGTTTAATATACCGGTTTTAGCTACTTTTAATAAGTTTACAAATGTGTACAGGCGCACTTGTGTGTGTATATATATAATTATTATTCAATTCATTATCGACAGAGTTTTTTAACTGCACAAGCGAAATTAAAATAATGACACATATTATATTTTATTTATTTTTTATTTTTTTAATATTTTAAAGGAACATGTGTTATCATCTTAACTTTGTTTGTAGAATTAAAAAACTTTGCCAGGAGTGTATAGGACAATAATCTATATATAGCAACTTTTATGTAAAAAAAAAATTACATAAGAGAAACAATTGGGCAATATACAGAGTTTGATGTGAAAATCAGATGAACTTTGAAATGCTTGTTGAAGGAAAAAGTGGCAGGGCGAGGAAAACATGACTCTGCCAGTAAGACTGAAAATATCAGAGAGTAGGCAACCTGGGTTTTGAACTCTCATATTTATCCGATGGATTTTTGCAGCCAACGTAAGTTCATCACTTATGGGATAAAAGAATACTGAAATTGTTTCTAGAAGACATCTCAGGCTATTTAATTTTCTATGTAGTTAGGGAAAAATGGTCAGTCCAAACAAAATCTGATTATATGCATAAAAAAATTATATTCTATAAGTTATTTCAATTCAAGTAATATTGCAGTAGTACTATTTAATACCTTATTAAAATGTAGGCTAATTAGTGTTTTGCTAATTATACAAAAAACCCTAGCCATCTTTGCTATGGATGGAAAATCAAAAAAGTGCTTAGTGTTTGCTAATCATAATTGTATTATAAGAACCTAACCCTCTAATGCTAAAGATAAAAAGATTAAATGAGAAAAGAGCTACATCCCAGTGAATAAAAACAAGAATCAATTATTGTAAGAGATGTAATTTGCGTGTTGGAGAATCCAATATGTTAATAACTTACTAGTTTTTTTAGAAAATTGTTCAAGTTAGATGTTATTTTCAAATTCTTAATTAGGGTTAAATGTAGGGTTTAACATTTAGTAGCGTGCTAGCTAGCATATAGCTTCTTTTTTTGCCAAAAATTCTTAATTAGGGTTAAATTTAGGTTATGGCCAAACACAATTATTCAATTAAAAACTTTTAAGGTAACAAAACTCTAAGATTACTCCCTAAATTTTCATTCTTATTGATCTCAATTAGAACTTCTTTTAGAAAGATGATTTGGCCTCAAAGAGCACTAATAGTTTTAATTCTACTGACAAAATCTGAATTGCTCTCAAGCTAATCCGAGCATACCATGTTTTGTAATTCAGTAACAAAGTAATTTTAATTTAATTGTTCTCCTAATTAGAACTTGGTATATATAAATTATGATGGTTTATTTGAATAATTTTTTGATGGTTTGCTTTAGAAATTACTATATATGGTTCCAGGAACAATTTCTTTCCCATCTTCTCTTTGAAACAAATGGAAAAAGAAAGGGAATTGAGCAAAGAAACAAAAGCAAGCAAGAACAAGAGGCAAAGATGAATTTATTGCAGATAGGACTGAGCGGATAGTGACATGTATTCACAGCTGTTTGATAATTAAGTTGGTCCCCAACATAAGGGGCTGGTGGCCCTCAACAAAGAACTCCAAGGGTAAGGTGTCAATGGCTTTTGGCAATTCGTGAATATAATTTATATTAATGTTATATAAAATCGTGTCAATAATTTAAATATAATTTTTTTTAATTTTTATCATATTCATATATAATTATTTATTAAATTTTAATTTATATTATTTTTATATTTTTTATTTTTATCGTATTTAAAATTATTAAATTTGACTTAAACTAAAGATCCGCAATTCCACAAATAGGAGCCAGTATTATTACTCTTTTGTTGGACAGTCACGTCAAGCTCATTAAGACCCAGGCTCTGTCCTTTGTTTCATGAGATTTTTTGTGGTACGGTATGATTGGGTGAGATCAGCCGAATGTGAGTACTTGACCATATAACTGATCGGTTCATTGATTCAGCCCGAATTAGCCCCATGACCATGAACCATGCCGAAGCCAAGGGCCAAGGCTGATAAACAGGATTTGGTCTGGTTAGATAAGATACTAATCAAACCTCAAGTAATCCCACTAGTCCACTACCAACCTTTCCTCGTGTTTATCTTTGGCTTGGATTTAAAAAGATTTGGAAGATAATAATAGCTATCCAACATTCAGCTTGATTAAGACAAGTGCTTAGAATTAGCCACAAATACTTTAATTCTCAGAACTTAGAAACATCTTTACAGATGAACAGAGTTACCTCTACAAGTTCAAATTAAAACTATTCAAATTGACACACTGCATACACCAAACTGTTTTTGATTTTGAAGGTTTCGAACAGCTAATATCCTTGGTGTTGCATGCAGATTAGGACATGCCATGATCAAAGAAGTTGAGCATTGAGGAAAAACAGAAGCTTGTTGTCTTCAAATACCTAATTGACAGCTATATACATGTGATTCACTGTAGTTAGGTGATAAAATCATATTAAAGACTTGGTTTGCTGCCAAACATTCTTCTTAGATGTTCTACCTTCTTTTATAATGGAAAAACTCAATCTGTCATGTTGTTATTGGGTCTTCTTAATCCTAAAAACTAATTCAAGAGATGAGATATTTTTTTTCATATTTATAAATACACATCTAGTTGGCCCTTCACACATCAAACCTTAGGAGAGTGCTTTTCTGTACAAAACACAAGGAGAAATTGGCAATGTAACCTCATCTTGCTGTTAAATGCTATTGAACCTTTTTAATCCCAAAAGCTAACTCAATGAATTAGATTTTTCTCATACTTTTTTTTTTTATCCAAGATTTTTCTCACACTTATAACAAACCCAATCTCTTTCAGAATAGACGTGACACCTAATAGTTTAATACAATGAATATAAATATATATATTTATTTATATGAAAATCAAAAGCCAAAGGCTTGGTACTAGCTGATTTTAGGTGGCGGTGGAATTCCGCTAGCTTGCAGTACAATAAAGCAAAGTGCTACTTAACCATGGACCGGTCCAAGCTAAAGAGCAACAAGCATGGGAATAAAGAAATAATATATAGTTTATTTATTCACTTTTGGAAGTCACTCAGATGCTGCAGCTAACACGAAAATCCAGGCCAACATGTTACTTTAAAGAACAATCCCAACAAAGATTCAAATTCTTCAAGCAATAAGCACAAACCCTCTGATTCTTTTTTCACTTTAAGATACTATTCAAAGTAGGAGGCCTCACTTTTGTCCCCCTCTTCTCTCAACACAAACAATCTTCAGTGTTCAGTCGTCACCTGAACTTTAAGACATTCCAACATCTTTTGCTTTTTTTGGCTTACTTGTACAGCAAATATTCCCTCTGCCTTGTCCGCCTTGTTTGTTTCACAAGCCTCAGAGAGGTTGTGACAGAGAAAAATACTACAGGTTTAACTCAACAGGCTTGTTTTCTTCCTAAAATTATATGACAACTATGGTTTTTCTTGATTTCTTTGTATGCAAGTGTACCAACAATGTGAAACTATACCAAAATTTCAAGTATAAAGAAATGCAAATGTTAAATTCTCTGAAAGCCTTGATCTTCACCAGTAAGAATCTCTCTAATGATTGCTCTTGAAGATCATATATACTTCGATAACTGTATAGACAATGTCCCTGCAATGAGTCTTGTTGTGCATTTTTTTTCCTGGTTTCACCTTCTAGACTGTTGCCTTAGGTTGATTCTCCAATAAGAAATCCAAAGCTTGTAAGGAAATGCAATGGTTATTTTTGAAGAATCAAAAGAAGAATGCCATATATTGATTTTATTTTCTAACTTTGATCTTGCCTCTATTAGTGTTTTGTTGAGGTTATTTTGCGCCTCAACCATAGTTCTTTAGGGTCTGATGATGGACAGCCAAGCTTTGATGATGTCGTGTCCTGCAATAGAGAAGCTAGGCCAGAGTTACTCAAGTCAGGCAAACACTGACTTGAGCATCGGAACGAGTTTCATAATTCTAAATTCGGTGTCCCCCGACCTTGCCTTCTCTATTGCAGGACCTGGCATAGTCAAAGCTTGCCTGTCCATCAGCAGACCTTGAAGAACTATGGTTGAGGCACAAAATAACCTCAACATGCTTAATTTAGGAATAGAAAGGAGGGGAGTTTATATGAATAGCAAAACATAACCTAGTCTAATGCAGTAGCCCTGGATTGGCTTAGTTAGAACAGCCTACCAGATTGTTCAGAACTTCTCTTGAAATGGTTTGCATATATTCTTTTGGTTAAACAGCCTAGCAAAAGAGATTCTAATGCACTGAATTGTACAATCTAGAAACCTGCACTGTCTTTTCTCAAACATAACACAACTAGGAAGATCTTAATTGAGTCCAGTGCAAGATCAAGCATTAATCTTTACTAATAATTGAAACAGTGACTATAATGCTTCAGAGTCATGCTATCTAGATAATAAGGACATTCCCACAGCTAAACAAGTGAGCAGCCTGCATTTCTAGCCTGCTATCCTGTTAAATGAAACAATGGTTAATTGCATTTTAAAAATGTCTTCTTTCTTTTAGAGTCTTGAAAGAAGAACCAATCCAAAGAAACCAAGGTCAGTGCCAGTTTTGGAGGCTGATAGAATTTCTAAGCCAATCCTTTCTGGAATGGAACAGAGTTGCAAAGTAAAATATGGTACTACCGTCACAAAGACAAGAAACTGGAGAGTAAAACTTTCACATACTTGGAGCAGAAACTAGTCCACAACAAAATCAGAAGCAGCCAAAAAAACAAATCTTGTAATCCCAGCAAAAAGGGTAGAAGGAATCGATTATAAAGTAAAATCATAATTGTTTTATCCAAGTTCAATCATTCTTCAAAAACTCCTGGAGTCCAAGAAGAGAAAATGAACATGATTTAGGCATTGAGATAGTTCATACCAGATAATTCGTATAGAAGCAGAAGTTGGTTACGTTTTCAAGTCCAATATCCAAGATCCTACTCCATCATAGGCAAAAATTACATGGTAAGAGTAACTTGTAAAAGGCAAAAATTACATGTAAAGAGTAACTTGTAAAAGGCAAAAATTACATGCAAAGAGTAACTTGTAAAAGGCAAAAATTACATGTAAACACCCAATGCACGTGCTTGGTTCTGTTAGGCAGACAAGATATTCAATCCTTACCAACTCAAAAAACTCAATGACAGATGGATGCCAGTAAGCAAATACTCAAAAATCAGACAATACTAATAAAGTTTACCAATAATTTTGCTTTGAATATTACTGATAATCATAAGAAAATCCACAAAAGTAATCTTCTGAGTCTGACTTTATCTTCTGGTTAATATGAAGAACATAGGCCATGCACTATCAAGGTTCATGATTGTTGACATATTCCTGTTGATAGATTAATATTTTACATGTCTGCCAAGTACAGTTCAATGGTTTCAGTCTCTCCCTTTTCTCAATTAAGCTAAAGCAAAAAAGAGCGCTGGAATCATTATCATCAACAAAGTTTCTCACCTCTATGAATAACTCACTTGTAAATATATACTTACCTCATTCTAAGTCATTATGGTGAACACTGAGAGTGACGGAAACTGAATTAAACTGCCAGAATATAGTATATGACTATATGTATGTATATCGTAAGGCACAAGAAACTCCAGATTCTAGAAGAGAGTGAAATCTTCTAAACCTCACTGTCTCTTGTCAACTTAAGTTCTGAGAAACTTTGTTTGTCAATCTTTACACCAACAAATTTCCCATTTTTTCTCGATCACCATAACCAACATGAATACATTGATTCATATATATAACAAAAATCAGCAACACCCCATCCATAAAAATAATTGTAGTAATCCAGTAATGATGAAAACATTCAGCATTGCATATGAAAACCTCAATATATGCTTACCTGCCATTAACAAGAGCATCAAAAGAGAAAGAAACCAAGTGAGAATATCTAAGTTGTTGTCATCAAGGGAAAGCTTATGGTGTATTGACATCATTCTTGATCTTCTTGGAACTTTTCTGATCAACACAAGGAGGTGGAGCCAATGAAAAGAATGGTGCTGGAGCCGTCAGGGAAAGAAGAAAGAAGGAATTGAGAGGAAAGGTTCTGCTACTGGAGGAGGTGAAGGAGAATGGTGTGTTGCATTGGCTGCAAAAACATAACTACTTGCATGCGGTTGGCTTGACAAAGAAGGAATTGAGATGTTTAGACTAGAACAACTGAACAACCATTGAAGTTGGTGTTGAAGGTAATAAAATTATTGTTAATATCAATGGCTGCTGTTGATGATTTCTTCTTAGTTTACTTAAGGAACGTCCATGGATGAGATGGAAGAGGTTTTGTTTTGTAGGGTGAGTTTTGGAGTTTGGAAGAGAATAAGCTCTTGGTTTTGGCCTTTTTATGTGTCAAGGTATTGGGAGGAAGGAGGAATAATATCATTAACCAATTCAAAACACTTTTTATTTTCTTTTTTTCCTTTATAATTATATTTGTTTCTTCACATTCTTTTTATTTGTTTTTTGAATTTAATTTTTTTTCCTTGAATGAATAATAGGTTTAGGTTTATACAAAGGAGTTAAAAGACAAAATTTTCTCTTCTTAAGTTAAGCGAGATTAATATAGTAATACACATCCTTTATGATATATTTTAAACAAAATTAAGAAAATAAGCAAAACATGTAATAGTAATTTAATTTACTTGTGAAGTTAAAAGATTTTAAATCAGATGAACTTTTTGTGCTACATATATGACTTGCCTATACTTTTTTTTAATTAAATTTTAATATTTTAAAGTTTAATTATTGGAGAAAAATAGCTAAATCACTTCAAAATTGTTGAAATTTGGACAATTTCTTTCCTTTTTCAATCTTATTAGGCAATTAGCTGTCATTAGTGTTGTACCAAAAATAAAATATCTATTTCGGATTTTAAAATTTTATTACTATGAAAATTAAAAAATTTATTAAATTTTTAAAATTAATTATCTAAATTATACTATAACTTATCATTTTCATTTTTTAATTTTGAATAACCAAGCAACCAAAAGGAAGAATCATTTTTTTCATTCTTTTTACTTCCTTATTTTCTCCAATTTATTTTCCCTTTTTTTTCAGTTTTTTTTTGTCTAAGATCCCCCAATATTCGAAAGCCACTTTAAATCTCAACTAATTCGAAATTGAGTTACGGTCGGACCCGATACGAGGAGAGCTCTTTTAATATTATTTTTTTTATTCACAAAACTCAAACTTAAGATCTTAGGGGCATTGAGCCTTTTTTTTTTTTCAGTTTCACCAAATTGATAAATTCCAAATAGGGAGTTCGATGAAAAGTTAGAAAAATTATAAGGTCATATATCCATGAATTAAAAGATAAAAACGAAAAAAGAGGAAAAGGAATACGATGAGAATACGGTGCGTTTAATTAGGGGTTAGATAATAGAATTGGAGTAGTGATGAGCAAGTTAATACGGTGTCGTTCTTCTCCATTCTGAAATCGATTGGACAGAAACCCTAATTTTTGTCGATTTTGATCGAGGTACCTTTTTTCCCCTTTCTTTAGATAAATTTTATCTCTTTTTGAACTTTGATCTATCGAATCGAACAATGTTAAAAAAAAAATAGCTGATTTTTCGAAAAATTGATTTAATTGGGATTTCATTGGCATCAGATTGATGTAGAAGCATTCCCTATCATGCACCTTAAAGTAGCTTTGGGGTTATTATGGTTATTTATGATGTTGGTTAATCAGAGATTGTGTGTATAGTGGGAAACATAGCTGATTTAGTAGTAATTTTATTTTTGGTTCTCTTGAAGAAAAGTTTGGTTCGTTAGCCTGAATATGGTTGTTTCATGTGATTTTGTGTACATTTTTGAAAATATGCGTGATTTAACAAAGCTTTAATTGTTGATTTCTTGAAGAAAATTTTGTTTGTGTAGTTTTGAATATGGTTATTGATGATCTGGGTTCATTACAAATTATGTTGTGTATGTGGTGTAAACTGTAGGTGATTGTAGATGGGAGACGTTGAGAATAGTTTGAAGCTAAAGAGAGTGGTTTTTGTTACAGTGGGAACAACATGTTTCGATGCACTTGTTAAAGTGGTGGATTCTCAGGAAGTTAAGGATGAGTTGTTGAGAAGAGGATATACTCACCTTCTCATTCAAATGGGTAGAGGGTCATATCTTCCTTCAAAGGTATATCAGAACTCAGGATGACCAGTGAGTAGCTCTTGATTTTTAACTTGTATAAGGTGCTGATCAAGATTATTTAATGGGAAGAAATGAAAGTGATACCTCAGTAGAATCCAAATTAATCAATGCCACTACTTTTTTCTGAACTGAATGTTGCTTCCTCTTCTTCCACGTAATCGTATTTTTGTGATTTTCCGAAGTTTTAATTTTGAATGTAGTCTACTGGTGATGACGGATCTTTGGCTGTAGATTACTTCACATTTTCATCAAGCATTGCTGACCATCTGAGATTTGCATCTCTAGTGATCAGTCATGCAGGTAGCTCTTGATTTATTGTTTCCTTTCACTCTGTTATTATCCATCTTTCCTTTGAAAAATTGTATATCACTTGTATTCTTCCTTTGTTCGTACTGCAAATATAGAACATGTTTATCGGATGTTATCTAATTGGTAGGACATAATCTGAAGCACAGTGTATTGTTTTTCCTTCAGAGAAAAGAATATGTGAGGATTTTGGTGTAATCTTAGGATCACAGTATCATGTTATTGCATTGGCTAGATTCACCGTATATGATTAATTTAGTCGTTGGACATAACTCCTTGAGAAAATTCAAGTATAAACTACCACTGAACCTTTTTGTCTCTATACTTTGATCCAAAGATGCTACACAACATTGACATCGCACAACTTCTTGAAGTCATTTGTTACTTAAAAGATTTGTTTTATTATTCTTAAATTCCCATTTTATGGGTTATTGTGTTGTTCTCCCATAGTTGTATATATTTAGATCAGGAAATTCTCTAAAATTTATGAGGAGCTGCTTCCAACTATTGTGCAGGTTCTGGGAGCATATTTGAGGCCTTGAGGCTTGGCAAGCCTCTAATTGTGGTGGTCAATGAAGAATTGATGGATAATCATCAGAGTGAACTAGCAGAAGAACTGGCAGAGAGAAAACATTTATATTATGCTCGTCCTCAGACACTTCACCAAACAATAGCTGGTATGGATTTGAAGTCTATCTTTCCATACTCTGCAGGAGATGCCACATCAGTCGCCAGACTCATAAATAGGTTTCTTGGTTTTCCAGAAGATTGATGAGACTGAAATAAGAAAGTGAGCAGGCCTAGGAGAAACTTATTTCCTATACTTCATGTTCCAAAGTGCTGCTATGGGCTTATTGTGTTTTGTTGAATATACCCAATGGGCCTTAACTGAAGATTTATATTGCAATATTTCCTCCCTGGCAGATAATGCCTCCTGAGTTTGCCTAGATATCATATATTCTTACAATTTGTCACCCATGTGGTGGATAGTCTAAAACTTGTACTGTTATATTAGCTGTTGAAATGGAAATTCTCCGGTCTTTTTTGTTTGAAAGGTACTGATGTCTGTTGATGTCATGGCTTGGCTTCGGCTTGACAGCAGATGATAATTAGTGTATGAAGGAGTCGCGGGTGTCCAAATTTAAGTCCTTTCTTATGCGGGTATAGTAAATGGTAAATAGATGCATGGTGCTATGTGTCTGCTAATGATTGATTGTAAGTAGAAAGTTATTTGCAATCAAGTGACAGGGTCACATGAATTGCAGGTTTTGATGTCGTAGACAACTGAAAGGGAGCTTTAGGTTGAGCTTGCAATGCAGTCGTATCTTGTTTTCATCGGTCCGGACTTGGTCCTACTTGAGTGTGATTCCTTCCAGCTCCAGCTATTAGTACCAAAATGTAACAACCACATGACCTGTTGTGTTTCTTAGAGATGAGCAAGACGAAGCGCTCGAGTAAGAGAGAGAAAGAGAGCCTACCCACCCTTTGTCGATAGGGATATGCTTCTGTTTATACGTTCATGAGGTAGGACAAAGTAGAAAGAACATATTACAAAACTGTGTTCTTTGTGATGTTTCATGATTTTTGCATGGCAACGTTTGTTTAACATTGCTGGTATCTTGAAGTTTGCATTCATGGTAAGAACTTTACATAAGAATCAAAGATAGATTGATGCTTTGTCCTATGTTATGTTAGAAAATTACCCTTGTCTTGTCCTATGTCACAAAAATTATAGAATTGAACAAAGCAAACTGGATTCTTTTATCCTATGACCCTTCTCTTCTGTGCTTATGGGATTATCAACAGTCGTTAACAGGATAATGCAGAAACCAAAAAACAAAGAAATGAAATTGCAACCTTATAACAGCTGGGCAATTAATGTTGGCATTGGAGACTGGAAAGTCAAGCAAGTAGATGATTGGCTGGTACATTTGACCATCCGATGATAGAATCCTGCTTTCCATCAATTCTACGCGGCCATTGCTGATTGGCTTTGGTGTTTCTGCACCTGTGAGTCTATGACAGGTCCAAACTCCCCTATGTAAGATAGCCAACACTGCTATTTCAAATCCCTGGCGAGAACCTTTTAATTGAATTCTGCTCAACTGTCCAATCTGAGTAGACCATTTTGGTAGCAAAGCTCAGGTAATTTCCTACACATGGTGCTGACAGATTCCACCATAGCCTTTCCTTCTTGAGGGTCAACAGGTCATTTTGTGGAACTTATCATAAAAATCACCCAAGGATAGGAGTATAATCGAGATGGTACCGGTTAAATTTGAGATATTTAAATTCAAACTTAATTAATTTTTATAATACTCGAATTCGATTAACTATTCAATTATTTTAATTTATGTTATCTGATATTCAATTATTTTAATTTATGTTATCTGAACTCTAATCTTATAAAATAGAAAATATCTGTTTAATTATCCGAATTCCAAACCGGTTAATTATCCGTTTATTAAGTTAAAGTTTGACTTTCAAATTTAAACTTAAAATCAGTTTCGGAATACTTAATTAAAAAAATGAAATTAATCAATATAACTTAACTCATAAAAATAAATTAAAATTAAAAATTATAATTACAATATTTAATGAATTTATTTAATTAAATACACATTAATAATAAATAATTTATATATAAAAAATATAAATATTATATTAATTAATTATTATTTATAATCGGATTAGAGTAGCAGGTATCCTAAAATAACTATCCGAATCTTTGACGGATGGTAATTTTATTACCCGAACTCGATTATATACTACCTTAATCATACTTAAATCAATCAAATAGTGTTGGACACTCGCTTATAAGGTACCCATTACCATCCCAACTCAAGGATAAGAACTAAGACACCTTCTACACGATATAGCCATGACTTGTGGTTGGCTGCATGATCGTGTTGTTTGGGCTCTGATTCCAATGTTTAAAATGGATCCATTATTTAAACTTTGTGCAAGTTCTTTTCTTATACTTGGAAGGTTTATCCCGGGCAGGAATCTGTGGGTCCAAAGTTAAGGACATGGATGACCCAAGTTTTGCAATACACAGGTCGATTATTAGCAAATGATTCGGACACAAGTAACTGATGTGAAATGGTAGCTAAAACTTCCAGGCTTTTCTGGTACAAAGACACTGACATTTCCCTGGAAACTTACAAAAGAATGGACGAATGAAGTACACAAGACACTTGTTTTATCACAAGGGGGAGAGAGAAAAGAGAGCTGATTTTTGGCCATGCAGGTTAATATGGCCTCCTAATAAGAAAAACTCAACACATTCCTTTCTCCGAAAACCGTACCCTTCCTCTTTCCTTTTTGTTCTCTCCTTTTCTCTCTTGTTTGTTGCATTGCTTTTTCAGGTCATGGAACATAGCAACACTGCTGTTACCGCAGCACCAACTGCAGTGCCACCAGGGATTTTTACTGCAAGAAACCATACTCATCACAAGCATCATCATTTCCATTCTGAATCTCAAAACCATCACCACAGAAACTTCATTTCCTTAAACTCCATCACCATAACCATCATCTCCATCATCTCAGTTGTCGTGGTTTTGGCGATATTTCTGATTATAGTAATGCTCCGTAGACTTAAATCTGTCAGAAAGCATGGCAGCTGCAAGGAAAGTAGCGGGACTGGCATCAACAACACAAACAGCAGGTTCATTGCTCATGCTACTATAGACTTCAATTCTAGTCCTGGTAAGTCTCCATTTCCAAAACTTATGTGATTTTCATATTATAATCTCATTTTTTAGGAAACTGAACATGGTTTCTTTGACTGTCATCTCACTTTTCGAATCTGAATCATTTGTATGCATTTTCAAATGAGCTTTCTCATCTTCCTATTAATGAAAATGGTTAATGTTTTGTATGACCAAACATACCATTGAAATTGATTATACATATGATTGTTTGGACTGATCAAACCTGGCAATTGTAACTTCTTTAGCATATCTTTTTTTATTATTGTCTTTTTGGAATGTATACAAACTTTTAGCTTAGAGGGAACTTTGATGCAATAGTAAAGGTTATTCTCTTGTGATTTGGAGGGCGTGGGTTTTAGTAGAAACAGCCACTCTGTTAATGCAAACCGAAGACTGTGTACAAATGATCCTCTCCAGATCCCATAATGTAGGAGCCTTGTGCATTGGATTGTCTTCTTCTTTATACAAACTTTGATCTTGGGATGCCTGAAAATGGAACAGATGTGAAGGCGAAGTGTCTATATGGAGGAAGTATGCGCACACCTCCAACTCCAAGCAGATATAGAGGGGTCCAAGTTTTCACTTACAGGGAGCTAGAATTGGCAACTGATAACTTCAATGAGGTAAACCTGATTGGCAATGGAAGGTTTGGTATGGTGTATAAAGGAGTCCTTGCTGATGGCACTGTGGCTGCAATTAAGAAGCTTCACAGAGATGGAAAGAAATGGGAGCGTGCTTTCAGGATGGAGGTGAATTACTTCATTTATTATCCTTGTCACCAACATGTTTTCTGTCAGATATTCATAACTTTTTGTCAGGTCTATAGGTTTGATCTTCTGGTTTTTAAAGTCAACAGATTGAATTGTTTAAGTTAAATTACAGATTACTAACAATACAGTCAACAGTATTATATTGTTATCTTTCATTAATATATTCAAACTTGTAAATTCTGTTCAATCTTGCACATGCGGTTGTTGCAGGTTGATCTGCTAAGCCGCTTGAACTCTCCCTACTTAGTGGAGCTTTTAGGTTACTGTGCTGACCAGCACCATAGGCTTCTGATATTTGAATTCATGCCTAATGGTACTCTCCAGCAGCATCTTCATCATCCCAGCAGTCAACATAGGCCGTTGGATTGGGGAACCAGGTTAAGGATAGCCCTTGATTGTGCTAGAGCCCTTGAGTTCCTCCATGAGCATGCTATCCCCACTGTTATCCACCGTGACTTCAAGTGCACCAACGTGCTGCTAGATCAAAACCTCCGAGCCAAGGTGTGCGATTTCGGGTTGGCCAAAATGGGCTCGGACAAGATCAACGGTCAGATTTCAGCACCCGTGTTGGGGACCACTGGATATCTAGCTCCAGAGTGAGTCCTCCATCAAGTGTCATGCTCATGCATCTGTAATTCAATTTCAGATTATCACCTGCCATACCCATGAATATGCAACATTATGCACAAACTTGCACCCGGGGCATTTACCAAGGTCCTTATTACACGGCTGTAATAAAGATTGTTTGGATAAACAATCTTAATAAACAACAATACTTAAGTCGGTGAAAAATGTATAGCATTGGCAAGAATGAGCAAGCTGTTTTTTGAATTTTCTGTCGTTTTGGCACTGCAGATATGGTTCAACAGGCAAACTTACTACAAAATCGGATGTCTACAGCTATGGTGTGGTGCTCTTACAGCTTTTAACAGGCCGAGTCCCGGTTGACATCAAGAGGCCTCCAGGAGAACATGTCCTTGTTTTATGGGTTAGTGGCCAAAACCCCTCATTCCTTTTGTTCTTCATGTGTTCTTCGTATTCTTCAAGTTCTTATTGAATCTCATCTTCTTTCGGTAAGGTTGATACCGGATTGTTAAGTGATGTTTCAACATTTGATGATTTAACAGGCACTTCCAAGGCTAACCGACAGAGATAAAGTAGATGAAATGGTCGATCCAGCTATACAAGGACAGTATTCAAAGAAGGATCTAATCCAGGTGAAGTTTGTTTCTATGGTATCAGTTTTGTGCTTGTCACATGTGACAAAACTTATATTTATCCTGCCATGTTTGCTCCACAGGTAGCTGCCATTGCTGCAATGTGTGTGCAACCAGAAGCCGATTACCGACCTTTAATGGTGGATGTTGTACAGTCACTAATCCCTTTAGTTAAAAATTTCAATCCCATTAGTTCCTCTGGTTCCTCTAGATTTCATTGTGAAACCTCCAGTTCCAAGTGTTAGTAATGCCATTGAGAATTGCTGATCCGAAACAGTCTTAGCAAACGAGGTTGTTTCCTTGCATAAGAAGTAGAAGCGGTTTAGACAGCATCTGGTTCTTCTGCAATTGAATTAGAAGGAAGTGATGGACTCATATCTGGAACATAACCCTGATTTTCCATCAGCCACAGACAAGCTTCTTTACATTTATATTCTTGTATAATTTTGTTGTAAAAGGATTAATGAAGGCAATACTATTTTCTCTTCTGTCTTGGAAATTTCTCAGGAGGCAAGTAAATGTGAAAAGAGAATTTGTTGTAGCATTCTGCAATTGAGGGTGAGTTTTAGTGCAATGGTAAGCTATTTTTTGTAACTTAGAGGTAAATAGATTACAAATTCAAATCATGAAAATAACTTATCTGATAATGCAAAAAGAAAGCTGCATAAATACGATCCTCTGCAAATTTCATAATATAGAAGATTTATGCATTGGATTTCCCTTTATTATGCAATTCAATAATGCACGGTGCAATCACAAGAAACATTCGGAATTGTGACCTAGATCTCACATTCAAAAAAGAGTAAAATCAATTTATGATGCTTTTATATTGTGAGATCTAAAGATTATATGTACGAATTTTTTTTATGATAAGATAAAGATTGTTTTAATGATGTAAATATGATTTCGAGGTAAAAAAACAAAAAACTTTTATCATTATGCGAAAGCCCCAGCATTTGAATATTATTATAAGATAAAAAGAATTGAAAGAAAAAAGCACAGCCTATTACTAGGTTCATCGATGCCTTGTTGGGTCCACATAAAAACCAGAATTTCTACCAGTACAATTTGTCTGATTCTGTGCAACTACTTGTATGTTTCTTTTTCTACATATATAGGCTAGAGAGAATAACTTTTTCTAATCCTAGATTTGCCCAATGAAAGATGAATTTCCATCTTCCTCTATGGAAGAAGAAATGATAAATCCAAGAAAAATGGAGAAACAGTAGGTTGACAGTTGCAGAACCCAATGAATTCTTTGAAGCAAAGTGAGAATGTCAGCTTGATAAAGAGAATATTGCTATCTATCAGCAGCTATGAAACCAGTAAACTGGGAATCTATATGCCCCAGAAGGCTCACAGGGAAGAGACAAAATTATTGTTAGTGGCGCATTGAAGATTGCAGAAGATAGAGACCAATTATTGATGCTTGAAAGTAGTGCTGATGAATCAAGCCAGGTCTTCCGTTGAAAAGCACAAGACCTTGGACAGCATAAAGGACTGTACCATACATACAGTATTTTGATGGTGATGTACTTTACAGGCTACCAAAATAGAGGAAAGTGTCCCAATTTAACAGCATGGCACATTGAAAAGTAAATCTTGGTGTACTTTCCATTCAAATTTGCTAAGGTCATTTTGGGATCAACCTTAATTCTTAAGGTGGAGCTAGAGATGGCAATGGGTATCATATAAATGGGTATCTGGTGCTACCCAACCCGTTTAAGTAGGATTAGGGTAGCGTATAATCGGGTTCGGATAGGGTTCGGATAGGGTTCGGATAGTGAAATTATTATCCGTCACGGGTTAGGATAGGGTTCGGGTAGTTACCTTAGGCTACCCGCTATCCAAACCCGATTATAAATAATAATTAATTAATACAATACTTACATTTTTTATATATCAATTATTTATTATTAATGTTTTATTTAATTAAATTAAATCATTATATATTATAATTATGATTTTTAACTTTAATTTATTTTTATGAGTTAAATTAAATTTATTAATATAATGTTTTAAATAAGTTATTCTAAAATTAATTTTAATTTTAAATTTAAAAATCAAACTTTGACTTAATAAACGGGTAGTTAAACTGATTCGGGTAGTTAAACGGGTATTTATATTTTATAGGGTTAGAATTCGGGTAGCATAAATAAAAATAATCGGGTAGTTAATCGGGTTAGGGTATTATTAAAATTAATCGAGTTCGGGTTCGGATATCCCAAATCTAACGGATACCCAACCCGTTTACATCTCTAGGTGGAGCTGCTAGGTAAGTGATTTATTATGTCGCTGTAGTTGGGATTTCGAGATGTACTCCAATACTTAAAATTAGTGTTTGAGAAAAAAAGTTTCTGAGTAGATGGAAAAGAGAAAACTATAGAGTTCAAGAGAGTTGTGAAAGTAAAGAGTTTGTATGTATCTCGAGATCTGTCTCTTATACCTGTATTGTTGTTAAGTTCTATCATTTTTACAGAATGCATAACTCAAGTACTCCAGGCGAGCATTGGTTTACAAGAGTGATAAAGATTTGACACGTACGAATTGAATTGAAACCCTAAGTGACATGGGCCTAGTACTCTATTTGGCCCGAAGGTACTTGGGTTGGGGTCTAAAAAGATTAAATTCTGGCATTGGTGAGGATAATGACTAAAGCAGTTGAATGAGTTTGCATCTTTCAAGGTTTCAGCACTCTTGTTGCTCCATCATTTTCACCCTGATCTGGAATTGGGTTTTGTTTTAGCCTCTCAGTAATGGTAAGTCAAGCACATGGCAAGAAAACCATAGAATAGTAATATTCTTTCTTCTATGCAAAAGGATGAGTAGATTGAACCAATGAAACATTGTTTCATAGTCACTAGCCAACACAAAGTTGTTAGGGAATTTCTCTTTCTATGTCTTCTAAACAAAGGAAACAAACCCTCTTTAAAATTTCATGCATAATTATGTTGGTTTCTCCAAGGGTATACTGTATACACCTATCTAATCTTAGGGTGGAGTTAATCCACATAATTCTTGTTAATCTAGATTAGAAATGACAATTTTAGATATAACGTGATGACATGATACAAAAATTATACAAAAATAACACACGAATTAAAATTTGATAATTTGTTTTTGGCGTGTCCAGAAAATTTTTGATATAAAAATTTTATGTTTTGCATGATACAATCACGATCGTATATACAATACAAATATGAAATATAGACATAAATCATCAAGTTTATCCTAGATGTTAAGCATTTGGACCATCACATAAATGAAAGATGTAATGTTAGCAAATGACTCGATGAGCTTTGTAGAGTGGGGATGATCTCACCTATAGACAAGGCTTTAAGAAAAGAAGATTGAAAAGGCAGCCTAATTCTGGCTTCTGGCATATCCCCACGAACTAGCTGGAAGCACAAGCTCATGCGAGTATTGGCTCAGTTACAATGGGAATGGCTATTGTCTGATAAAGGTGGCTTTTTGACATGTGCTAAATCATTTCAATATCACAGTAGAGTCAGAGACGGGTTATAACATGGATAATTTTTTAAATGAATGATTAAAAAAATTACAATATGTAAGATTTGAAATCAAATTCAAACAATATCAATTTCATCGTAACAGAATTAAATTTGGCTTTGAGGAGAGAAGCAATTTTTCTAAGGCCATTATAACTTGCAAAATCTAAAATTCTTCAAATAAGAAATAATGAAAATATAATGTGCAAAAACATTTTATAATTGATTAATAATTTTGGTATTTAGTTTAAATACTTATAACTATTTTGTTTTATAACTATTTCAAACATATATTTTTGTTTAAACATAATTATTTAGAATATTATTTTCATTCATATTTAAAAATAACTAAAAATTACAATGCAAAAAAAATTAAATCTAAAACAATTCTCAAGCACTTGACCCACATTATATCACTTATAACCTAATTACTATAGATATATGCAATTTTTTATATAAAAAATTGTAATCATAAACCGAAAAAAATTGTAATCAAAAAATAAAAAATAATGATAGTAAGTGTTGAGATTTGATTACTAAATTTATTAAAAAAATCATCTTTTTAAAAGAATTACATGAATCAACTAAATTAAACCCGATATTCACATTGTCTCTTTTATAATTTCTATAATAGTTATCGTAACGGCTTCGCGCTCGACGAATTTTTGAAAAACATTTTAAAAACAAATGAAGTCGCCACCAATCTTTTTTGACTAGGTGTAATTGGCCACCTAAAAATCTTATCTTTTCAACAAAACCTTAAAAACAATTAAGTTTTATTAAAAAGATAGCTTTTGGTCTGCGAAAACAAAATCGGGTCCGAGAGTACGGTTAAGCGTGGGGAAGGATTAGCACCCCCACGACGCCCGTTAAAAAACGGTACCATAGTAATCATGTGTTATCCTTTGATTTTAATGAAATGGTCTTAATTTAATATTTAAAAATAATTCCTATTTTATTGCAATCAATTTTATTCTTTTTATTTTGAAACATTTAAATATTATTTTTTATTTGAAATAAGTGAAAATATTTTGTATTGAAAATTATTCCGAAGTACCCCAATACTCTGGTAGCATTTCGGATAATTTCCTCACCTAGAGATTTCTTAAGAATCACTACTTGTGAGTTCTATAGAATCTCATCATCAGAAGATTCACACTCGTTTCAAAAATTATTATGAATGTAAATGATGCAAACAGATAATAAATGATGCAATTGAATATTTTGGATTTTTTACATAAATATTTCTTTATTTATTTTAAATAAAAATTCTTATTATTCAAAAATTGCATTAAGTATCCCAATACTCTGATAACACTTAGTGAACTTCTCTTACCTAGGGATCAGTCAAGAAATCACTACTTGTGAGTTTCATGACATCCCATCATCGGACGATTTGTTTACTTAAATTTAAATTTTATTATTTATTTTCTTTTCTTATTTTCTTTTAAAAAAACTTATTTATTTTTATCTTTTAATAAAAATTTAAATTATTGAAAAATCATACTAAATATCCCAATACTCTGGTAACATTTAGTACGACTCTTCTCACCTAAGGATCAGTCAAGAAATCACTACTTGTGAGTTTCATGGCATCCCAGCATCGGACAAATATTTAATTAAATTTAATTTTTATTATTAATTTCCTTTTTCAATTTTCTCTTAAAAAACTTATTTATTTTTATTTTTAATAAAAAATAAATTATTGAAAAATCATACTAAGTATCCCAATACTCTGGTAACATTTAGTATGACTCTTCTCACCTAGGGATCAGTTAAGAAATCACTACTTGTGAGTTTCATAACATCCCATCATCGGAAGATTTGTTTGCTTAAATTTAAATTTTATTATTTATTTCCTTTTCTTATTTTCTTTTAAAAACTCATTTATTTTTATTTTTAATAAAAATTTAAATTATTGAAAAATCATACTAAATATTCCAATACTCTGATAACATTTAATACAACTCTTCTCACCTAGGGATCAGTTAAGAAATCACTACTTGTGAGTTTCATGACATCCCATCATCGGAAGATCTACATTTATTTTGAAATTTGAAATTATATTTTAGATTTATTATCTTGATTCCTTCAATTACTCCCTTTTAATAAAATTCTATTACTTATTTGATTAATTTAATTACCATTCTTTACCTTTGGAAACTTTACTATGATTAATTTTTATTGGTTTAATTATTTTGTATACTTTTTATTATTATTATTATGTATATATTTTTCAAAAATAAGCATGAAATTGATATATTGAGAAATAATATCGAATATCCCAATACTCTGGTAACATTCGGTATAATTCTTCTCACATAAAGTTTTTCGAAGAATCGCTACTTGCGAGTTCTACGAAGACTTATCATTGGGATTTCATACTTATTTTATTTTATTTTTATTGATTGATTTATTTATTTATTTTACTCTTATTCTTTATTTATTATTATTATTTTTTCCTTAACTCACATTTCATTTTTCTTAGCAAATTGTCAAATAAAAATTTATTTTATTTTAAAGCTATGTTTTTATGTATACTTTATGTGTGTGTGTGTGTGTGTGTGTATTTATATATTCCATGTACAATATATATATATATGTGTGTGTGTGTGTGTGTGCGCGCGCGCGCGCGCTTTAAAGCTATATACATTTTATATATTTACATATATGTATTTTACACATTTATCTATATACATTTTAAAACTATATATTTAAATATATATATATTGTATATTTATTATTATATGTATTTTATGTACATAAAATTTATATACTTTAAAATTGTGTATTTTACATATTTTATATTTATTTATCTTTTCTTTTAAAACTATATGTTTAATTTATTTTATTATATTTTTATATATTATATTATTCTATTTATTTATTTACTTATTATTTTTTCCATGATAATACATTAAAAACACCTAAACAAATTATTCTATAAAACAGATAAATGAATAAATAAAATGAAAAAGGAAATATACCCAAAACAGCCCAAAAGTCAGGCCCAAACAACCAGGAGCAGGCTGAAGCAGCTGGGTCGGATCGCGATGTGGGTCGGGTCGCCGCGCGGGTCGCGAGCAGATAGCAGAGTCGGGTTGCTGGACGGGGTGCGCGGATTTCGAGTCGGGTCGAACGTGGAGCGCGGATCCTTCAGCCTCCAAAACGCCGTGTTTCAGTCTGCTATAAAAGGCCATATTTTTTTTGTTAATTCCTCATTTCCACCAAATTCCCAAAAAAAATCCCAAAAGATTTCAAAAACCCTCTCACCCCTTCAAACACCGAACGGCTGCCGGCCGCCGTGCACCGTCGTACGCCGGTCGCCGGTGGTCTCTCCGACACCTAAAAATGCTCCTCTTTCCCTCCTCTAACTAGATCTAGGCTTCGTTTCTCCCAAAAACAATCCTAAGTCCTTAGATCTAACTTAGACCGAGAGCTTTTCCCCTTTTTTGTTTCCTTTCTTAGATCTGGATCTTATTACGGTTTTGGTTTTATGTTGTGGTTGTTTTCTTTGTTTGCAGGTATTTAGGAACTTATTTGATTTTTTTTGGGGTTAAGGCTTTAGATCTGGGATTCTAGGGTCTCGGGTTTGTGGGTTTTTTGTGGTTTTGGTGATGATGGTGAACGAAGGTTTGGTAGGCGAGTGTGTGGTGGTTTTGGGGATGGTGTGATAATGTCGGTGGTGGAGACTGGGACAGAGGTGGTTCACGGTGGTGCTTTGGTGTTTCGGAGGTGGTGTTTAGTGGGTTGCGAGTGTTCACGGTGGTGGGAATGAGGCTATGAGGGGCTAAGCTGGGTTCGTTGGCAGGGACCAAAATGGTGAGGTTTGGTAATGATGGCAGTGGCGATAGGTGCTGTTGGGGATGGTAGCAATAGGTCTCGGCTTTGGGTTCTGGGTTTTGCGTTGAAGAGGGCGGAGAAGGGTGGGAGAGCAAAATGGCGGTGAGGATGGTCTGCGTTGCAAGAGGAGAAGAACCAAAAATGGCTCCTCTTCGGCTGTAAGGCAGTGCTCATTTTAATCGAAATTAGAGAACCTTTCTTAGTCCAATATTTGGCTTTTGTCCATCAGATTTTTACACAAAATCAGTCATTTAGGTGTTTGATCATTGGAATGGGGTTTGGTTGACTGGTTTTCATGGGAATGGGTGAATTGCAGAACAGTGGGCGGCTAGAAGGGGCGACGAGAGGGTGGCTGGCAATGGGAATGTCATTTCCCACTAAATGTGATTGAAAACAAATAAATAAAAAAAATAATAAATAAAAAATAATAATAATAATAACAATAATAAAAACAGATAATAATAATAATAAATAAAAGTAATAGAGATAATAATAATAATAATAATAATAACAAATAATACAAATAACAACAAAATAAATAAATAAAAGATAAAATAAAATAAAATAAGAAAAATAATAATGATAAAAATAAATAGATGAAAATAAAAATAAAACCAAATTTAGCCCATTTTAATGGGCATTGAAGCTCATTCCTTAATTTGAATTGGGCTGGATTAATGAAGCCCAAAATCTAAAATAGGCAAATGATAAGTATTAAATTTATAAAAATGATTTGTAAATTCGGACAAAATTAGGTGTCTACAATAGTTCTTTCTATATAACTTGTGATGTAAATGTTGAATTATCTCAATAATGTGGATTAATTAAGTGTAATTAATATCATATAAATTAATTTGGTAATATATTTTGTATAAGGTGTGACCATAAATATACATAATATATTTATATTATACATGTATTAATCCTTAATGAGACGGATTAATACATGATTCAGAATATAAGGGTCCCTGCCCTTGGCACCTATATATAAGCAACAGTATAGCCCATTGATACAGTAGCATTTTGGAGAGAGGTGAACAAGGGCAGCTCTCCCTCTCCTTCTCTCCCGTTTCTCACCATCACTCACCATCATCATCCTCTTCTCCCTCTACAGCTGAGACCACCGTGGATAGTGGCTGGCACGAGCAGATCGACTGCATCTTCCTCTAGCTGGCAGAGGCGGAAATGGTGGTTGTATGGTGGGTTTTGGCTCAACCCACCCAAGGTAAGTTTTCTCCTTTTGTAATTGTGCTAATGGGCTTTGGTGGATGTTTTAATTCCAACAATTGGTATCAGAGCATGTCCACTTCAAAGCCATTGGCCATTTTCGATTAAGAAAAGAGATCTATACATTTTTTATTTTTTGGGTTTATTTCAGATTTATTGAAAACACATGAAATTTATGCATTTTTGAGCCAAATGAATGCAAGATATTAGTTGTATGATGTTTAAGGATGAAGAACCATTTTATTTCGGACCGAAAATGGTTGAATGGAGAGAGAAAATGCCGGGTCGGGTCAAATGACCCATTTTTTCTGCGTTTTTGCCCGTTTTAGGCGAGAAGACGACGGGCGCGTGCAACCCACGCGCCCGATAGCTGTAGAAAGGCGCCTCAGGGCACCATGCGTGATGAAGCGGGCGCGTGTGGACATCTGAAAATTAAAAAGAAAAAAACATTTTATTTTTCAGCCACTTGGGCCGTACAGTTTGGGCCCTTCATTTTGGTTTTCTGGGCTCGTTTTTTTGGGTCCATTTTTTGTTGTTTTATGGGTTGTTGCTATTTTTTTTTTATTTGGGCCACTTCATTAAATTTAATTGGGGCCACCATTTCATTTGGATCATTTTGATTATTTTTTTTTCTTTAGCTATTTCATTTAAATTAAATTAGCCATTCGCTTTGAAATTTATTTTGGCCATCTAGTTTAATTATTTAATTTTAAGCCAAAATAATTTTGTGATATTATGGGTATTATTTATTCAATTATTTTAATTGGCAATTTAGTATTAATTAATTTTGAGCAATTAAAATTAATTAATTTTAGGACCATTTTGCTTAATTAATTTAGGAGTCATCTTGCTTAATTAATTTTATTTGGCTATTAAATTTGGATCAATTATTGGCCATTTTGTATAATTAATTAAAAGGCTATTTTAGATTATGATTTTAAAGGGCCATGTTGATTAATTAATTATGGGCCATTTGGTTAATTAATTTTGGACAATTTTGGTCATAAGCCAAAAATTTATTTAATAGCCATAATTAGTTATTAAGCTCAAAATTAATGTGATATAAGTGAATTCTTTTGGAGGAATTAATTTTGAAGTAATTTATAGAAATTTAATTACTCATTTAATTCATAATTCAATTAAATTTTGAAATATATACTCATGCCCATAAGTTACTAATATTTGGCCTAATTAAATAAGTTTAAATAAATTATTAGGGTATTTTGTTGAGCCATTTTGGATTATGGTTTACCCATTCGTTAATAATTTATTTAAATAAATAAACTCTCTAAAATTAAAATTGCCTTATTATTTGAATATTCACATTTAAGTGAAATTATTTTTAATTAATTACTGTTGAGCCTGAATTTACTACATATGCTTTAGGAATTGCATATTTCGGGTGTAGTTAATTCTAGTCAACAAATTTTGTGAATATTCTTAAAATTATAAATCATTAATTGGAGTGACTAGTACTTGCCTGTCGCAGTAATAGTCATGAAGATTTTTTGACGATTTATTCTGATAATTTTAAGGATATAATAATAAGGCAATGCATAGTGATAGTTGCAGTTGCATAAATTTACTGAGGTCTCTAGAAGTGGCTAGTCTCTCCCTGTTGGATTGTTAGTTGCTTTTAGAAATGCTTGAGATTGAGAGGATTCTGGTTGGGATATGACACGGTCTTCCTACCCTGTCAGTGGGCGATCATTCAGGTTGTATTCAACTAGTTTTGTCTTATCCTCGGTAGTGTATTATAGAATTTATCGAGTCATTCCACTAGCCTCCATATTGTGCAACTATCACATATCGAATTTCTAGCAGGATCAAATTAAATAGATAGTATGAATTATTCTCTACGATTATAGACATATTGAACTAGGAAGTAGTCTCGAGAGTTGATCTATCTTCTATACCCAATAATGTGAGCTTTTTGAGGACAAAATATTTGAAATTTCAGGAACACTCAAGTGGAAATTCTCTGATTATATAATGTACACCATGAAAGAGTACATCAGAGGAACTGTTCCAATTATGAATAACCAAGAAGTATTTATGGATGCCATTAGAAAATAGTTCGCATAAGATGGATAAAGGTTGCTATAGGATTTTGATTCCATATATGGCAGATTCAGTACTACTTCTTTCTGGGATGGAGAATTGGAGATCTTCCAGTTTTACAGATCTCATTTAATGCAGAAGGAAGTATGGCATTTTAATATCAAAATTGATATTATCATTCAAGAGTGGGAGATCTTTCGAGTTAACAGATCTCATTTAGCCATAATGATGACATATGCCAACATTACTGCCGGAAGGAAATATTATTAAGAAGTCTCAATAAAAGATCATTTTAGAAGAAGAAATTTGCCAAGTCTATTTCCCATTTTAGTTCCACCAACACTTCTAAATATCAATGTGTGCCACTTCTGTGATAATCTTGGGCACAAGAGGGTAGTTTGCAAGAAGTCTTCTAGATTGGGATGTGTAAAGGCATTCCGTTAGCTTTTATTTTGAATCCAATCTAGGGGATATGCCCTCTAACTATTGGTGTTTCGATACTAGTGTTATTATTGATAAAGTCATAAGCAACCGGAGACCAAATAAAGGAAAATTGTTGTAAATTGGGATTATAGAGTTAGAATCCATACTGAAAACATAGCCAGATTGTTGTTACATTTTGAAGACAGTTTTGCAACTACTGCTGGTTTATACTTTTCATTTCGATAACAGAAAAGTATTTTGCTTAGTAACAACATATATATTGATTCTGGCGTTTTGTGTGATGGATACACAATGGACTTGTACCCCAACATTGGGCAAATTTTCTTTATTTGTGAATGATGTGACTATTGATTCTGATTATAGTAGAATAGATAAGAAATCTATCAAGTAGTGGCGTAAGAGTTAGGGACATTTTGAAGCACATGTAGGATTGTATTAAGGGAAATCTCGCTGCTAATATTAGGGATGTGATTAGCAGATATTGAGATGTTTAGGAGCTGATATATACTGACAGTTGTAAATCATATTCATATACTGTAGTCAATGGATATAAATGTTTCATCATTTTCACTAAAGACCATTTTAATGTAGGTCAATAGAGCAAAAGATCTGATCTTATAGAGGCCTTAAGCATTCTGATTAACTCCGCTGCGCTGCTTAAGGCAATGATCAGACAGTAGTGATGAATATTATGTTCGGTATAATGAAGCTAGGCGAAATCATATACCGGTTTTCGGTTAAGTGCACTATAAGATTATATATTGACGCCTAGTGTACGGTGCTTGGAATATTGAAAGAGAATGAGATTGCAGTAATAATCATTCGTACATTTTGATATAGTACGATTTATGTTGATCACTCCAAATTTTCAAAATTCGGGTGGAGTGAAGTTATGAACACTGCAACTCACATTCAAAGTTGATCTCCAAGCAAAACCAGTTCCTAAAAGCATCACAAGTTATAGTCAGACAAGAAGCTGAGTTTAGTGCTGCTTTCTGTGTTTAGGGTTATAAAGTTAGGCAAAAGGCCCATAACCCGCAGTCAAGAAAACTTGACCAGAAAACTATCAGCGGCAATTCTGTTGAATGTTGCATCGGCTAGAAAGATTCTAGATTTTCGTTTCTCGTTATGTGATACTAGAATCATTAAGTCTGACAATGCAATCTATTTAGAGGATGACTTAAAAAGTGAGAGTTGCGAACTCCACAGTCATTGTTGAAGTACATTTTGTTGTGCCAGTTCCATATGCGTGTTACCATTAGATGTTGAAAAGCCACAAACCAAAGGAGACTCAAAAGATTATGTAGATGATTCAAAGCCAAATTTAGCCAAGGCTTTAAATAATAAGAAGGAATTTGTTTTGTGAAAACCTTATTTCTTGTTTCTACCTAAGATTCTTTTAGAATCATGATGGCAATTGGTAGCTCGTTTCAATTAAAAGCTACATCTTGGACAGTAATATGTTTAAAAGAAGCAACCTAAAATTTTGTGGTTCATAAGATAGAACATAAAATATGTGAACTCAAGGAGTTCATTTATGAACATTAAAAGGCATCCAGATTGTAATATACATAAAGTTTGATGAGATTGTCACTTTGAGGAAAACATTGTCGTTTGATAATTGGATCTATTGCAAGATCAGTGGGAGCAGTTATGTGTTATTTGTGCTCTAAATTGATGATATCAAATAGCAGCCAGTAGCACTGACCTAATGTATGAGATAAGATTCATGTCGTCATGCCACTTTAGGATGAAGAATCTAAGTGAGGCTTTATTTTATTTTAAGAATTGAGATTCTTCGTGACATATCAATAGGCATACATTATTGGTCTCATAGAACCTACATTGAGTGTTGAGTAGGTTTATTGTATGTTGTTCTCCTAATAAGACGTCATTTAGTGAAAAGTGACATATTGTGAAAATCTCAAAGTCCTTGAGATGATAATGAAAGAGCTCATATCGAGTGTTATGTATGCCTTATTATGGGTAATTATTGTATGCTCAAGTTTATACACATTTGGATATTGTATATATTATAGATGTAATTTGGAGATACTTGAGCGATCCTACAAATAGAGAACTGGAAGCTATAAAGAGAGTATTTGGATATTGACAAATTTGACATTCTGGGTTTGGTCAGATATTCTGATATTGATTTTGTATGCTATCCAGTTGTTGAAAATTATGTTGGTTATATATATATTTATGGACATAAAGGAGTTGTATTTTGGAAAGTGTAAAGCAAACACTTACAGTATCCTTGATTGTGGAGGCTAAATATGTAGAATGTTGTAAAGCTACTTGATGGGCCAGTTAGGCTGTAGAATTTCGTCTCAGGGCTTGTTTCTATGGTTGCCATTTCAAAGTCTTGAAGATGTACTACAGTAATGCTGCAGCAAGTACTTGCTCTCTCAAAATACTAGGAGTTCCTCACACTCCAAATATTGAGATATCATCATTCGATTTGTTAGAGAGATAATGGAATCCATTGCTTGATTAGATTGTAAAGCACATAGTTTAAAGAGCTCATTCTAGCTAACTGAAAGTTTGGCTGCTAAAGTGCTTTGACGACATAGCACTTGTATGAGGCATATGGAGCCATTTGCTGTATTAAGTTAGTGGGAGCTCTATAATGAAATCAACTGAAATTGTATGGATGGATTCCTACTTGCCATTTATGCATATTCTATTTATGCGTATTTTGGCGCATATGGCAATTTGTTGGATAAGACATTCTGTATTAGTCTCATATGCTTCTGTTGAAGCAATGCATTATTCGGTTTAGATGTATGGACCTAATGGAAATGGAAATGGAAATGGATATTGATTTTGTTTTTATATCATTTCCATTTCACACTAATACTACTATTTTGTTGAAGTCTTTATAAGTTTACGCATTTGTACCCTGTCGGTATGATGCATTCTGAAGCTTATAAAGGCTTATTGTTGTTAAAGTATTTGTAAGCCAACGCATTTGTACCCATTCGGTACAATGTATTTAGAGGTCTTACGAATACATATTGAGATTATATGATATATTTTGTTAATTAACTTAATTGTCCAAGTGGGAGAATGTTGAATTATCTCAATAATGTGGATTAATTAAGTGTAATTAATATCATATAAATTAAATTGATAGTATATTTTGTATAAGGTGTGACAATAAATATACATAATATATTTATATTATACATGTATTAATCCTTAATGGGACGGATTAATACATGATTCAGAATATAAGGGGCCCCTGCCCTTGGCACCAATATATAAGCAACAGTATAGCCCATTGATACAGTAGCATTTTGGAGAGAGGTGAACAAGGGCAGCTCTCCCTCTCCTTCTCTCCCGTTTCTCACCATCACTCACCATCATCATCCTCTTCTCCCTCTACAGCTGAGACCATCGTGGATAGTGGCTAGCACGAGCAGATCGACGACATCTTCCTCTAGCTGGCAGAGGCGGAAATGGTGGTTGTATGGTGGGTTTTGGCTCAACCCACCCAAGGTTAGTTTTCTCCTTTTGTAATTGTGCTAATAGGCTTTGGTGGATGTTTTAATTCCAACAGTAAAATCTAAACCACCAACACCATTAAATTTTTAATTCCAAATGCCACCTTAATGCATGAACCTTAAGCGGTTTTCCAACAACATTAAAAAATTCCTCCTAAGTTGTCAAGTCAAAACATGAGAAGGACATGGAAATTGGAATAGATTCCCTACACACTTGCAAGTTTATTACAATATGGTAAGTTTGTGGAATTTTAGGGAAAACACAATTTTTTTCCAATTATGAAAGCAGCCACTTGAATATTTTTGTCAACACCTCTCTCTAGAACTCAAAATTCTAGAATTGCCAACAATTATTATTCTCCACTACGATATAAACATATATACATACACTCTTTTTTTCTACAATTCTTTTGATTCTTATCAAATTCTTAGCTCATCAAGTGCAATCCCATTGGGAATTTTGATCTACATCTCTATCAGAATCTTTGCTTGTGATTAAATTTTGACTATTGTTCCCTGTACTGCTTAAGAATTTTTTTTAAAAATAAAACATAATAAAAAAATAGTTCGTTTTTATACGATAATAGTGAAATTTTTTAATTTCATAAATGAAATTTAAAAATTGTCATATGTTTGAATTTTTAAAATTTATTTTTTAATCTAATTTAGAGGTATATTTTAAAATCTCCATTGAAATAATATTTTTAAAAAATAAGATGACATTCAGAAAAGATTCATTTTCCTTTTATAGATCTTTCAAATCAAATACATTACCAAAGAAAAATCAATGCTAGAAAATATTTGCTTCAAGCATCATGCTTTCTTTTTCTGTCTTATTTACAACTATTCAATATCAACACTTAACCAATAAAACAAAAGAAAATTTGTACCCTTATGAATAAAAAGTCAAAAACTTTGGGAAAATAATTTATCAATTGACTTGGCCTGTCATGATTGTGATTTTTTTTTATTAAAAATGGTAAATTTTGATCAAATTGAAAACCCGTCTAGGTTGATTCGACTTAAATAAATTAAAAAATTTAAAGACTTTGAATTTTAAGAAGGTTTAAAACTTAAATATATCCTGAAAAAAAAAAACTTAAATATATTTTTTATATTTGTTACAAAATGGAATTAAATCCTCTTATGGGTTGTGACTCAATTGACAACGCAGGTTGAGTTTGTGAAAAGAGTTCTCAGTTCGACCCCACTAAATACACTTTTGAAGAAAGGTGATGAGCCTTAACTCTGACAAAACCTTAAGCAAAATTAATCTCAGGCGGTTAAAATAAATGAGGATACCTGTGGTTTACACAAAAACAATGAAATTAAATTATCAACATTTAATTGTATGAAAATCAATCCTAAATGTTTCAAAATAATATAATTAAGAATAATTCCGTTAACTTCCTTTAACACCGTTAAGTTTTATTACTGTGTAAAAGTAACGAAAATTAAAGAATTTAACAAAAATGTCTTTAATTCTATTATTTTGAAATATTTAGGACTAATTTTCATGCAATTAAATGTTGATAACTTAATTTTATTTTGTAACTAATGTGAAGGATATATTTGGGTATTAACTATTAAGCCTTTTAAGAACTTACATCTTGAAAACCAAATTAAAATCAATAAACCAAAATATTGATAGGAAAAACATTGCATGAATAATGTACATATTAACATCAATCCTAGGCTTTTAAGACAAAAAATTAATTATATATGATACCAATAAACTACTAAAATTGTTGAAAGAAAAAAGTAGGGTCGTTAAACCGGAGGACGGTTTGAGTCACCCGCCGGTCCAACCGGAAAACTTGATGAGGTCCCTTCACCATCATTTGCCGCCACCTTCGGCGACCTCGTGGACGATGTTCGACTAAAAAACGATCGTGTCCTACTAAACACCCACCGGTCGGACTTAACTCCCTGGTCCAATTTCTCGAGCGGCTTAAGTGACTTCCCTCTGCTGCTCCCACCATCTTCCCCGGCTCGATATCCCCGCCGGGAACTCCTTTCTCTAGGCAATAACACCAAGCTAGTTGCCCGGTTCAACTTCCGGTTTATTAACTGCTTTCGAATCTCATCTGGTAGTCGCAAAGTGAACCGGTCTGTGTTCTCACCCGGTTGAATCAAAGAGTGTCCGGTTGAGTGGGACCGTGGGAAAATGGGTCTACGCGTACGGCCAGATCTAGATCGACGTGTACGATTCCTATTTAAAGTTTGGTTCAAATCAATGACTTCAACATCCGGAGCAACTTGAGCCTCCACGTCACTGTTGACATCATTGTTGTTTCTTCTTCTTTCTTCTTCAGTTTCCAAGTCACAGCCGTCGTTCTGAGCCTCTAGGTCCAACTCGGCGGCGGTGGTAATCAACTCAGTGGGTTGCCTCACAGGGTCACCTGGTTGAGGGACGAGATTAGCTCTACAAACAGGGCACGTAGTATGAGAAGCCAACCAAGCGTCGATGCATTCAGGGTGGAAAACGTGGTCGCATTTGGGTATTAAACGCAGCGTTTCATCGTCTTCAAACTCGTTTAGACAAACCGCGCACTCCAGAGCTCCTTTGCCGATCTTATGAACCTTAACTTCGGCGTAAACCATGGTGGGGAAAGTCTCGATCACCGACGCTTCAAGTCCGCGCGTCCCACGACGTGAACGGCCGGCTCCGCCGATGACTGAGCGGGCGCTTCCGTTGGCGTTGGATGCGGTGCAGTTTCGGATGTAAATTGAGAAAAGACCCACGAAAAACAAAGCAGCAATTAAAACGACAATGATTATGGCCATGGAAGGGCTAAAACGGGCGTAACCATTGAACCGCTCGTCGTTTTGATTGTATTGTTGGGCGGCGGAAGGAGGAGGAGAGAGGAGGAGGAAAAAGAGGAAGAAAAGAAGGGAAACGAGTCCATGTTCGGCTGTGTTCGACATGGTGGGCGGCTGAGCATTTAGAGGAATGAGAGAGTGACAGGAAAGAAGAGTGGAGGGTTTTAAATGAGAGAGGAAGGAGCGAGGAGAGAGGGATAGTGGGTCCATGCTAGGAGTTAGTTTCGTTGGGGATGCTTGGAATTCAGACATGGCGAGCCACATGGAAGAACGAAGGGTGGGTGTGGGTCATTTGTCTGACATCAATAAAGGAAGGTTCCAAAGAAAAAGGGTTTTGGAAAAATCTGTGATGTAAGATACGACACGACAACTGCCAACTCAGGACCGCCATGTCGTTTTGACTCCCATCGAACCTTCAGGACGGTGAGTCTCACTGTAGTGGTGCATTTATTATTTAACGGTGCAAATGAATCAAGCAATTCATTAGTAATTTGAGTTTGGTCTCTTTGTGATTAATTTATTTATTTTTAAAGGAAGCTCACTGTAGTGGTGCATTTATTGTTCACCGGTGCCAATGAAACGAGCAATTCCTAAGTAATTTGTGATTAATTTATTTATTTTTAAACGAAGCTCCAACTATTAAGTTAAAAAATTGGGTTGAGTTTGAATATATTAATATTTAATATAAACAAGCAATTTACGAGTTTAATAGATTTTTGTATATATTTTTATTTTTATTTTAATTTATTATTTTACCTTCACGATATACTATTAGAAAAGATAATATAAGCTCCTTGATTTGAATTTGAGCAGTTTGATTATTTTATTTAATTAAACTCGAGTTTCAAATAGTTAAGTTGAGTCAAAATTCAAGCATGATACTTAATCATTTTAATTTGATTCGATTATATTTTTAAATGCACTAAAAAAAGTCTCGTCATATCAAATTTTAATCTCCTCTCAATATATATATTATTATATAAAATCGTATTTATTTTATGTAAAATGCGAAAAATTATATTAAAATTAGTATTGACACGTCTAATATAATTTTTTATCATATCTATATTCAATTTTAACTAGTATTAATTTTATGTTATTTATTCATGTTGTATTTAAAAAGGCTTAATAGCCAAATAGACCCTCAACCTTTCGCATAAAATGGAATTAAGCCCTCAGCGTTTTATCGCTTGAAAATCAATCCATAAATTTTTATTTCATTGTAAATAAACTCACAACCTTTTAAAATTATGCAATTAAGTCCAAATCTGTTAAATGACACTAACTGCCGTTTGGACATCTAACGTGAAAGCTGACGTGGATAGCTTAGTTGGCTATCATGTGGCATGTCATGTGTGCAATACTAACGGAAGTTAGTGTCATTTAACAGATTTAGACTTAATTGCATAATTTTAAAAGGTTGAGGGTTTATTTACAATGAAATAAAAGTTTATGGATTGAAATTTTAATCTCCTCTCAATATATATATATAATTATATAAAATCGTATTTATTTTATGTAAAATGCAAAAAATTATATGAAAATTAGTATTGATATGTCTAATATAAATTTTTTTATCATATCTATATTCAATTTTAACTAGTATTAATTTTATGTTATTTATTCATGTTGTATTTAAAAAGGCTTAATGGTTAAATAGACCCTCAACCTTTAGCATAAAATGGAATTAAGCCCTCAATATTTTATCGCGTAAAAGTCAATCCATAAATTTTTATTTCATTGTAAATAAACCCTCAACATTTTAAAATTATACAATTAAGTCCAAATCTGTTAAATGACACTAGCTGCCGTTTAGACATCTAACGTGAAAGATGACGTGGATAACTTAGTTGGCTATCACGTGGCATGCCATGTGTGCAATACTAATGGAAGTTAGTGTCATTTAACAAATTTGGACTTAATTGCATAATTTTAAAAGGTTAAGGGTTTATTTATAATGAAATAAAAGTTCATGGATTGATTTCTACGCAATAAAACGTTGAGGGCTTAATTTCATTTTGTGCTAAAGATTGAGGGTTTATTTGACTATTAAGCTTATTTAAAAATATATATTTTTGTAAAATGAACATTTCATAATCAGAGGGTTAAGATAAATTTTGGTAAGAAGGTGGCATGAGATGAGAAGTAGAGGATGACCTTCTAGAAAATCGAAATTCCATAATTAATGGGGCGTTTAACTAAGTCTTAGAAATAGCATAGCCTAGGTGGTCATGTTCAAATCTAGGGCAGCGTTTTGCAAATTGCAGCCATGCATGAATCTTCACGTTTATAGTCCCACTTATTTTTTATTATTATTTTAAATTCAAATCAGTTGAAAGATTTGAAAAATAACATTTATAAATCCGTTAAGTTTGAAATAGATAAATTTTTTTGAATCATTTCAAAAAATATAATTACACTAAATCAAATCTATTTTTTTTATTGAACTATAAAATTTAACAACTTCATAGTTAAATACACTCTCAACCTTTCACACAAAATAGATATAAATACTCAATGTTTTATTTTATGTAAATTAGATAAAAAAATTTTTATTTTACTATAAATAAATTCTCAATTTTTCAAATCATACAATTCCGTTCAAATTTGTTAAATGATATTAATCGCTTTTTAGACATCCTACATGGCAACCAACATGGATAACTTTATGAATTGTCACGTGGCATGCCGCGTATGCAATATAAATAGAAGTTAGTGATATTTAACAAATTTGGACTTAATTGTATGATTTTGAGAGGTTTGAGTTTATTTACAGTTAAATAAAAATTATGGACTAATTTGCATGCAGTAAAACGACGAGGACTTATATCTATTTTATGTAAAAGATTAAGGGTATATTTGACCAATAAGTCAAATTAAAAAAATTTGAAACTTGAACTTTAGTCTTTTTAAATAATTTCATACATAAAATCTTTTGAAGCGTGCTTTAATGTGGAGTCGTAGTTTTGGAACATATATATAATTCAGTATAGGTTGTTAATCAATTACCGGAATTTAAATCAAACAAAGCAGCCAAATTTATTACTCTGCTAAAAGAAACAAAAAATGGTGTTAGTCTGGTATTAAAAAAAAGTTAGCAATGTTTGAAGATTCATTTAAGATAAGGTTTCATGACTGATTTCTCAAAGAAAATAAAATCTTCTTTAAAACGTGTCCATTGTTTGGTCATGTTTTGTTTTGGCATAGAATTCTTATTGGATATATTATATATCTAGCAGCTAAATTAGAAAAAATTATTCCACATATCGTCAATTCATTTTTTTTATGGAAATATCGTCGGTTCATTGATAGAATAGAATTATTCATTGATTAAATCGGAACAGGTTCAAAATGGTTTAGGTAAAATATTAAGGAATTGAAAATAAGTTGGAATTCAACCTGACTCAACTTTAAGTATTTATTTTAATTTTTTGTAAAAATTGAATAATATTTGGATTTTTTGGATTAATTTATTAAATGTAAAAATAGGATTAAGAAAATTAAATCTACAAAAATCAAATCAAAATAAATCATGGATTCTCCTTGGATTCCTTAAAATTTTATCTAAACTTAATCCAAACCCGACCTGATTCGGTTTACGAACACGACTACGTGGGATGTGGAATGGGAAAAGAAAAGGAGAATTTTGCCAGGGACATGTTGTTCCTACACGAAGCTAGCTAGTTGCACTACAGTCAAAAAGTTGTTCTAGCAAGAACATGTTCCATAGGACCGCAACGTTTTACCACAGCAATTAACTTCTCTCTACAATTATTCATAGTGGAAATGAAAGAAATTAAAGCCAAACTATATATATATATATATATATATATGGGTTTCTTCATATTAGCTAGTGCTGTTATTTAAATACTGCATTATGGCTATGGGGTAATGCTCTTTTCCCTACATAAACATTTCATCCTTGATTCATGAATTCAATGATTTCCATTCTTATAATTTTTTCTCAAACTTCTTATTGTATTTCTTTTAAACTTAAGAATTTGTGTATTTATATACACGCATGTATGTCGTGTTTATTTCGTATTAAAAAAGTACAAAATTAATACAAAAACTTATCACATCACAATCTGTATCAAAATGCCAAATGAGAAGAAGCTTAAGATTCTTGCCAATTATAAAGAGAAAGCATTAGATCTGACAGCAAAAATATAAAAATGGTGTGGAGGGGGGGTGGAAGGTGGGGGCTGGAAGCCGTAGCTCTCTTTTTTGACATTCTCTTCGCTACACGGATCATGATGAGAAAGCGGACCACTTTGCTGGGCTTTCATGCCAATGGCAATAAGCAGCTCCCAAGCAAGTGATGAGAAAAGAAAACGCGTAATAAACAAAGTGGGAGAGTAGGATATTTTGACTATGTGACCAAGCAGTAACATTGATTCAAAGCTGATGGCTAGTTGGCTAGTATGTGTTTGGTTAGTTTAGCATTTGTGAAGCAACAAAACTGGTATTTCTTTTTTTTCTTTGCATAGGGCTCCATATACATATTGTTGATGTCTTTTTGGGGCCCTTGAAACGAGTTTTTCATGTGGATTTGGTAATGAATTATTATAATCTGTCAGGAAAGAAAAGACGATCAAAAGACATTAAAATTAGGATTTCAAAATGTATTTCGATACTTAAACTAATATTTGAAGAAAGAAGATAAAAGAAAGCAATCACGTCATAAATTACAAAGATAAATGCATTTGAAGGTTTTTTTGATAAAATCTAATTGAAGTTAAAATCGATTTATAGCATTTAATTTTGTTTTATGCAAAAAAAACGCCGGTATTAAAGTTTGAGTATTAGATGTGTTGAAAATTAATTTTTTAAAAAAATTACCCAAATTAATTGTATTAAGTTTCAAATCTATTGGTAGCTTTTAATTGACATTAACCTCAAATGCATAAAATTTTTATAAAATACAATACATATTTATCAAAAATTTGAAAAAAAAGAAGTTTACTTTGAGATTCTTATAATAAAAAAGTTATAAATATTGAAGTGTAGTTTCAGCAACGAGATGCTAAAGTTGTATATTGTAGCCTAATGCAAATAAAGGGTACTTTTTTTTTTTGTAGATCACAGGTATCCTCATCCGTTTTAACGGTATGAGATTAATCTTGTCGGAGTTTAGTCACAGTTAAGGCTTTTCACCCCTCTCCAAAGATGTGTTTAGTGGGAGTTAAACCCGAGAGTTTTTTCCACAAACTCAGCTTATGTTACCAACTGAGTCACAACTTTTAAGTAAATAAATGGTACTTCAATTGTATGGATGATTGTCAATTTATCATTTCGGGTTATGTATATATATGTTGAGAAGGGCATACATTTCACAATTCTAACTTGTCAAGACTTAAATTCCCATAACTTAAATATGAAAAATTCAAAACTTGAATTGTTCCATGATAATTATGATTTCCTTTTCAAGGTCAGTCAAATTATCTAGAAGCGGGTAATTGACTTCTCTTTCATTTCATTTATTGTCAACCGTTCATATTTATCAACTTTTATTATTATTTTTTATATAATAAAAGTTGTACATTTGTGCCATAGTTGTTTTATGTCAAATAATGTAAAAATACAAGAATTATTGAGTCAATTTTTGTTAAATTTATATATAATTTTATTATAATTTTAATTTGTATTATTTTTAGTTTTTTATATTATTTTTACATCATATTATCATATCTTAATTAAATTATGAGCTCCCTATGAATTCGATATTCAATAATTCTACTCTTTGAATAATCTTGAAAAATCACTCTATTCATTTCCTTTTTTCCTCTTTTTCGAGTTGGTTCAAACTTTTCTTGGAATTGGTTTCCCCTTGAATTCCAAGGAAAGCTCCAAGAAACTGTTGGAGTTTCTTGGAGCTGGGCGATGATTACATCAATAATACACAGTGTAAAGCAAACTTCTTGTGTGAATGATGGCCTGGGAAGCAAATTGCTGCAGTGCCGATAGGGTTGGAACAAATAGTTAAAGTTTATATATTGAATGCAATGTATTCAAATTCGATTTTTTACGATTTTTTCGTTGATACGTAATTTATAAATTACAAAAAGTTCAAAAAATAAAAATTTAATAAATTTATAAATTTTAATAATAAAATAATGATCTACTTTATTTTTGTAAAAATAGGATAATCTTCTCCATTGCTCCTACACTTTTATAAACCAAAAAAATTGCTGCAACTAATTTGTGATTCTTTGAAATCTGATTAGTGGATAAAACAAAATTTTCAAGAAAGTTAAAATTAATTAGATTGATTAATCTCACATTCTCACTTTAAACCAAAGATTACCCAGATCACTTCTTCAAGTTTTGCTTGTTATAAGTTTAATTTAAAAAAATGTTCAAAAAAGAAGAATTGGAGCTCTCTTGTTGACATTCCCTTCACCAATCATGATTAAATAGCTTTAGAATATTGTAAGAGTGCAGAGCAAGCAAAAAGATGAGATAAGATAAATATATATATATATATATATATATATAAAATATATATATATATATATATGAACTGGAGATTTAATTCAATTGATTGATGTAATTTTTTTCTATATTTAGGATTTGACGTTCAGAACTTGCATTTTTTTTTCCATCTTCATACTTCGATTTTTTATATATATAAATAGAAAAAACCTAGCCTCAAGATTTATGTATTGACCAAGTCACCCCAGCAAATTTGACTGCAAAACCAATCGTTGAAGAGCAATGGTCTTCCTCAATCAATCCTTTGAAGCAAACGATTCTTTTGGTAAGCATTAAAAATAGACCAAATGGTCATAGAAGGAACTTCCTTATCCATATTTAATATACACAATATCTTTTTGTTTTTCGCCATTAAATAAATGCATTGATGTACATGGAGTAAGTTAAATAATTTTTTTTATGAAGGAAATCGAAATTTGGAAGTAGGAAAAGAAGTTGCGATGCTAAAATTTGAATTTTAAATTTATTAGATATCATCTCTTATGAATAATTACATGAATCATTTAAGTCTAGATTCAAATTAATATTATATTTCATCTTTCACATACAAAATTTTTAAATTTCATGAATACAATATATTATTTATGTTATAGGTGATAATAAGAAGATACTTCTTTTGTTTTATTTTTTTTACTTCTCATTTTTTTTATCTTCTAAAATTATGTTTTTTTTTTAACATTTAAATCTCTTAATTTTTTATGCTCTAAAATTACTTTCATTTTTTTTTATTTTTTGAGATTATAAATGATCACATTTATAAAAAAAATAAAAATTTAATATCATATGCACCAAAAATCAAAGTTCTTTTGTAACTTTCGTGAAATTCAATAAAAGAAATTGACTTTTGCGAAGTATTTATTCTTATTTCTAGTACTCTTCACTTCTAGACAAGCCCTATTTGACTTTAGAATGAGATCAATAAATTGTATTTCAAACTATGAATTCATGGTCTCTAAGCAACAAAAAAAATAATCAAGCCTTTTTTTAACAATAATTTAAGTTGAATTTAACAAATACATCATTGTCGACGTATTTGAAATATTAATGTTCAAAGGATAAACCATTTTCTTTCCCTATCAAAATCTAAAACAGATTTAGCAATAGAGAAATTCAGGCTAAGGAAAAAGCATTCAAAATTTCCGGCATGGTTTGTTTCTTCTACTTTTTCTTCTTCTTCCATTCAATATATTATTAGACAATCTCTTTTGTTTTAATGGATTACTATGATAACGAAATTTTGTATTAGTATATATAATTTTTCATTTTTATAATTAAAATAAATTCAAAAAAGGAGAGAAAAAAAATCTGAAATGAGAAGCCTAAAATATTCATATAAACTTTATATTTGTAATATATCCCAACATTTAACTCAAGAATTAAAGTTGATTGCATAATGCTATTCTCAAATGGTTCATATATTTACCTTTTGGGCTTAGATTTATATCTATTGCAACCCGGAAGGTCCACAAGCTAAAACCATGAACATAGGCCCATAACAGCTTGGGTTCGACTCGTATTGATTTTGGTCATCAAGCCTTCTTTCCTTCAATTTTGGGCCTACTAACCTTTTATCAATTCTTGAAATGCAAACCCACAAATTTGTACGAAGAGGCCTTTTTTTTATTGGTAAATACAATGCCAGCTTGAAATTGTTCGGATTTGATATTAATTTTACAATATGTCACAAATTTTTAAAATTATTTTACCAAAAGATTGTAGGCAAGAAAGAGAAGTTTTTGTTGAAAGAAAAACAACTCTAAACAATAATATATTTGCGTAGTTAATATTTGCAAATATTTTTTACAAGGGCAAATTTGGAGAATAAGAAAAGGGATGTTAGGATTTAGATTTTAGACTCACTAAAATCATATAAAAAATTGCATGAATCAACTGAATTAAACCCGAATTCATTTCTTTTCCAATTTTTCTCTAATAGCGAATAATGGTTTATAGAAATCAAATTGATTCTTCTAATCATTAGAGCATGCATATTGAAAAAAATATACTCACCTAAGCCCTATTAGAAGAAAGATTTAATGAAAGTTGTCACTCCACGTCAACATATATTTATTCTGTTTAAATCATGTCATGTAATCGGTTGTCAGATTATCAGAAAAAGTTAGGCAATTATTATCCGAATCATTAATGGATTTATTAAAATAAATAAATATATTACCATTTAATTACATATGGGATGTGTAATAAATAGTTGATTTTTTTATAATATGATTATGTGGTATGATTTAAATGGAAAATAAGTATGCTTACGTAGAAGTTTCATATAATCCTTTCTCTCTTATTAGAACTTCTATACTATCACGAATTTATTGACTTTGCAAAATAAAAATATGGAAAATTAATTGGTAATAAAAAAAAAGCGGAGTTACAGGACTCCACGTCCCTAAAAATTAAAAAATATTAATTAAAAATAAGACATGTGACAACTTTTTAACCTTGCTTGTAGAGTTTTTGAACTCTACTATTAGTGGATAAAATAATAATCCTAAAAAGAAATAAAGAAAAGTGAAAGAAATGATACAAGATTCATACTTTGTAAGGTTAATTTAATTTATACCAAATAAGAAATAGCTTCACACTTTCAGCCAAAATCAGTACTCTTGTATGGTGTACCCAAACATTGGCTTTATTAAATGAGGATGTGATCACAAAATGCAGGACAAACCCATGTTTCTTTTAGGGTTCTTCAGATGAAAATTAAGACTTGAAATAAAATGAATTACTTTTCTTTTGCAAAGTCAACTTCATTTTGGGGCCCATAATGCAACAAAAAATTTTGATCTCTGGTGTTTTGGAATTTTGTTAGGGTTCAAAGCAGCCATTATTATATCACTACACATCATAATCATCATGAATAATTGGCAACTAAAATTACTGAATTTTACCCAGGATTGATATTTATATGATCAGGGAAAAAAATACAAATGTTGAAACTTAAATTCAGTTATCTTAAAAATAAAAACATAATTATTTAAACTAATGCTCAAAATCGTCTTTTATCTTTTCCTCATATATTATTTTACCCAAATAAGAAATTTTACCAAAGTTTTTCTTGGAAAATTATATAATGATGGAAAAGAATTTCCCATATCTGTGGGTCCAAAAGTACCACAATTATCAACTTGAATTACAGCACCCTCCAAATGCTTTCCTGTCAGTTTAGTGGGTCAGCTTCATTAGTTGAAGTATACCTAATCTTAAATCATAATTGTGTGAGTTTATTAGCTTGGTCGGTGGGTTATGTTGTACTTTTTCAACATGTTTACCTCAATAAAGAAAAGGGAAGATAAAAAAATTAAAAAGGAAAAAGAAAGAAATAGTGTTGTAATTCAGTTCTTTACATGCATGTTGCAATGCAGATGCTGTTGAAAACTTGAACAAATTCAAGAGATATATTTAGCTGGAAAATGTTCTGTTTTTCATCATCAAATTATGCATCACAATGTTAATATTTGAGCCGAATATTAAAATATTCAAACTCAACTCATTCGATAATTTAACTATTCAAATTTAAATTTGATTCAACAATAACTAAACCATAAATTTTATAATAAAATTAGGATTATGTAAAACGAAATTCGTAGTTTAATTGATGTTAGTAATAATAATTTAAATTTTTTATATTTAATTTGAAACTTATGATTTCAGTTCTCTACATATACATCTAGATTTAGTAATCTGTGTTTTTGTATTATGTTTTATGTCATATATGATTTTTGATATGACACGAATTATTAAATTAGACACCACATAAATGATACCAAAAAAAAATCATAAATAGATTTTGAAAAAATAAACGTGTTTTGCGTTTATGTAAACACACAAGCTGTCATTTCCCAAAGAAATTGCAAGAAAGAAACAGAGAAAATGTACACCAAATTATTTGCATAAATCAATTTTATTTTCTATCAACCTTGTCAGTATTCCATATTTTATTTTCAAAGGAACTAGCTTCCATACAAAATATATCATAAAAATCTAGAATTTGTCTTCATGCTATATAAATTTCTATGTACTGAGAAGGAAAGCACAATAGAGAGGAAAAACTCATTTTATCCATTGGATCCACAATGATCAATTTAAACCATCCATGTTATTAATGGAAATGACCGGAAAAATTATAGAAAAGTTCAAATCATAGAATCGAGAAGTAATCTTATTTCGATTCATAAATCTGAATTTTTTTTTAATCGTAATTTTAAACGAAAATAACAAGATTCAAACTTTTAAGAATGCTATCTTAGTTGATAATTAAGACATTATATTGATTAATAATGATCATAATCAAGAAATTATTACCATTTGCATGGACTTCGGGCACTGGCTAATTACTTGACTGTTCATGAATACACGCATTAGGTATATCAGAAAAGAAGCCTTCTCGTATTAAAGTTTCTTAATTTTAAAAACTTGGAGAATGGCCAAGACAAACCCACGACAGGAACCCAATCCTCCACTTAATAACAAGGGCGTGGGACCCAAGGGACATGGTAGGTCCAAGATTGACGGACCCCAAAGGTCCAGCAGGATATCATGATCATGATAAGGATGTTAAATAATGAGTTTTTTTTTAATATCAATTGATTTTAAATTAAATCATTAATCAAATCATAATTTTATTTTGTGATTTTTGTCTGTTATTTTTTTAAGTTTATCACCTGGTAATTTTTTATGTTTTTGTCTATACATGATGGAGGTATGCTAAAACAATGTTATCCCATATATGTTATATATGTCAATTGAGTTTTCTTTTATATTCAAGTTGGACATTTTCAGTTATAAACAATTGATTTTAGATGGAGTCGGCAATTATAACGAGATAATACAAATAATAGACACGAAAATAATACAAATTAAAATTTGATATATATATATATATGATGAAATCTCTTGACGTATATAAATTTTTACATAAAATTTCACTTTTTACATGATACAAATATAATTTTATGTTACACAAAAACAAATTATATACACAATTGCCATTGCCATGTCTAATCTATAACCTATAAATAAAAGAATCCCATTAATATGGGTTTGACTTGTGTCCCTTTTTTTGCTTTTTTTTTCACATTTTTTATATTATATATTTTAATTTTTACATTGTATATTTTTTAATTTTTATATTATATTTTTTATTTTCATATTATTTTGGTTTAATAAAAACCATGGTACAGTATGGGTTAAAATACTTGTAGGTATAAAAGATATTCCTTAATGAATGAGTAGCTGTCACATGACACTTCATTACCCTTTAAAGACAAATTTTTTTATTTTTTTAAATTTTAATTAGTTTTAATTTTTTTTCTTAAAATTAAAATATTAAAAATAATTTTAACAATGCAGTAGTTTTTAGTTTCATATGTAATGTTTTTTAATTAAAATAAAAATATTTATTTTAAAACTTTTTAATATTAAAATACTAAATATACAAAAAAAAACTTACTATGCAGAGAAGAGAGAGATAATACCAACAAGTGGTTGGAAAGAAGTGGAAGTGACTTCTTCTTCAGGTGCTTGGACAAGGTTCGAGTCCTGAAGCCCCCACTGTTGGGAGGGCTTTACCGTTTACCATTCCTGGCCCCAGCAAGATTAATCTCAAACTGTAAAACGGATGAAGATGTCTATGCTTACACCAAAAAAAAGAAGAGAGAGATAATTAAAAGTTCAAATAAAAAACTGAAAAGAATTAAATAAGATATTCACAATTTTTCTTTATATTATTTTTCCAAAGTTAAAAAAAAAAAAAGAAGCACAAGATATGAAAAAGGAAAGAGAACAAAACTTAAAATTCAAATAATTTTTTTAAGGAACTAAACCAAATATTCATGTAAAAAACAAGGGTAAATTACATCCACCTCCTTAATTTTTGGCCATAATTCAACTTCAATTTATTAGTTTCAAAAATGGACACTCCGCTCCAAACTTTTTTATGTCACAGGACAATTAAAATTTTCCCTTTGTCAACTATTAAATCAACTGTTAAAAGCTTAATTTTATAACTATTTTAGCCTTGAGACTATTTGAAAAGCTTTAAATGCTACCACAACCAGAAATGAAATCAGATTAACTAAGATGTACTAGTAGAAAGGTATTTATCTTTTACTTTTAATTTATTTTTTGTTTATTGTTTATTATTTATTATTTTTATGTTTTATGTTATGCACTAAGTTTGTGAATTTATTTGCTTATTATTTATTAATTTATTAATTATTATTTTTGTGTTTTATGCTCTGCATTAAGTTTGTAGATTTATTTGTTTATTATTTATTATTTGCTCATTATTTATTATTTAGTATAAACCCCATAACTAACCATTGACATAATTTATTATCCAGGAGTTTAGGATGAAATTCAAATATTATTATCATGTCTTCTTCAAGCAATAGTCACGCACCAGAATATGTTATTCAATTTCAAAACAAATAAGATTTTACAAATTTCCAATTTTTACTTTTTCCAATTGATTCAAAATTTCCTTCGGTTGTTACTTTTACTACTTGCTTTTTGCTAATTGTGTTTGCTTCATAAAAATCCAAATTTTAAAATAATGGTTTGATAACAAAAAAAAGTATTTGTTCTTAAAAAATAGTATTTTTAAGAACAATAAAATTCTTTTTTTTAAGAACAAAATACTTTTTTTTTGTTATGGAATAATTATTTTAAAATTTGGATTTTTATGAAGCAAAAACAATAAGCGTAAAGCAAGTAGTAATAGTAACAACTGAAAAGAGCTTTGGGTCTATTAGAAAAATTAAAAATTGGAAGTTTGCATAACATATTTGTTTTGAAATTGAATATCATATTTTGGTGCATGACTATTACTTGAAGAAGGCATGATAATAATCTTTGAATTTTATCCTAAACTTCTGGATAATAAATTGTTCCAATGGTTAGCTATGGGGTTTATACTAGATAATAAATTAATAAATAATAAACAATAAACAATAAATAATAAACAAGTAGCATAACATAAAACACAAAAAATAATAAATAATAAGCAAATAAATCTACAAACTTAGTGCATAACATAAAACATAAAAATAATAAATAATAAGCAATAAAAAAATAAATAAACAAAAAATAAATTAAAAGTAAAAATAAATACCTTTCTAGTAGTACCTCTTAGTTAATCTGACTTCTTTTCTGGTTGTAGTAGTATTTAATGCTTTTCAAGTAGTCTTAATGGTAAAATAGTCATAAAATTAAACTTTTAACAATTGACTTAACGGTTGACTAACAGAATGACTTAATTGTCCTGTGACATAAAAAAATTTGGGGTAGGTTGTCCATTTTTGAAACTAGTGGATTGAAGTTGAATTATGGTCAAATGTTAAGGAGGTGGATGTAATTTACTCAAAAAACAAATATTCAGAAATACATATTAAAATTTTTTAAAAATTCAAATCAAATACCCAAAAAAATTGTTTGACAAAATTCAAATAAAATACTAAAAATATTGCAAATAGTATAAAAATTTAAAAAATGGTAAAATTACAGTATAAAGCAAAAAATTCAAAAAATATTTTTAAAAATTAAACACAAATAAAAAAAATTATAAAAATTAAATCCACAAATCAAACACTTTTAAAGAAAATTCTTTAAATATGAAAATCGAATGTTATAAAAGAAGAAATAAAGTAATAAATAAATAATTTTAATATTAAACGCTTAGTGACTACAACAAATAAAAAGAAAAATGGTAGTAGAGATTAGTCTAATCTGAGTTTATTTTGAAATAAATAAATTATGATCAAACTAAATAAAATTTAAATATTTGATAAGCTTTTTTATTTTGATCTATTTAATTTTCTAACTTTGTGTTAAAATTTTATTTTATTTTTTAAAAAAATAAAATAATTAATTGATAAATTAAATATTATTATTTTTATTTAATAAATCAATTTTTTAAAAATAATTATATTGATTTATTATTATTTTTAATATTATTTATAATATATATTTTAAGAAAAAAAATCTCATACGAAGCTGGGCTCCCATCCTAGTTTTAGATTAAATGCTTGCCTGGCGACCTACGACACTACTGCCGCGACGCAGGTCGATGTCCGTCGCCTTCACAATAAGGCCAAAACGATGCATTTCTTCTGAGGGATAACCGAACCCAAAGGCCAGAGGGGGCCATCGAAACCGCTCTGGTTTTGGTGGGCTGCGCCGTTGTTTCTCCAAAATCCTTCCATGAAAGACAACTCAACCACATCTTACGCCACAGGTTCGAAAGAAAGAGAAAAAGGGGCACCGTTGGATGCCATGTGTGCGGCCCATCAAGGTGCCCTTTCCAAATGCATGGCGACAAACTAATTGTCTTTATGTCATTTCAACCAACAGGTTGCAGATGTTGTAAACGTTAATGAGGGCAGAGAAAGATTTGGTTTTCTCAGTTTTTCTTTCTTCTGTTTCCACAGGCACACTGAGAGTGGACTGACCACTGAAATTTCTGGATGACTTTGAATGCAAATTACTGAAACTTTTGCATGCATGCATCCTTGCATGCCTGTTAAAGGCCTTTAGAAGCTCTGTTAGGTGATGTTCTCCTGTGTTTGGAATGTTATGGAGTACTATGTATACTAATACTTTTTCTTTTAATCCTTATGAGTAAGATATCACGAGTTTCAATTTTTTTTTTTATATTCAAGTCATGAAAATGATTTTTTTTTAATATAAAAAAAGTTGTGTATATATAGTTTTATTCGAAGCTCATAATATGAGAGTCATGTTATTATCACAGAATTTTTATTTTAATATTGAAATAATTATAACACGAGAGTCCTATCTATTAAATTTTTTAAGAAAAATAAAACAAAAAAATTATACGAATTTTAAATTTAACTCTCCGTGCAAAAAGTGACAACCGATTGATTGACCCCTTGTTTGTCTGGACTTATGATTGAGCTGAACAGAGGTTGGGAATTGGGATCTCTTGTCTGACTTGGAGATCAGCAAGCCACCCGAGGGTCTTAGATTGGGTTTTTCCTTGAACAAGTGTCCTCGTCGACTTGAGGCTCTAAGCCATGGCAACTAACGCAATAATATCCATTTTCAAGTTGCAAGATAAAAAACCATCCAAACTATATCTCTAGCCAGGTATGAAAGCTTTTATATATATATATATATATATATATATATATATATATATATATATTTATTTATTTATTTATTTATATGTGTATGTGTGAGATCTTCATATTTTTTTATTCCGATCAAACTTTTAATTGTACATTTCACTTTTCGATTAGTTTAACCATAAGAGAATTGAAAGTGGTTCAGATCACCTTAACTGTCGGATTAATCATCATGTAAATGAGTAACTACCACTTTAATAAGATTTTGAACATTGACACCAATGATCCAAATTCTTGAATAAATCAATTTTTAACATTAATAGTATAACGGTTTTGAGTGAAAATATCATGCGCCGCTCATTGATCAAATGTTTAGATAGTGAAATAAAATATGACTGGCTTGTTGTCCGGTTAATTCGATTAAGTTTTGAACAACTCAAGCAAACATTTTTCAATCTTCAAAGGCCAGATGATAATGCTTAATTGAAACTTGAGATTTGCAATGATTCCTTGACATCTGTCTGAAAGAAATAAATATAAGTTTATCCTAGTGTAACCAACCAGCTGCTTGGTTTGCGTTGGCCTCATGTCTTCACAGTGCAATATCATATTAATGATTGCAATAAGAAGGCTTGAGACACATTGGCAAGCTATGGCGATTAATTATTATTCCAAAGAAAAAGTGATTTCTCCTCACTTGACATACCCAAAGAGCCTTGGGAAGAATTTGATTGGGAGTTGAAATGAACTTTTTGCTGTTTGATATTCATAATAATGAAATCAAAGGTATATTTATGTAGGGTATAGGTAGGTAAGGATTGTGGGCAGTGGATAGATTTGATTGAGCTTTAGTCGACAATGATTTTGCCCCTTTTGCAATTAATTTTCTTTGTTGAAAACCTTTGGTTTTTTTTCCTCTAAGTGTGAATTTGGTTCTTTGAAAAATGTTAATAGTTGACATTGCACTAAAAAAAACATAATAATAGCAATGGAATTTTAGCAACAAAAATTAATTAAGGTGCTAATTGAAAATATTGAATTACAATAACTCCATTATCATTTTTTTTTAATTTGATGAAAATAATATATTTTTAAAAATAATAATTTAATATCATTTTCGTATCTTTAAACACCACTAATCAAATATATACGTACTTTCCAATTGTTGTATACTTGTATTGTCATTGTTGCTTTTTCTTGGTCTAAATTCTAAAACATATAAACTGCTCTCCAAGCTTTTCTCTTCCCTTGAATTGACTTACCCCACAAATTGAGTGGTGCTTTCACATGATGAAAGGATTAAAAGCAATGAGCCTTTATCACAAGACTTCAATCCAAATCCTTTAGTTTTTTTGAAATGAAGTAAAGATAAAGCAAGGCCCCCCTTCCATCCCGTCCTTTTATCTCCTCTCCTCTCCTCTCTAGCTATCCCCACAAAACATATATAGATATTACAAGACAACTTGGGAATTAATGCATTTTGTAATCATTAACTTTTGTTGGAAAATCATGCTTTGCACAGTGTCTCTGTGTAAAATGTTGTTCCTGGGTAGCTCCAAAGAGAGCTTTTCATGTTGAAAACTGTTTCAAAGCTTGCCAGTAGCCATTGATGATTTTCTATATCAATTCTTTTGTTAGTTCTGCAGTCTGCTCCCACTAGTTTTCAAATTCTCGAATAAAACCATGCAATTAGGAAAAACATTTGTGCTGGAAATTAAAGTCACATGCGAGAGGCCGAGGAGACAAACAAATGTCAAAAAGAACTACAACATACTAAGATAATGAGACCAAATTTTATTTGAATTGCATACTTTTAAGGCTTTATTAATGGAATCTATTATTTTTTTCTTTTTTTTGGACACTTTAGAAATTTTTAGTGTTATAATGATTTATTTTCAAATACTTAATCGCTATAAAAATTTAAGAAGACAAGAATCAACATCAATTTTTTTTTATTTAGGTTTAAGATTTAAGGCTTAGAACAATTGAAGAGCAAATAATAGTTTTTTTTTTTTCTGTATGTTTGATAATTCTAGACACGATATGATGATACGACACGAAAATGGCATGAACATAAAATACGAATATAATATGAGTTAAAATTTGATAAAAATTATATATGAATATGATAAAAACTAAAAAAAAAAGTTTAAAGTGTCAATATAAATTTTTATACGAAATTTTTATATTTCACAAGATATAAATGCAATTTTACAAGAAACAAAATAAATTTCATGCACAAATTGTCATGTCTTACGGTTAAGGCATATTAATTAAGTCATGTCAAGGGGGCAACCAGCCGCTGAATCCAAATCTTATTTGATAAAAGTGCAATGGAGTTGGTCACTGCTAATAATGCAAAAAAAAAAAAAAAATCTTGGGATCCTATCATTAAAAAATTCTCCCCCTATTGTGTTCAAAATCCAGCTACCTATGGCTTCAACCCCATTTCAAAATCTCTACACATCCTCAAGTATTGGAGCTGATCATGCATCTTCGGGCTTAATTTTCTTCTCTACTCAAATTTTATATAATTCTAGCTACCACTACCAGCTAATGAAATTCACCTAAAGAAAATCGCGAATATGACTGAATAATGAATTTCACGATTCTTCTAGATTAACTTTCATTATAAAAAAAAATCAGGCAAACGTATCAACCCTAGAAAATTAAATTAATGCATAGACTTTATAAAATTATAATATATATAATTTTTGGTATCATTTTAGTTTTGATTCATGTTAGGTAAGCGTAAATGGAGATGATAAGGGGCTGGTGCTGTTGTTTCCACCCCGTCGGCAACAACAAAATCTGAATCCTTGAAAAAATCTGTTTGTTTTCATCTACGCCTTGACCAGATACTAACAAAGTTGGCGATATCCTACTTAGATCCAATAATTTTAGACACCTATAAAATATTTAAAAATAAAACAGAATAAAATTTGATAAAAATTATATATGAATATAATAAAAATTTTAAAAAAAATTGTTCGGATTGTTAACATATATTTTGACATGAAAGTTTCGTATACATAATATGAATACAAATTATATACATAAATTGTTAGATCTTAATCGAGATATTCATTGAGCCATCCAAGGCATGGCTCAAGTCATGGTCGTGGGGGTGCCAATGGCCCCCATGGTTTTGAATGTCCCTCTACCGACTCCCTGAGTTACCCGGCATATGTAACAACATGCATGCATTTGTGAGCTTTCTATCTCACTCAAAACCCTAATTAAGAGCTGAAAAAATGAATTGTCTCAATCTAGATGACGAAAGTTGACATGTTCAGGGACAGAATATATATTCCTTGTACTGACCAAGTCTTGTTTATGACCCATGCATTTAGCCTTGCCATGGCAAAGAACCAACCGGCCTAAGACCCTAAAATCCTATAATGCATGGAATTGGCCCCTAGCTATAGCCTTACTTTGGCCATTTCTGATTATCAGAGCAGGCAGGATTTCAACTACTCAACAAGTTGGGGTCCTTGGCTCCGTCCTTGGGTCCTCATAGGCAGCAAAGTTGCCCGTGAAATTACTCATTGGTAAACTAGACCTATTGCTACTAGTTATTATATCATTTACTAATCACGGAAGTCGAGATAATTCAGCATCATACTCGAATTTGATTTAACTCAAAAATTCGAGATTCGAAACTTGGCTAGAACTTGGTCAATTTTAATTTTTGAAACTCGAGCTCTATTCGATGGGTTTAATTTGTTATTTTTAATAATATATTATGATGGTAAAATGATAAATTAATAATCAAATATTAAAAATATAATTAAAAAATTAACCTAACGAGCTTCTTGAGCTAGGTATTAAGATACTTGAACTCAACTCAACTCATTACTCGAGTAACTTGAGTTTGAATTCGGTTTGAAAATAAATGAGTCAAACTCAAGTAAACGTTGAAATCGTCGAATTGAGCTCGAATAGTTTGACTCATTTACATATCTAATACTATAGGTGTCCTTGGGTCTAGTCAAACCGGTCTTAGACTATATATTAACGGAATATATACAAGCCTGAGCTTGACCTGGCTCTATTATTCGAGATTGAATTTTAGCCTAGACTCGTACAAGCTCGAACCTAATTTGACCTGACCCTTTTTTCATTTTTTTTGGCATTTAATTTTTTTGTTTCATTTTTTTAATTATTTTATTCCCTTTAAAGTTTAATTTGATTTGTCAAACTTTACATGCCAATTTTCATATTAAATATATACAATGTTTATTAATCAACAATGTTTTAAATACATATAATTATATTATATTTAGTAAAAATATATAAAAAAATTTAATATTAATTATGTTCAGGCCCAACCAGGGCTTGATCTCTATCAGTAAAACCCTAGCTTGACTTGAAAATTCATCTAACCTTTTTTTTTATCTAAGTCCACTAAAAATTCGAACTAACTTTCAAGCTTTAATGGACCGTCCAGCTCATAGACAAGTCTACTTGATACTAATATCCTAGCTGAAAAATTCTATTTTTCTCAAATATAATTAGGTACTCAAAACTACTAAAATTTTCGTTTTAAGTTGATTACATGAGACTAGAGGTGGCAAAAGTTGACCCGACTTGAAAAATCCGTCCAATTAACCCGAATCCAAACCCGACAGATCCAATTTGACTAAAAAAGTCAACAACTCAAATCCAACCTGATCCGAAACCAAATTTATCCGAATTTACATTGATCCAAACCCGACTGGATCCGAATTGATCCGAACCCAAATTCATCCGAATTTAGATTAATCCGAACCCAAATTGACCTGAATCTGAATTGATCCGAATCCAAATTTACCCAAACTTGAAAAGATTCAAACTTAAATTTAATATTATCAATAAATATTTAAATATTAAAATTAAATATCAAAGTATCTTAATATATCAAAAATATAATTTTTTTCAATAATATGAGTGTTATATATTTTTTTAATCTAGTTAAATTTAAATATTCACTTTTATATTGCATTCATTTGAACCTAATGTATAATTATTTAATGGCTAATCTATAATAGAGTACAAAAGCTATATCATCTACACTAATGTCTCCAATTATTCTATAAAAAATTAAAATAAATTAAAGAGATATATAGTACTGTTTTATGATATTTAGTAGGGATTATTAAATCACTTTGATTCAAAAGTTATTAATTATTGTAGATAATAAAAATAAAACGAAAAAATGTAATTAATTTATGAATATTGGTAAATATATTATAAAGAAAACTATCATACAGATTATTAAATATTTTGATTATTTCAATCCCAATTGTACTTAGGTCATGTAAGAAGAAAATTTTATTTTCAAGAGTTTTGTAATTCTTAGAATTATAGTTTCAGTTGATTTTCATATAAGATAAATCACATAAAGATGACCAAAGCTTAATCTAATAAATCTGTCTAATAGACCCGAATCCAAATCTGACCAACTTGAATTGACTAAAAAAGTCAATGACCCAAACCCGACCTTATCCGAACCCAAAATGATCCGAATCCGAAATGATCCGATTTTTCCTTAACCCAAAATGATCGGATCCAAAATTATCCGACCCAAACCCGATCTGATTCGCCCATTTGTCACCTCTACATGAGACGGACTTGAAAGCTTAAATTGTTAGGTTCTATATTTCTTTAAAGTGATCACATAATCATTAAGGATTTTCTTATGAAAGAATTTTTTGGACACTGATAATAAATAGAATGAGTATTAAGAATTAACTTTATCGATAATTATCAGTCAGCACGATCAATATTTGTTATCCTCTCACGATTTATTCTTAAATGTATAATCTTACCGAGTTAATTTAATTAATTATATCATAAATTTTCTACTAACTCTTAATATACATAAAACAATGTATGTATTTGGCATATCTTGTTTAGGCAGTATGAACTAATTAATATCTAGAGATAAATCTTTTTTGTCGATAATCTAAAACCAATCAATCGAATATTGATTAATACGTAATCGATCGAACACTACTTGAAAACGGCTCTTCTGCTCAGAAACGAAATGTTCCAAATGCTCCTGGAAATTCTTGCTCCCATTGGACCATTTGTATCTATATGCATTAGGATCCCGATTCATGGATCTCTCGGTCCGAGAAATCAAAATAAGAGGATCGAACCATTTCTTCTGACTCTTTTTCAAATTCGATAAATGTTGGTTGATCGTATATTTCATTATAGTTCTATGATTCAGAGTATCATTTCCTATTTGATCCCTTTGAATGCTCAGTAATAAAGACAACAAAGTGGTGTATAAATCAACAACAAATACTTAATTAAAGCAATTTATACAGAATCCATGCAACAAGTTGATCGAGCCTAGTAATAATATAATAATATTAGCCACATAATTTGATATAATACAAAAGCTTGTTCTGATCCACTTGAAAAACAATGGTGTTATGTTTTGCAATGATATGAAAGATCTATATAATTTTTGAGTTGCTTTTGAATATTGGCTCAAATAATCATGTTTGCATCTCTAAAATGTAAATTTACAAATTTGAAGTTTGAGCTTTGAACACCATTCTTTTTTCCTCAGACCGAGGCTTATTGTACTAAAAGGCTCCTATAAATTTTTTTATTGGATTGCTACCATGTACTCCTTACTCGTTACCGTTAGTAAAAATTACTAGTTAATTAATGTTATGAATTTTAATATATTAAAAAGATAAATTACTTGATATAGTAATTTTAAAGAGTGATCTTAAATTAATTACGATGCTCGTTTACTTCAATTGTATTATATATTTTCATCCTAGTTTAGAACAAAACTTCACGCGAATTATATTCAAACGAGTCTCCGAGATGTTCTTGGATCGAATCATTGTTTAATTTAGACAATTAATGAATAATAAAAAAATAATGAGGACAAGAGAATCTAGCTTGGTTTTGCAAAGAGCCAAATACAAGCCAGTGGTAGTAGCTAAAGGAATCCATAAAATATAAATCTACTTTAAAATAAGACCACTGAAGTGGGTACAAGAAGGCATACTATGTCCTTAGTTACAGTAATCTTAGTTTCGTAAGCATCGAATCACTAATTAATTACTTTAATTATTAGTAATTCAGTATTAACGACGAGATATGCTTTTGTTTTTTCTCGCAAGATTTGGAGCAATATAATCAAATTAAAATAAAAAATTAAGGTTAGTCAAGATTAACAAGCTGTGCAATCTTCTTAAGAAGCTTTTTCAACCCTATAAATGGAGAAAGGTAGGTGAAGCTTGAATGCTTTTAGTCTATACCAGTTTGAATAAAGAAGTAGTACTCTATTTCATGTCAACCGCTAGTAAATCATTAAATTATCATATTATATAAAATAAATTTTTTAATTTTTATCAATTTTTTTTCGTTTTCGTTTTTGTATTGTATCTCTAAAATCTAGGAATGTAAACGGGTGAACTACCAACTAATTTTGGATTACTCGAACTTGATTAATTATATAAGGATTTATATATGATGCACTGACAGTGTATAGTTTCTATACACTGTCAATGTACCAGAGATTAACACCTCATCAATAGGCTCTTATATGCAAATATAAATAAATTTTTTTAATTTGCCCATAAGGGCCTATTGATGAGGTGTCAACCTCTGATGCATTGACAGACATTGTATAGAAACTATACACTGTTAGTGCATCATATACAAACTCATTATATAATACTTAAACCATATTAATTAATCGATTATTTTAATTTGTGTTACCGAACCCTAACCCTATAACGTGGAAACTACCTGTTTAACTATTCGAACTCGTTAAATATCCGTTTATTAAGTCAAATTTTGACTTTTAAATTTAAATATAAAATCAATTTTAAAATAAATTAAGGTTAAAAATCATAATTATAATGTTTAATGAATTAATTTAACTAAATATAACATTACTAATAAAAAATTTATATACAAAAAATAAAAATAAAATATTAAACAATTATTATTTATAATTAGGTTCAGGTAGTGGATACCCTAAGATAACTACCCAAACCTGTGATGGGTAGTAGTAATTACTACATGAACCCGATTATATAATACCCTAATCCTACTTAATCCGATTGGGTAGTACCGGGCACCCATTGCCATCCCTACTAAAATTATTAGATTTATATATATTACACCTAGGAGTATAAACAAGTCAAGCTACTCATGAGCTGCGCTTTAATGATTATTTGAGTTTAACTTGTTTATTTTCAAGCCGAGCTTGGGCTACTCAAATTATAAGTTGAGTCAAAGTTCAAGTATTTTAAATCTCAATTCAAGCAATTTACGAACCTAATCAAACTTTTTCAATATATATTTTTAATATTTTATCTTTATTATATGATTGAAAATTGACAAATCGATACTATTGAGTTGAACTTGAGTGATTCAAGTATTTTGTTGAATCAAGTTTGAACTTCAAAAATCAAGCTCGATCAATCTCAAGCCGAGCTTTGAGTCTCAAAATTTCAAATCAAGTTAGACACGAACCTAATACTGAATCATCTTAACTCGATTTTATTATATCCTTTGTTACACCTATTTATACTTATAATTAACTTAATTTATACATCAATAAAACCATAATCATATATTCATAATAATATAAATTTTTTGTTTGTGGGTTTCACATGTCATATCTAACATCCAAACTCATCAAACTTTCTAACTCTCTTTCGTGTAAGCCTTTGCTCGTTGTTGTTTTTCTAACCTCATTTTCCATAACATGGCAAAGAATCTCTGCAATGTCAGCCATTTTTACTTTCTCTCTCTTTCTATTGTATCAGTATGATTCGTACTTCCGACCGTATTACTACCAAATGACAATGCTTGCTTGGATTGTTCTAACCGTGAGCTCCACGCGCCACCTAATCTGGCCAACTTATGGCTGTTTATTGGCTTGTGAGCTTGGGTGCCCTGTTCAAGAGTATAAACTTTTGTATAATGCTAAGTTAGCCATAAAACATGCCTAAAAATAAGGGAAAAAAATAAGGTTGATCATTTTCTTTTGTTTGCTATAATCAAGGTTCAAATGAAGTAAGAAAAACTTGGCTTTTTCATTTTTTGCATTAAGCTATAGTCTTAGTTCAATGATTAAAGAAAGATAATCATGTTTACTTAAAGTAAATCGGATCAAAACAGATTCAATCACTCTTTTAAAAATCTTATTCAAGTTCAAACTCAATTTGATCTGTCGAGTCTAAAAAACTTGAAATTTTAAAATATTAATAAAATATCAATATTTTAGTATTTTTAAATCAAAACAACATTTCTATTAATAATTTAATATCTTAAGTCGGATGGGTTTTGATTCAAAAATCCAAGACACATCTTGAATCTAACCAATCTCACAAACTAGGCTAATAATCCAATTCGTAAACATATTTACATCTAAGACCATTATTTGAACTAGATTACATAATAACTTGAGTAATATTTTTTTTTTGGGATTTTACACTTCAATTTTTGAAAAGATGAGATTCCATCCCACTATAAGATCATGAATCCTTATTCTTTACCTCTACATATATTGAAAAATTAGTTTTCATTCCCCAAATTTGATTGTAAACTGAATAGTGTGATTAAAGGAATTCTTCTATTTAATAGAAAGAATGTAGTGGAAAGAAAAAGAAAATCTTATCCATAATTCCAAAATAGGGCTGTAGACAACCTTTTAACCGAAATTAATTAAAGTTCCTAAATATCTTGAATCATTAATAATTCAAAGTGTTTTTTTTTTTTCGGTCTAGACCATCCGGTATCCCCATACCTTTGGCATAGGACTACTCCGGATTCGAGCCGGACAGGACCCAAAGGGCGGCAAAGCTCTCCTTCAAGAGTTTTAACACAGCTGCATACCCAGGGACTCGAACTCGAGACCGCTGGTTAAGCTAGAACAACCCCCTGCCAGTTGATCTACATGTTCTTGGGTCTTTTACATATCCTTAAAGAGATTTGAATTTATTTTGCAAAAATCATTTTCACTTGAACCAATATGACTTGAGACACTGTGTGGGTCACAAGAAGAGAGTATGTTGCCTTAATAATACCCAAATCACATGCCCTTTTATTTATTTATTTATTTATTTTTTAATTTTTAAGAAAAGAGATTAGAAGTCCAGAAAATTATTCTATCTTCAACATCATAGTAAATTGTCAATTTATTATCGAAATTTATCAATTTATTGAATTTTAACTAATGAATCTTTTAGATTTATAAATCGCTTATCAACAAAGAATAAAAAAAATTGAAATTTATATATGTTAGAAACAGTATTCAAGCTTTAACCCTTTGCATCATAATATGTCAGGACCTTTAGCCCATTAACAAGTTCAAAGTTTACTTGTATCTTTGTACCCACTTGTCTTTGCTTTGCTTTGCTTTCTCTCTTTCAATACAATTCCATACTATTTCACGTGCAATTATGCTGTATATGTAACAATTTCTGTGTTTTTTGTTCAACAAATGCCTATAAAAAGCTCAATTCTCCACCCCAAAGTTCAACTCTTCAAAGCTAACAGAGAAGGAAAAAGAGAAGGAGAGGGAAAAAAGAGAGAAACAATGGCATTAGAAGCTGTGGTTTTTCAGCAAGACTTGTTTGGTTACAACAGCAAAGATCTCTACAGCTTGTTGAGAGGCAGTTGGAGCCATGGCTTTAGCTTGGAAGCAGAAGAAAAAGCGGAAGAAGAAGAGAAAGAGAAAGCCTCTTTCCATCATTTTCCTGGCAACCAAACTTCAGAGACCAATGATTTTCTTCATGGAGATTGGGCTTCTTGTTCACGAAGTCCAATGGTTCAAAACCGTTTCAGTGATCAACGGCACCACCCAAATTCATCCTCTGATACTACAGCTTTGGATACTTCAACAACTACTTGTACGCGCCCGAAGAGGCGTCGATCCAAGAGTCTGAAGAACAAGGAAGAGATTGAGAATCAAAGAATGACTCACATTGTTGTGGAACGCAACAGGAGAAAGCAAATGAATGAATATCTTTCTGTTCTTCGGTCCCTAATGCCAGAATCTTATGTTCAAAGGGTATTTTCTCTCAACTTCCATGGCTATAACATGACAAAAATCAAAGAAAATACTAATCAAAAAGGGTCTTGATTGTCAGGGTGATCAAGCATCAATCATAGGAGGCGCTATCAATTTTGTGAAGGAGCTTGAGCATCGTCTTCAATGGCTAACTGCTCAGAAAGAGGTGAAAGAAAGATCAGACGGTGATAGCAGCTGCTCTTCACCTTTTGCAGAATTCTTCACATTCCCACAGTTCTCAACTACCTCGACTCGGGGTGATAATAATTCAGTCCCCATGAATGAATCAATGGTTGAACTTGAGACTCAATCTGCCATGGCTGACATAGAAGTTACCATGGTGGAGAGCCATGCAAACCTCAAAATAAGATCGAAAAGGCGACCGGCGCAGCTCTTGAAGTTGGTTTCGGGGTTGAACAGTCTGCGCCTCAGTATCCTCCATCTCAATGTCACCACAGTTGGTCAAACTGTCCTCTATGCTCTCAGTGTCAAGGTAATTATTTAATTACAGTTTAACACTCTTGTCGTGAGATTTTCAAGTCAAAACAGACAATACTTAGTAGCTTGAATGCTGGTCTTTACCAAAATTTTCTTTTATTTCTGGAATTTATAATTAAATTCAAATGCAGGTAGAAGAAGATTGTGAGCTGACTTCAGTGGATGACATTGCCACAGCAGCGAATCAGTTGCTAGGTAGGATTCAAGAAGAAGCTATGTTGAATTGAAATTTCTGTGAATATTTTCAGTTTTTCATCATCTCCCCCACTGTAATTTGCTTTTCTCAGTTCCCTTTAATCCTCAGGCTTTGCTGAAATTGACTATTGCCACTGATGTCCGACAATTTCATTCCAGTGTAGTTTGTTTTAGGCCACTCTACCCTTTCTGGGGATAACTTTTATAGAAAAACTCTGTTTGTTTCCCCAGATTCGTAAGTTTAAAAATATATTAAATTTTATTCTGCTTTTTACTTTTAAAGGGCATGGAATGTCTCAGCCATACATATAAAAAAGCCAGGTCAATTCTAACTACTATTCTCATACCAATAATGTATTTCATAGACTGATGTTATTGGCAATTTAAAATCGGCAATCTCGCCACCAATATCCCAAAGACAACATGATTCAAGTCTTTTTAGTACGGAGAAAAGTGAATGCAACTATTAAAACTAGAACTTCATATTTACAGAATTTGTTTACTTACAAAGTGAGAATATGATCATTTGATCTAATATTTAAAATCTTTTACCCTCTCCATTTTTTCTCTCTCTCAATGTTATAGTAGGAACCAAAGAAAGTAGGAGGCTTGAATCTTGAACCTGAAACTTTCAAAAACCCTTAATTAACCAATAACTAGCCGACTAATGTGCAATGATTCTTCTTCTTCAAAATATTTTTATGATTATGATTTATAATCCAAAATTTGGCAGCAAAATATCCAATCTTAACTGAAGCCAAAATCACAATTAGCAGCTGAACACAATGGCCTAGGACAACTTATCTGTTTATAACTTATTTTGGTTGCCCGTATTAAACGCTGGTTTCAACAATTTTCTTCCGAATAGAAGCTTAAAGGAGACTATGACCAATTATGTAGGTGAAGTACTAAACAAAGGCTGCCATGAAAACAGCTTTAGAAAGCCTAAAAACTCTCTTTCTGAAAAAAATTCCCCATGATGGAGCACTAGACCTAGTACATTAGAAGCCAAAACACCAAGATAACATGAAAATTTTGTACCCAAAGAGCTATGATGATGGGTTTTTTTTTTTATACTTTTTTTCGCTTTCAAATCAAAATCATTTGTGCATTGAAGATAGTCATGGCCCCATGAATTTTGTACGATGTTCATGGTCGAATCCCAAGGTGGACAAAAGTTGATATGCTGGTGGGGTTTTGATTGTATTGAAGACATCAGAAGAACAGAGAAACAGTTTGATCATTTGTGTAATATCATTAAAAAGACAAACTAAAATTATGTCATCATGCCTTGGAGAATAACTAACTACATTCCCTTTTGTTTTTGCTGCAAATAGCAAGTTTAATTTGTTACCCCTTTGCAATGCTCTATATATCGAGCCGATAATCCTATTGTTAAAATAATAAAAGGATTTAATTTTTATAAATTATACTAAATAGATTAATGCTAAAATTTCGTACGAGCACAGAGATTAAATGCATAATTTAATTAATTTGATTTAAATTAATTGCATAATTAAAAAAAATGGAAATGGACTAATGAGGATGTTTTGTTACTGTATTACTTTACACATGGATCTCTAAATATTACACTAGCAAAAGTTACAAACATAAAGTGGTCAAAAGAATACTAATGTATAAGTTGGAGTTGGTTTTCATTTTCTTTGAATTTGTTATTTTTAAAATATTAATTTTTATAAATATGTGTCACTTTTTACTTGCATTATAGAAAGAGAAAAAGAAATATATGAAATGTTTACTCGATATCAGCCCTTCTATCTAAATACCACTTAATTACGTTATTAAAAAAAAATCTTTCATTTATTACACATCATATGTAGTAATTAAATAGCAATATAATTATTTTAGTTGATCTGTTAATGATTTTGATAATAAATTATTGATTTTTTTAATAATATAATTTAAATAAAAGTTTAAGTTAAAAGAACCATTTCATACCATCTTTTCAATGGAAAAGTCTAGGTCTCCAAAAGTGAACCACAAGATCATATTCTTTTTATACCATCTAGGGTTTATTTTATTTGAGAAGATTCTAACCCTATTATTTCTCTCTTTTCTCATTCTTTCCCTTTCTTTTTCTCCCTTCTCTGTTTTATCTCCTTGTTTTCTAGTGGAGATACATGGTTTGAATGATTCCATGTTTCCCACCAATTCTCTCTCTCTCTTTCTTCTCTCTCAATATTAATTCTCTTTCATTGCCAAATAAAGAGCGTGAGGAAGCTAATTTATATCTTAAGTGTGAACAAACAAAGCATAAATGGGGTGATTTTGTGCATGCTAGAAGAAGAAAGAAAAAATGCAAAAAGAAATATAAGAGAAATTATTTGACATACCATTATCGATTTTAGACTCTACAAGCGAGATTAACAAAATAACATATATGACAATCTCTTAACTCCACTTATAGAGTTTAAATATTTTATCATTAGTTTATCAAATTTGAACTCGAAATACAAAGATTAAGCTTTTTAAACCATATGTTATACAATAATGGAAGTAAAAAAGCCATGAAGGTCAAAAAAGCACTTCCTTCCATCAAACAGAATAAAGCAAAAGAGATATTAATGTTGCTAAAAAACTGCAAATTAGCAAGAAACAGGAAATGAAAAGGAAACTTTAAATAACAATGATCTTTGAATGAGGATGAATGGCCGAAAGTTATAGAAAGAAGAAGGTTTTAATAAACATGATTGATCCTACATTGTATATTGATTTCACAAGGGAACAAACATTCTAGAAAACATGTTTTGTCTTTAGTGACCAATAATTTCTTCGAAATAATCATATTTCCATAAAAAATGAAATTTTCCGTTGAAATTTCCGTTGGTATAACCCTGTTCCTCTATTGGTTTAGCAGATGAAGCGGAGAAAATGCCGCCCATCGGCATATGTGTTCAACATGGCTTGTTTGACAGTGTCCATAATTTAAAAATGTACTGAAAAAGAGAAAATTTTATCATAGGCATTGATCAATAGCGATTTTCAAATTTCTTGGTGCTTGATTGGAGTAATATTGGTTTTGCTGCTTGTTTGATTCAAACTGGCTAAGAAAATTTTCATTATGTCTGGATTATGAAAAGTTGGATAAGAAAATTCTCATTGGAAAGCCTAAAGAGGCTTGAATTTCTGACCTGAGCAATGTGGATATGTTCCTTGATAGCTCAAAGCCAACCTGATCTTCTGCCTGGTAAAGGGATTGTCCAAGAAAAGTTCATATTGATCATGTTTATGAAAACCAACAACCTAGCCGAAAGGAATATCAGACCATGTTTCATGGTGTAAATGAGTTCTTCAGTTGCAAACCAGTAGAACAGAATGTGCCAGGAGACGACAGAGAGAAAGACTGGAGCAGATCTTGAAGTATTGAGTGCAGCAGAAGGTAGTGGTAAAAGGTTTAATAAGGCTGAAAACAACGTGGAACAAGGCTGAAAGAAAAAGATCCGAGAAGAGAGTAATATAGAGAGAATTTGAAGCAAAGTTCACCCCATAGAACTTGAAATCACAACCCTATTCCATCCTAAAACATTTATTTTAAGCCAAGATGGATACTATGAGTTCAGACAGATATTCTTTGAGCTCAGTCAATAAGGGAAATTGTCTGCTTGTGAGCTGTGATATGTGCGAGTTTGGTCCAACTTTCACAATGCTACAAAACATCCAATCATTCAAGAATGAAGAAATGAAAGTAAATATCTTCGAGCATTTTATTGAATATTGATGATGCTGTTCATTACGAAGGACTAATAACAGGGTTTTTAACAGCTATTATATGTACTATTTATCCGAGTTTATCTCACACCCAAATATCTTACCAATAAGAAAAAGTACTGACCAGCTGTACTGGAAAATAAGTTCATGCATCCAAAATCTTCCTTAATCATCGCTCTGAAAGCAATCTTAACTTGTTTTCGTCTTGAGATGTGCTGCTCGTTTGTAATGGCTACCTGGTATGAGGAAATTCCATTAGCTAATCTAGAAGCACTGGAAATGCATCTCAAACAGGAAGCCAAAGGACAGATTAAGTTGAAGCAGTTTGCTGAGCCAACTTTCCATGGAGAGAAGCAGAAAACAAATGATATTAAGTATAAATACACCCAAAAAACAGATTTTAGAAAAGAAACACTTTTCAGAATTGAAGATTCCAGTTCTAAGTTTCTAACACAACTAAGCTTTAAACTTAAGTGGACAATAATCCAAAAGAGAGTGAAGCTTCTCTGAAATATGTGTTATTCATGCTTCATCATTGGTAGGTATAGGCACTCCCGACTCTTCTGTCAGCATTTTATACGCATTTTGCAATCTTCGAGTAACAGGCCCCACTTCCCCGTTACCAATGATGCGCCCATCAATTTTCACAACCTGTTAAAAGGATATTTCATGATTCCATCAACTAGATTGAACAGCAAAATCAAATCTTCCTTGGTCCATTAAGGTTCTAAATTGAATATTTAGGAAGAACTTACTGGGCTCAGTTCTCCCATCGTCCCAGTAGTCCATACCTGCAGGGCACGTTATTGTTATAACTTAAAACACACGTAAGGAATATCAACAAAGGTACATGCCATTATAGGCAGCCATTGTCATATTTTAGTCGGCTTCTTGAAACCCTCAAAAGATTAAGTACCGTAGATGAGAGTAGCAATGGGAGTCTAAGTTGAACAATATAATTAATACAAACAACTAGAACAGCTTCTAGGTGAAGATGTCTGGACATAGGTATCGGTATCATAGCGAAATATAAAATATGACATCTTCTAGAAGCAACCAGTCTTTACTCTGTAAACACTATGCATTTTACCTTTTACTATAGTTCAAAGGAACTTCATCAAGAGTTTCATTGTAAAACAGAAGAACAGTTAATTTAGAGTTTTCAGAGTATTTCTTGAAATGCAATCTATGGAAAAAGAACTGGAAACCTCGTCAGCAGTATGAAACTCAGATAAGCTAATTCTCCGCTCCTCTAGGACAAACTTTTCCTTTAAAACAAGCTCCATGACCTGCAATCCCGATGACAAGAGGGTCACATCAATTATCAAAGGCAAAAATATAACAGAAAGTACCAAACAAGTAATTTTAATATTTTATCAGATTATAATCCATTAAAAGGAATATAGTTTAAAGACAAGTTCATCTGATTTCACAAACATTCTCTGACGAAAAAACCAAAGTTGTTGCATGTCTTTTTACAAGTATTTTATGCTAAAAACAGCAAGTGAAGAAGTTCCAGTTCTGCATATTTGCATTATTGCATCCTTTCATCAGACAAGACATTACAGATAAAATGAAAGTTTAGGCATCTTACAGTTGCTCGAGTAATCCCAGGAAGACAATAATCAGCATGAGGTGTCAAAACACAGCCTTTTTTTACCAAGAACTGCAAGATGAAACAGAAGAATGTTCTTCAGGTAACTGTCCTTTTAACAACTAAAATGCTATGTTCTAACAGGTAGTAAGATCTAGAAGCCGAATGTCCATTTGAACATTAAGCATCAATGCTATCAGTTATCAAAGGTGAATGGCCAACTACCCAGTTTTTTACTGCAGTTGTCTAGGTAAGGTATGATAAAAACAAGAATGTGACCGAGAACAATAAAGTCCAGGTACAGATTATAACGCATACCGATATTAATACTCGGTCATAATGTTTTCGTAGTTCACAAATAGATCTAAAATCAGCAATTGCAGCAAAAGCCTAGTCTTACAATGTTTGTGGCATTTGTTTCAGATACATAACCATCCTTGTCAAGCATGATCGCATCACCAGCATTTGCATTATTCCCTTCTACCTGCATTGGACCACACAAATCAATTTAAGTCCAAGTAATAGTTCAACAATATACATATCTGGCATTAGTAATACCAACGTAACTCTCCACCATAACACAGTCAACATAATGGTCATATCACCCAGATTGTTTACATCCTTACACTGAACAGAAGGCCAAAAAACAAACCTAGAGAAACTGGTGATCATAATCAGTTTTCTAATAAGAAAATCCACAACCTAGTGCAGTTATTATCTTGCAAAATATGGTTATTCAGTTGACATTAAGGACCGTAACATTTTATAATAGTAACGCCATTAAATCGAGAACTGCACTTGACTGTATTGCATAGAGAATGAACATAACCATTCCTATCACAAATTAGATATTAAAACTTTATATACTCTTAGATTTATCACCAAATCATATCAAGTCCTGGGTAGAACAATACCTTTGCTAGTATATTATTCAGAAGATTATTGTGGTGAATCTTTGAGTCCAAATTCTGAAAGGGATAAAAACAATTCAAAGTCAGCTGGCTCACAGGAAGATCAAATTTCCTAAAGGCAAATACTTTTAAATGGAAACAAACACCCAGCATTTTTTCCCATGATAAGCCACGGAAAACCGAGCATAATGTGTTCTCTTAAACTTTTCGAATAGTCGCAAGAAAAGACACCAAGAATCTTACATTCGGTGAATTACGGCGTGTGGTAGCAGTAACAAGTGTTATACCATGCAAGTTGTCATAAACAGGGGGTTTCCATTCAGGAAGCACTGCATTTTTTTCACAGGAAACATTAAGTGTATCAGCTGAAAACCTACAACACAGATCACAGAAGCACGATCTATGCTCAGAAAAATGATTTCACCGATATTATGCAGATGGACTCCGACAGCACATTCTAAGTATGGTATCAGCTAACATCCATGTGTCAATGGAGATAAGAACTTATGAGTATGTTTCTGGTATATGAAGGACTTAAAAATCACTTTACCAATCAAAGTGCAGCCATAAAGATTAAATGCAGGGCTCATCCCAGAAGTAACCTGAACAAGATGAGAGCATAGCATATCAGTGAAGAAAATATCAGGCCAAACAAAGAATTCACAAATGATAACATCCAACTTTTTTACAACATCCCAGCTTTTAGCCCAACGAGTGCAGTATTTTAGGCAATTCAATGGTTCCACATGCATAGAGAGAGTGAGAGACAGAGAGAAGGTGAAAATGTTCCGTACCTTCTTCCCACGAGTAAGTGTTAATCGAATGTGTGTATTATCAAACATTCCATTGGCATTGAGAGTTCTGAAGATAGCCTCTTTAATCTGCAATGACACAACATGTTACTAAGAATCAACCAATTATCCTCCTTGCAGGTGTAGAGGTAATATATGCTTGCACTATCAGCGCCCATCACCCAATGCTTAGTACCATGAAGCTCTGATATTTTCACATAAATTAAATTCAAATCCATATTCAGATCCTCACCTCATCACGAGTTGGAACATTTTTGAAAGCCAGAGCCTTTGCAGAATCAAACATCCTTTTGAAATGAACCAAAAGAAAAATGTGTCATTCATTCATCTTTCACCATACAATCACACATAGGGGAAATGGATGAGCTACAAATATGTGGATTTTTTTTCGTTTTGCTTAAAATGTGCCGATTAACAAGAATACTACTGCAGTTCCTATGAAAGTGAATTCAGAATCTCATCATAATTCTATTGCAACATCTCATCGAAGTAAAGAAGTTATTTACCTAGGAATTAAAGCCAAAAAGAAAGGGAAAGATTATCCCCTACTTATTTTAAAAGAAAACCAAGCAAGCATGATACCTACATGTTTCATAAAGCACTCAAGTTATTTACCAGATCTCTAGCAACAGCCACAGGAAACTCAGAGTAAGAAGGCTATAATAGACCTATAACCCACATTATATGCTGTACATTTCTAAGTGTTAATTATAAAAGCTGCAGAATTTAGAATGTAAAACTGGTTCATCATGCAAGGAATTTTGAACTACTAAGTTGCACAAACCATATGACAGGACTCAGCAAACAAAAGCCACAGCTTTTTTAATATTTTGGCATTTAGTTTCACTGACCTATCTAAATGCTCTTCAAGCTTAAAAATCTTTCCACTGTAAACTCGAAGTCCTTCCCACACAGCATCACCACCTTGAACAACTGAATCAAACACAGAAACCTGGTGCAAAGGTCAAAGTTAAGAATGAGAAACCCAGTATACTTACATGTTACGCTCATAAAGGAAAGTCTAAGTCTATGAACAACAGATCTAGAATGGTTCCAGGATTAAGGACCTTTGCACTCTCTCGCGGTAGAATCTCATCAGCAACCCAGGCAAGCAGCTTCTCATTTTCAGGAACCGGAAGATCGGGAACGGGTAAGGGGGACTTTAAAAGGGATGATGTCTGCCTCACATGGCGCCTCAGTATGTTATAGAAAGGTAGACTTTGCTCCAACAAGTAATAATATGAGAAAGGAAATGGCTGAAAATAGATACAAGATTAGACATAACTGTATCAACACTTCATCGATAATTCCAATACTTCTGCTCGTAATGAACTCCTAAATATAAATTTTTTGAAGGAAAAAAGCATGAACTCTCATTATCTAGATGATTGATAGATACAAAAAGCAAAAAAGATTCATGTTATAGCTTATAATTCAGTGACAAGGGCCAACTATACTGTCAAAAAAGTACCAATCTACTTTTCTCAGCCTTCTAAAAGAAGCTTTTGATAATTTTTTCTTTCACAAAATAATTTATTTCCAGCACATGGAGATTTGAAATAACTTGCCAGAGATCCATCGCTATTACAGACACAGGAGTCCAGGCTGAAGGCTTATGCTTTATCAATCTAAAGTCTGAACATGAATGCAGTTTAATGTTGGATTGAATTGTAAAGAAGGAAACTGGCAAAAAAGAGAACTGTAAGGAAGAAAGTTAAAAAGAGACACTTCAAATATAAGATGACTCTACAAGGTTAGTTAAGACAAACCAATTTATAATTCATGATTCAAAATGAAAGTAATGAACAGGCCACATACCCTAGGGTACTTTCTTGTGGGTGTGAAACAAGTCAAGTTATGCTCACTTTTATACCACCATGGAGCCCAAATACCATCTATCGGTTTCGGACCAGCTTCCCATCTGATCAAGTTTTGACAACAAAGTCGTCATGATAATGAAATTATTACTCAGTGGAAGAGACCAAGTATAAGATAATATCTATGCACATTAAGTATGAGATATGACTGCATCAAACAGTTATCTACTAGAACTGCATGAGTTTCCAAAGAATTTTAAGAAGAGACACACATGCAAGAGCAAGACATGGTGAAGGAGAAAAGATAGCAAATGTGACAAGAAGGCAGAGTAATTATTGACTACTTGACAAGACAGAAGCCCAAATAAAAGAAAGTGATCCTCCATAAAGAAGTTTAGAATGTATTTGACTAAACATTTCTGGTCAATCAGCATAACATTTATTGAGCCAAACTAAGCCATCATTTTACCAGCTCATCAAGATGCATGAGTGAGCAAGTTAATTAAATTGCACTGCAGGAAGAGCTGGTAAATAGATTTAAAAGTTTAGCTTCAAAAAGAAAAAAAGTTTCCACATGCCTGAGCATTGCATCTTGAAACGGAATATTCAAATCTTCACAAAGACCACGTAAAGTAGCCTGCACATCAATAAGATGAATAAATACATATAATATTTGTAGCAATTGTAAAATTAAATAAACTATGGATGTTAAAATATAGAATGATCAAAGATAAAACATCAGATTTCAAGGTTTAAGAAAATAAATAGCTTAATACATTGTAAGGTTCATATGCAGTATGATAATGACTAACGAGCTTTCTATAGAGCAACTTATTCCATGTTAACTTCTTAGAAAACATCTATAACCTTGGGATTTTGTTGAAGGTCTGCAGCATCAATGATAGGTGGGGGGCTCCCCAATGCACAAAGCTCACTGTATACAGAAACTAGTTCTCCCAAGCCTAGTTCGAGAAATGATGGAGGCACAACCTTGTCAAAGGATGACTGACAATACAACAAGCAAAACATAGAAAATATCAGTGAATGGCGTCAGTAGACGTTAAGTATTAAGCCTAAAAATATCAATCTTTCCTGTTTATAAGTTCTCAAGAGAATAAAATATTCAATGCCTTTATACAAGCTAACACGTGAAACCTTAAACTATTCAGTTCTAAAAAATGCAATTTACCATTACATACATGATTTCCTTATCCGAGTGAGATAGAATATGTGTTCTCGAACAGCTTACCAGTACGTCAAGGGGATTTTGTATAAGTATAAAGTGCTTTCCTTTCTGCAGCAAGTCATTTGGCAAACCAGGTACCCGTTGCTTTGCTAAATGCTGTATGCAAAGAGAGGAAAAATTAATTTATAAAATATCAACTAAAAAATCAATATATTCCTAAAGGAACAGAAATTATTCTAGCCTTCTTAAGCAAAGTCATACATTCAACATAAATATTAAAAAAGAGAGAGAGAGAGAGATGAGCAGTAGTTTCTAGATTAGAATAAACAAAGAATACAATTTACTCGGAAAGAAATTTTCTGAGAATGGAGTATAGGCTTAATATGTTTTGCAAAACTCATGCTTGCTAGAAGGAAAAACTTGTAGATTACCTTACAAAACCGATACTTCTTTCCTCCTGGACTGTAAATGATCTCTTTCACAACTTTATTACCATCGCATTCCTATTCCAAAAATATAAAAATAAGGGAGATGCCAAGAACCAGTGAAAGAAAGGACGTAAACATAGACGGAAACCAGAAACAGAAAAGAAAAGACATTGTTTAAATTGAAAGGATCAAACATTAGAAACAGAATTCAATATGTTCCTCTCTGCACAATTACAGAGTAATTGAAGCAAAGCACAGAACCCATTTACTACATCTTATGCTGTAGAAATAACAACACCCATTCAGACCTTCCAGTTGTCATGTTTTTCATCCATATAATTAGCAGTTTCTCCCATAATAATGTCAATAAAATTATTCAGAGATGAAAGATCAAAAGATATTTGGTCTTTTGAACAAACATATCTAAGGAATTTTAATCACATAGCATAACATCTCAGTTTTCAGGAAATAAAGATAGTGCTTCTATAAAGTGAATAATTTAGAATGCAAGAAAAGAAGAAAAAAGGAGAAAATTGGTTAAGCTAATGTGACTTACCATTTTAGATAGAACATCTTCACAGTAGGGCCTTTCAACACCAGTCACACGAAGAAAAGTTCCATAGAGGGGCTCATCGAGCACTTCTATGTCATCCCTCTGAGTAAAGCAGAAAATGAAACCATTAACTATGTGTATATAACCAAAGAAAGAGGCAAACATCTACCTTTGGCAAACTAAAAAAGTTGTTTACAAAAATTATGGCTTCTCCTGCCATGCAGCCAGCATTGTTCCTAAAGTACACTCCTGGACTTAACCCAGTTTTGATATTCATACTAATATTTTATAGTTACTGAAAGGATTCAAACCTTGCAGCACTCGATAAGTTTCTGAAAAATTATATCTGAGACGATAAGACAAGACACCATCAAGTTCAACTAAATGCAAGTTTATCCAAACATATGGTAGCTATTTTGTTAGACTTTAGTAGATCTGCTCCGTTCTCCATATTCACAAAGCAAAATAATGGTCAACTTAAGCAAATCCCATTCTCACATGGTAAAACCAGAAGAATGCAAATCCAAGATGCATTTGAATCATGATTCAGTTGAAATCTTATCAAACCATTAAGTAGAGCAAAGTTACTTGTTTCGAATAATCGAAGATACCATTGAATGTGATCCATAAGTCAAAATCATGTTCAATTACCACAAGTCACTAAACTCAAACAGTGAGATTTGCACAGTCCAAAAACTAAATCTTCTCATCCCTAAAACGAACATCCGTTTCACTGCTGTTTCAAGATTGAACTTCTCTGCTTAAACTTTCTCAATAACCAATCAGATGGTCAAGAATCAGAGCACGCCGAAACCAATGGGTTAATTACAAAGGGATCAGCAGTTCCATTTTGTCAGCAACAAGCATATTAGCAAACAAGTAAAGTTCAAACTTTACTCTCATCTTCTTTATTCATCCTCAAATTCATTAGCAACCAATCAGGTTACCAGAAGTAGAACACCAGCAAAATACTAGATTAGCTGCAATTTGATCAAGGTTCAATTTTCTTAAAAAAAAACTATATGTCAAAAAAAAAAAAGATTCAAATTTTACTTTCATCTTCTTCGTTCTTTCCTATTTTTCTCAGCAAACTCATGGGGTACTCATAATTCAATCAAAAGTTCCATTTTCGAACCAACCCAGATATTATATCAGAAACAAGATTCAGAATGTAGTTTCATCTTCTTCATCAGCTACAAACCAAGGAGCCCAGAAAAAAAAAGTTGGTGTTACCTGAGCAAAAGAGTACATGAGGCTGGTACTGAGTGATCTTGGAGCAGACCATGAGTGAATAACCTGTACCTCGTCTTGCTTTTGGTCTGCCATTTTCTGCTAGATATGGCTTAGGACAGTGTTCAACTGTGTAAGAAATGAAGGTAGAGAACTAAAGACAAGACAATCAAAAGAGAAGAGAATCCTTTTAATAGTGCTAGGTGGCAACCTTCTTGCGAGTAGATGGTGTCATGCTGCACTTGTAAGCCACACCGCAATGATTGCGTAAGTTGAAAACAACCTCGACTTTGGTGTAAAAAAACAGACACTAACAGCAGTATTGCATGAAGCTGGAAAATAGCTGAAAGCTAAACGTATGAATCTCATGTATTATTTTGCTTAAAAAAAAGTGTAGATTTTTCCATTTTTCATGTTTGAATAAGCTGTACAAAAAATATATATATATATATATATATAAATATATATATAATTAGATATGGAGAAATTTTGAATAAGACTTCTGTTTCACCTTACGGTAATAAATCACAAATTTAAAATTATTGAGATGGCATTAAGGTATACATTCTTAATATAAGAAAAGTTGATTAAATTTTAACTATTTAGCAATGCTGTTACACCATCAATAAAACTTTAATCTCCAATAACGACATAACAGAATAATATATATATATATATATATATATCTTAAAATATATTAAAAATTTAAATAAAAAAAATATATGATTTTTTTTAATTTCCTTCGCAAAATTTTTACAAAAATTACTACCAGATTACACTTCTTAATTCTTATAAAAGGGTTGCATATATAATTTTTTACAAAAATTCAACATATTTATCAATAGAATTTAAAACTCATGTAATCTTCCAAAAAAACCTATAAACTTGAACTTTAAGAAGTCGATATCCCTTTAGAAAGAGCTTCCAATGTGCTCTGAAGTCTAAGCATGCTGAACATGAAACTTTGGCATAAGATTGCGTATTAGAATTGCTAAACGGACGTGGCAGCATGTTTTGTCATGGATTACAGTTTAGGTATTGAGAACGAATAAGATCTTGCCACCTCAATGCTCTCATGAAAGGGGAACCTCCAAAATGTTGAAAACCCACCACTCAGAAAAGATAACCATGACATCTGGATAAGCATATTCAAATAGTTTCAACAAAGCATAAAAGTAACATGGATGAAGTTATTTAGATGATACAGTAAACAATCGTATGCTTGAACGATCATATGACTTCAAGTAAGGAAGCAGATCAAGAGGCCTCAGTGTAGATGTTAGGTCTGTGATTTTAAGATTGGCCTGGTCTGCTAGTGCAGGAAAATGATTGAATGTATCGATGTTCCGAATGACAGAAGCAATGTAAGCAACTGGATCTGCCCTTGATCCAAGACCGGTAGCATCATTGATGCTTGTTTTGATTCCATTAGTGTTGGTGTCATAAGCATAAGAACTAGATGAATCTAACTCATGGGCATTGAGAACTTGTCCCTGGCCCGCACTGTTTGCTTTACCATCTGCACATGTGACTTTGAGTAAAGATTTCCGGGAAAGAACTTCCTGATTCTTGTCACATGACTTGTTTTTATTCAGAAGAATGGCCAGTACTTGAACAAGATGTGGAAGACAAGATGGATCATAAATAACATCTGCGCCCAAACTGCAGAAGGAAAAACGGAAAAAATGGTGATGGATAAGGAAAGAGGATGAAGAAAGGAACAAAGAATGCATCAATCTTGCACCCTTCACACCATTAACTGTTAACGAACAGATATTGTATTAGAAAACAGGCATTGACCAGAATACAAGCACATCTTTTGTTATTAATCAATAAAAGAAATGCAGACTAAAAGATAACCGGCATACTCACATGATTTCTGGCATGAAGTCTTCGAGTTCCTTTTCTGATGCTGATTCCCAAGGCAGATGAATGCATTTAACCTAGGATTAACGATCTATGTCAGCTTTGACTATGATGTGATAATTTTGTTTCAATAATTTAATTACATAGGTTTAAAACTTCTAAGGCGTCCACCTACAAAAGAATCCGCTCCCCATATTTCATGCCAAAGTTCTACTTTTCTTCGTCAGTTTTATCATGATAAAAATTTCAAAGGAAAAATTATGGTTTATGAGGTTCATGCATAAGGTCTAGCTGGTTGATGTTTCTTGCAAGCATGTATGAGAAGCACCAATGAGATCAAACAGTAAGAATCACAACATTCCAAGACCTTGGATCCCCTAAATGTAGATTCAAGCTACAACAATAAGAAATGATTCATCTGGTAAGTTATACATTAGAATGATTTTCCAACCAGGTCGATCTTTTAAGACTGGACCACTTCATTTCCATTATCACTGACACTAAAATAAAACTTATTAGCACTTCCTTTCTTTTCATATCTATCGTACATCATCACCTGAGCATTAGGGTCTAAATCCAGGAATATTGTAATAAAATAAAAAACAAGAGACAATAATCTGATGTTAGCACAAGGAAATGCCCATGACTAGAACTCACCACATTTTTATTTTCAATACTTGTTTCTGGCAAATCAGTTTCTGTATTCAACTGGTTCATCTCTAAATTAAGCTTCATGTTAGCTAAGGTTGACAAGTCGCCGTCACTTAATATTACCTGCAAAAGGTATAAAAATTAGCATGGTGTTCATTATCAATTATCATCAAACTCTTGTAATAGAAATGATTACCAAAAAAAGTAGGAGACATTCCATCCAGAATTTTAATCCAATTACAATTTAAAACTTAAAAGAAAAAGTGAATTCCATGACATTTGCCACAGAATAACAGACAAGGAAATGAAAGATTAACTAACATTTACAACAACTAAACCACTTTTGGGTTTGAGGATGCACATACTTTTGATGGTGGTATGACCCACATAGAGAGACTACTTAAATATGTCCTAGATCATGTTGTAGAAGGTTTCCAGTTCAACATCTTTCGCCAAAGCTGACACTTAACTTTATAACTCGCAACCAAGCAATAAATATTAGGAAAATTTGTGATTTATTCAATATTAAGCAACATCAATGATATAACAAATGGATATAATTTTCTAAATATACTACTCAATTAAATAACAAACCTTGGAGGCTTTTATATGAGCAAGACAAATTCCAATCAAACCAACACCAGATCCAACCTGTATTTTAATAAGAAAAACCCTGAAGTAAATGGAAAAGACAAATTGGAGATGATACACAGCCAACCAGAATATATGAACAAGTAACTTACCTCAAAACACGATTTCCCTGAGAAAATATGTGGAAAAGAAAGTATCAACTCTGATAGGAAAAGACCGGAGGGCCAAATTGAACACCTGTATAAACCAATTCCATTATAAACTGATTCATATTAGATTACAAGCAAAATAAAATAAAATGAACAAAAAGCACCTATGATATGTATAGCAAAAACCAGATGCAACAATTACCAAACAATTACAGATATATGCAAAATTTAAATAGTTAACAATTAGCAAACTGTAAACTTTCTATGATCAGTCCATCAGTTCTTTCAAGAAGCAATACACCAAACCAGAGTTTGAGCATTCAAACAAATAAAATTCCAGGGAAAAAAGAAAGTTGGGAATAGAACATAGCCAGTGTGCAGAAGTAATGGTAAATTGGCACTAAGGGAGGGAAGGCATTTTTCAATGTCTATACATCACTCTGCAATAGTAGAGGAACTGGATTCCATTCTCAGCAGAGAGTAAGGGAGAAGTCACAGCCATTTGAGAAACAACAGTTTTGTGAAAGCTTAATTTGAGCTTAAGCACTTGATTCTCTATCAAAAGCATTTATATTTCTTTCTCTTCATATCCGCCAACATCAAACCTCATATAATGCTTACCAAAGGGCCAAGCACAAGCTCGCCAATGTCATAAACTTCATATCATCAAATACCATAAACAGATAGGGTATTCTTGTTTGTGATGATTAAAACTACAATAATTTTGAAAATACAAAATGCAAGATCAAAATTACAGAAAAATACGAATTAATTAAACATACCCTGTATCTCCCTCAAGCATGTTGAGTGAACATTGTAGGGAGACCACCAGTTTCCTTGATCTTGGATTATTCAAGAGTTCAAAACAATCTACGTCATCCAGTCAAAATATTAATGAGAGTTAATGCAAATAAACCATAAAAGACCTCAAACCCAGCAAGAGAATAACAGTATCTGTTACCATCAGGAAAAAGAAAAGAAATGCATTTGCAGACTCTCTCATTTTCTTTGACCAAAGTATCATCCTAGAAAACAAAAAAAATCTATCAAAAACATGAAAGTTCAACATATAAGAAAGTTTGAAAAGCAATGCAAAACCCCATTGAGCCAAAATTTTTACCTTGAAAGAGGTCATGTAGGAAGCATACTGTTCATATAATTCATCCAACACATTGCAATGGTTTGACTCAACCTCAGTAATAAGCTTCTTTACAAACTTCTTCAAGTAAGAATTACTGCCTTTTCCTTCCTGTACAATTCACAAAACTGAACCAAGCTTTAATCATCGTTAATAAAAAAAAAATAAGCAAGCTTGGTCTATTGTAACATAAAATTTAAGCCAGTTTTAAATCTAAAATTCCCAATCATCCAAATATAAACTTATAATACAAAAAAATTAAAAATTAAAAGAAAAACTCACAGCTTTGGTTAGACAATGATCCCAAATAAACCTTTGCACTTTCTCTGTCACCTTTCCTCCTCCACATTCCCTACCAAATAATTTTGTTTTAATCAAAATCAAACAAGTTAAAATTAAATTCATAATAGAAAAGAAAAAACAGTTTACTTTAAGTTGCGCGGGAAAAACTGAAATGGACGAGGTTTATGAAAACAAACCTCGCTAAAAAGAGCAAAGTATCCGTCGTTTCCATGGCGAGGAAGGCGGAGACGAGGTGGAGACCAGGAGGAGCCGCCGAATTCAGCTCTTGTTCCGCCATCATTGGCGCGCTCTCGGGTCATGGGTTTTTCCGAGGTTTTAGGTTTTACAAACAGAAGGAGATGGCCTAGCCCATATTGGCCCAATTCTAAAATGGCCTTCAATAATTTAGTTTGGTTTGCGTTTTTCATTTTTTGAAAAATATTTTTCACATTTTCGAATGTTTGGCATACGTAAAATATTTTGGATCAATAAAAAAATAAAATTTAATCAATAAAAAAATGTTTAAAGATTTTGAAAAATTGCCTTCCCCTTTTCAAAAAAAAAAGACAATTTTCAAACTTATATAATTCTTAAGAAAAAAACTTTATTGAAACTCAATCGAATTTATATTGGATTAAAATAACAAACAACAGAAAATATTTTTTAGCACATCAACCAAACAACAGAAAATATTAATTTTTTCAAAAAATCAAAATTTCAAAAATCATTTTACAGAAATCATTTTCTAAAAATTATTTTACCCAAATTAAACGGAGCCTAAAAAAATTTAATTTTCTTGGGTTTTAGGGTTAGGGTTTTGGTAGCCCAATTTGGCCCAAACAAAAATTGAAACTTTTTGTATCTTTATTTACTAAATAATTATTTATATGCGTTAATATTCTTTGGTGAAAAAAATATATATATTTAGTTATCTTTTCTCAATCTAAACATTTTCTTCATTTTTTTCATAAAACATTATAAACATATCATTATTGATAGTTTATTTTGATATTAAATAATATGTTTGTTTCATTAAGAATTTTGAATTAATATTCTATGATTCCTTTATTAAATAAATAAATCGACTCAAATATAGATGAACTCACTTAACTATACAAATGTAAAAATTGGTTTTTATATATATATATATATATATATATATATATATGAATTTTGAGCAAATTTGATTTAATTTGCGTAAGATGTCATTTAAAATTTAATTATCACTCCATTAATGATGTATAAACATATATTAGCACCTTAGATTCTGCTATTTCTTTCGAGAAAATGAAAGCATCGAGGCGTGGTTTCCTAAATTGACATGCAAATTCAGAAATCAGAATAATTTAGATACATTTATAAATTATTTTTTTGATATATATGGTCATGAGTTCTTTCATTTAGCAATTAGCATCTTAAAACCTTATAACATTAGTTATGATAACATGAAATAGAACAAAAATAATACAAAAATAACACGGACTAAAATCATAAAAACTAAAAAAAAATTTGCGTATTAAGTTAACATAAAATTTGATATTATAATTTTTATACCTTATACGATTTGATATAACATAAAATATATACACGAATAACCTGATAAGCTCGCAGATTTCAAACATGAGATATTGAATGCAGATTAAGAACTGCTATGTGAACGCTTTTCCTTGACTGCTGATTCCTTAGGTTGTACAACTTGGTATAAGAACATCACAATTCACTGTCAAATTAGATGATCGTCTTCCAGGGTGATTTCTGTGCCTATATCATTGCATGCATAGGACAATAGATGTGCAATTGCATGCTAAACTCTCTTGCTGCCGCTCCATTGGTAGTTGAAACCGAATTGCCATGTTAATATGTTATAGCGAAACAGTGCATCATGAACAATCTAAAACTTCTGGTATTCATCCTAGGCTTGATTGAGTTTTTCGTTTCGGTCTCAGCTATTCTCTGATTATCCTTGAACAAGAAAAGTATCAGCAGCTATCTTAAAATCTTATTATTGAAATTCCTATGTTCATTAGTTAATAAGATAAGATTACAACTCGAGCATAATTCAAATGATTCATATAATCACTCTTAAAAAATTACTCTTAAAAAACAACATACAAAAAGTCAAGATTCAAACCTTAATACCCCTAACTTCTATTCTCAAGGTTCACCCGTGAAATGCTTAACTGTTGTAGAAGCATACCACCGCCAGAGTTTTGTCTTGAGCAGCCAACATGCTGGATCTAGCTTTAAAATGTCAGAAGAAAGCCCAAGTTGGCAAAACTCACCATCTAAAGAGAGAAGATCAAACCCAAGGAAAAAATCTGTGGTGCTGCCTCGATTGCCCTAAAGCAACAAGTTTTGCCAATGAAGACTATTCGAGCTATAACTGCAAGAAATCGAAAGGAGTAAGTAAGAACGTGAATACAGTAAAAAGAAACCACCCGTGTAAGGCAAATTCATCTCTTTGCTTGCAGAATGCTGCTCATTTCCCTGCAGCAACCTCAGGTTTCCAGGTGATCACGGGACTTTTTGACCTTTTGTCTTTGATTAACATAAGAAGACAACAGGATCACAGGAGATTAGCAAAACCGAGGCAGAAACTTTGCTTTTTGACTTTCCCCTTGGCTTCAAAGCAAACTCCAACCATTGCCCATAAAAGCAACCAAAAGTTTTTCCTCTCATCATTGTAACCTTTTTCTGAGTAGCCATGGCCAACTACACCTCTCTCATCCAAGCTATAACCTTGTTTGCCATCTTTTTCTCTATGGCAAATTCTGTTGACTTCAATTACCCGGCTGTTTTCAACTTTGGTGATTCTAACTCTGATACGGGTGAGCTTGTTGCTGCGCTGGGCGACATCCTGGACCTTCCTAATGGTCAGACTTACTTCAAGACTCCATCTGGGAGATTTTGCAATGGTCGGCTCATTATTGATTTCCTAAGTAATGCTCACTCTCATCACCACTTCAAACTCTTATACAATTATTCTTCATTATGCACTTACATTTGCATGTAAATTGTCATATGTCATTCAGGCATAGGCGGTCCCGTGACATTCCTTATAAATAAGTTATTTAAGTGTGATACCTTAATCTTACGTCGAGATATTGTAAAGATTTGTTGTAGTATATATATAGAGATTTGAACTCATATTCATGAGTCATCTTTTTTAGAATATAATCATAAAACTTTTAAGTCAAAACGGACAAACCTTGCACGGTAAATACAGGTCTCCAACCTATATATCCTATTATTTTAACTTTCTAATACGGTGATTAGGTGATAAAAGTGAGAAAGTATGGAACATGTAGAAATAGGGCAATTCCAATCCTTTAGTTTACAAGAGAACAAAAAGAAGTGTTTTTGTTTTGGTGTTTGTTTTGGCAAATTTTGGTTATCACAATTCAAAGCAAACTTCCACCGGCGATCTGGGACACATACGACCCACCAAACTAACCGTATTATTTTTAGTGTAAGCTACTAGCCCTGGTGATCCTGCTGTAAACCATGGCTCCCAGGGCTTGCATTCTCCAAATCCTTGCCTTGGTGTTCATCTTCTTGCCTCTAACCAATTCCATTCACTTCAAAATTTTCAACTTTGGTGATTCTAATTCTGATACTGGTGAGCTAGTTGCTGCTGGATTTGGAAGCCTTCAGCCATCTCATGGTCAAAGCTACTTCCAAATACCGTCCGGGAGATACTGTGACGGCTGCCTCATCATTGATTTTCTCAGTTAACTTTCCAATTGTTTGCACTGCTTGCATGGCATTTAGAGATTCTGTTGCGTATGCAGTTTTGTTCATCATGGCACCGCTTCATCCCTGCACATTTGCATATGTTATGGCTATTTTTTTTTATCTTTTTGATAAAGTTCTTTGCTTATTGGGGTGTGTTGTAGTGGATGCAATGGATCTGCCATTTCTAAACGCTTACCTGGATTCAATTGGCGCACCAAGTTTCCGCAAAGGGTGCAATTTTGCAGCTGCAGCATCAACTATACAACCAGCTACTGCACAATCTATCAGTCCATTTTCATTTGGAGTTCAAGTGGCTCAGTTTGTGAGGTTCAAAGCTCGGGTTATCCAATTGCTAGCTAAAGGTGCACACCTTGATCATTTTCTAGAGACTGCATTTGTATGCATTGATAGCATAAATCATACTTCCATTAATTGCAGTTAGAATCCTTAATACATAGACAAGCATTCTTCATTTAATTGCAGGTAAAAAACTTGACAAGTACCTACCAACGGAAGATTATTTTCAAAAGGGGCTCTATATGTTCGATATTGGCCAGAATGATCTTGCTGGTGCCTTTTATTCTAAAACTTTTGATCAAATACTTGCCTTAATTCCTTCAGTCCTGACGGAATTTGAAACTGGACTAAAGGTCAGCTTCAAGAACACTACACTAGTACTTGTTTCTCTGTATTGAGACACTTATTTTATTATCATTATGATCAGTTAAGCGTCTTAATCCATGGATTCTTTGGTTTTCCTTGTAGAAACTATACGATCAAGGAGCTAGGAACTTTTGGATACATAACACAGGACCTCTTGGATGCTTGGCTCAAAATGTTGCCAAATTTGGAAGTGATCCATCAAGCCTCGATGAGCTGGGATGCGTCAGCAAGCATAACCAAGCTGCTAAAGTCTTCAATCTGCAGCTTTATGCCCTTTCTAAGAAGTTGCAGGGCCAGTATACCGATTCAAACTTCACATACGTTGATATCTACACGATAAAATCCAACCTTATAGCAAATTATTCTAAATTCGGTAAATATGATGTAGTACTTTATGTGATGAGAGTACAGATATCAGTGAGAGATAAAAGAGAGGTGCAAGCATGAAATAGAAATGATTTTGAGTGCTTATGGTTTTGCAGGATTCAAGCAGCCTATAATGGCTTGCTGTGGATATGGAGGTCCGCCTTTGAATTATGACAGCAGAATTGGTTGTGGGAAAACAAAAAACCTGAATGGAACCTCAGTGACGGCCAAAGCATGCGATGATAGTTCTGAATATGTTAACTGGGATGGAATTCATTACACAGAAGCTGCAAATCAGTATGTTTCATCGCAGATACTCACTGGAAAGTACTCTGATCCACCATTTTCAGACAAAATGCCATTCCTTCTCAATATCAAGCTCTGAAGGCCTAATTTATTCATTGCTGTAATTCTCTTCTTACTGACTGCTTCTGTTAGCAGTCATTGCAAGTGCTATTGATCAAAACTTACTGTAAAGAATTATAATTTGCGACTGGAAATCAGTTTTCCAGGCATTGCACTCTGCCATTTAATTACCCTTTGACATAAATTATTTTGTGCATATTGCATAGTATCTGTTTATATGTGTGGAATAGTTAAAGCTTGATTTTTCAATATCCAGTATTCGACTTAAGCTATGCATATTGAATTTTATGCTAAATGATAGGCAGTTAATCATTTTTCAATAGTTTCTTTCTCACATCAAGGAGAAAATATGCTTCCTTTTTCGATTTGTGACCACAAGCATTCTAATTATGCCAATTATAGAAGTATATCATTGCTATAATACAGCTTTCTGTTCTGCCAAGCAAACATTAAACATTATATCAGACATTATCCGGTTCTGGTTTTCCGAATCGGAACCAAAAATCTGTACTAATGCTTGGATTGCAAGATTCTCATCAAATAACATGAACAAATTGTATAATTACATGTTATACATGTCTGTTTCCTCATCCATGGGAAGGGATTTGAAAGACAAATCCTATAATACAGAAACCCTTTACTTCTTGGAGACATAAGCATAGTATTGTGCCATGGGAACAACAAAAGCAATTACCAACAAGCCTCCAACTACGAGACTGAACTGTCCTCGTTTCTCTTCTGTCTCTTCCCTGGTTTTAAAATTGGACTCCCTCTTATTGTCCTTAAACTGGGGGCCACCAGTATCCGGAAGTTCATCAATGGCAGCAACTAGCCGTTTGGCACTGCTGTAAATTGCTTCGTTGTATTTCTCTTCCGTAGCCAAAACTGCAATCGGGTGAACAGTATGATAAGTATAACTGCAACTAAAGAAATGAAAGGAAAAGAAAGATTATTCCTGTATATGAAACTCCAGCTCTTTTCTCCCCTAGTGGTTGCAGATCTCTTTCTGTAAGATGCGCCATTGATAGAAAATTGTAGGAAAAGCTAAGAACTAAAAGAGTGAGGCTATCTTCAGTGATTAGATGTTCGACTGACTGAGTTGTCGGTTAGCGTTGCCACTCGAACCAGAAGTCTAACATCATTGTATAAGATAGAACAGCCTAAAAATGTACTTTGTAACATTAGAATTCAAGGAGAGAGCTTGCCATTGAAGAGTGTATGCTACCTAGCAGCAGCAGCAACTAATATGCAGGTGCGAGAATAGATGTGGAAGAAAGCTTATTCGGATGGTTTGTTCACGTTGATCGCATAACTTATTGATTGTTTTAGTTTTAGATTGTAAAGTATGCAAGAAAAAGAATTTATATTCTACTCTAATTCTGACAAGTTCATTCAGGATAAATGTAATTCTACATGGTTTTGCAGCAAGAACTTACCATTCATTCCATGAAACCTTAAGTTTTCAAGCTACTAAAACTTCAGTTGCAGATTGCAAATGATCATCATCTTAAACATTTCCAAGTACAGGACTAAAGAATACAAGCAGGTTTTCAACTTCAGTTTCAGTCATAAGAAAGTAAAAGTATACTTACCAGGAAGATTCTCTGTTACAGTAGCATCAAGAATATTCTCTCCGACAGCTTGGACAAACGCAGGTCCACCTGTGACTGCCCCTTCTTTTTGGCTTGTGACAAGCACAACAATTCCCTTATTATTACCCTCTTCAAGAGTGGGATACCAACGCTCCAAAACTTGGTCAGCATACTCGAAGGCATCAGCTTTGCTCTGCAATCAAGTTTCATCAATCTTCAGTATCAAAAATCAAAAAACCATGGTTGATTTATTCCTTCAATTTTCTTCTTCAACCATGATCCTCAACTCTGCATCTGTTTCACAAGTTAAAACCAGGGCTATACTCTCTCACTGTTTACTAAGAACCTCAACGCAAAAGAAAAGGAATTAATGGTATTATGACCTCAGATCTATTCCATGTCAAATTAACTAAGAAGCTTCTCTATAACTCGGTCAGATTTAATGAAGATAAACATCCAAAACTGCATAGAAATGTCTAAGTGATCAGGCAGACAATGACTAAAGTTTCTGTTCTTTCTTCTCATTGCAAATTCCTATAATTCAGCAAAGGAACAGTAGCAAAGAAGCAAAAGGGTATCTCATGCAAGTCAGAACTCACAATTATGCAAGTAAACAAGTCAATTCATGAATACAAGATCTTACCGTGAGCTTTCTGACAGTAATGAAGTTAATGCGGAAGTTCTTCCTTGACTCCAAATCAGATAAAAGCTTCTTCAAATCAGATTTTGTCAATCTGCTAAGCACATTAGCATCATCAACCACATAGGAATCCTTTGGTGGCCCCTCATTGATTACATCAAACTCTGATGCCAATGCATTGCCAGTGTACAAGACCGGAGAAAAGTTGAGTGCCAAGGAGATAGCTAGAGCTGTTAGCCCTTGCTGTGCATGAACAATCCAATTTTTCGGTTCTTCCAAAGATGGTTTTAGTGATTGAGAAGTGTGTTTCTTGAGGCTACAAGAAAAGGGTTTTGAGAGAAAGAGAGAAGCTGATCTTGGTTGAACTAAAGGTGACAGAAGGATCTTACAAGCGGATGCTTTTGGATTCAAGATTGGAGAAAGAGAGTGAGAAGAGAGAATGGTTTCCATGTTCACTGTTCACCAGCTGGTGGATAGGAGAGAATCAGAGAAATGAAAATTTTTGGAAAGAATTAACAGAGAGAGAGAAAAGATTTTTTTTCATTGCCGTTTCCATGTATTTCTGGCTTCTGTTGAGTTTAGATTGTTTGAGTGGTCTGGATTTTGTCTTTGTTTTAGATTGGCTGGCCATATTTTTTCTGGAGGATAACGCCTCTCAGCCATATGGATAAACAAGGGTATCCTGGTCCATTTATGGTTGTCAGGACTATCCAAGCTTCTTAAGTATTTACTCCAGCGCTCCAATCTTACGTAAAAAATTATGAGATTATGCTATACAAGTAAGATTATTTTTTTGGTTACATACAGAAGTAAGATTTTGAAATCCTGCTTATGAAATGTATTTTAGATAAAATCGTAAATTTTTTTGTGTTAAACACAATGTTTTTTTTATGTCATATTGAATATTAGATTTTTTTTTTGCTGGAGCTGCTACTTGATTTTACTTCTAAAAAATTTGAATTGATGAAAATTAAAACATAAAACTTCTTATTATGAATGATTTTTAGTCAAAAATTCAAAAAGATTTTACATCATTTAACCAACACCTTAAAATAAAATCATAAAATTTTTAATCAAAATGAATAATGAAAATGACTACAATGCCCTCCCGTAAGTACTAAAATCTGGGACATAACTACCACAATAACTGTCCCACATTATCTACTCGTCTTTTTGTCAGTTTACAACCATGAACTCTATCTTTGCTCTCTCATGGCCCTTCTTCTCTCCTTGTCTCTACACCCCCCAAACCCACCTCAATACCCTAAGCTTACCTCTCTCAACACTCCATTTCCAACATCTATCATTAAAACACTGAGTACTAGGAGACTCCTTATCCTTAATACGACTTCATTTTGCCTCATTTTTGTGGCCCAGCAAAACCCAGTTCCAGAATTTCTACCTGGAACTTCTGCTCCACACAAACCGGCTTTGAACATTGCAAACACCAAATCCTGGTTCCAGTTCTATGGTGATGGTTTTGCCATAAGGGTTCCTCCTGAGTTTGAGGACATCATGGAGCCTGAGGTACATATATTCATCTGATAAAAACTTGAATTTTACAGGCATCATGGAAAACAATGTTGGAATTAATGCTCAATTATGATGAATATTTCTAAAGATGATAGAGTTTTGTTGAAAACTTTGTCACTTGCTCAATGTCCGTAGAATTTTAATGCTGGAGCATCCCTGTACAGGGACAAAGCAAAGCCCAGGACTTTTGCAGCCCGATTTGCATCTGCAGATGGGTATTAAATTTTATACCAAGTTCCCTTTCTTTATCTTTGATGTTTATGTTCATAAGTGTTTCAAAAAAGTTTAATTCTGTAAACCTTCTCATATTCTCAGCTTGTATTTGATTTCTGTCCTATTGGCATACGTGCAGATCAGAGGTTCTGAGTGTTGTCATTTGCCCAACCAATCAACCCAAAATCACCTTTCTAGAGTTTTTGTCACGAGGTTTGTTATCAGAGCTAGATTAGCTGTAATGTTGGGATTTCTGCCATGGTTGCCTGTGATTAATGTATGCCATACCATAATGATAGACTAAAATTCAGTAAAAATTGTTTGTGAATATGAAAAAAGCCAAAAAAAAAAAATTGTGTTTAGCATGCCGACACAAAATTTTCGTGTTTTACACTACATGAACATGATTATCAGCTCTCTAGAGAACTTAAATAATCTTTTCTTACATGATCAGCCCCAGATATTACTGATTTAGGTTCCATAAAGGAGGCAGCTAAGATCTTTGTAGCAGGTTAGATGTCCGAAATCTTTGTCTCCGGCTGATTTAGGTTCCATGAAAGTGATAGTTTCTGTTATGTAGGAAGAAATGACCACTAGCTTTCTTCTAGCCTTCTGTCGTCTTTACCATTGATCTTCAGTTCTATTAATGGTGCAATGGCAGGTGGATCAACTCTTTACAATGCCTGAACCATAAAGATTAAGGAAGATGAAGGTTTCAAGTAAGTTATAGTTTCAAGCATTCCAGGACAATTATAAACAGTTCCTTTTCCATCGGTAAGTAAAAGCAGTCAAGGAAAAAGCAGAATGTAGATTACACTAAGGTGAAACCTAATCCCTTCTGTAAGTATGCAAGCATCATGCATGTTGCACTAGCTGCAAAGTTACAAAGGATAAGGAATGTAACATAGAAGAAAAGTTATTTAAAGCATGTAGACTTGATTTCAAATGCTTACTTCGAGTCTGAATCTGATGTATGCTACTAAAATGATTGATTCATGTCCGGACTTACTATGAATTTGAAAGAGATGAACAAGACATTGCTCTGATGGCGTCTGTTAACAGTGGAAAGGTCTGTTGTTAATGAATACTCTTGATTGTTAACATGATTGTCATTCATTTCCATAATTACGATACAATACTTCTTCTCTTGCCAATACATAGCATGGTTTATTGCCTCATGACAATGCATGAAGAGTTAAGCTGAAGGCTGATTGCGATTGATGCTAAGACTTGTCAGCTTAAATTTCAAAACCACAAGTTTTACTATAGATTTTGATTCCAGAAATCTTATATGTTTCGCATTCTGATTGGCTTGTCTAACCAAGTAACTTCTGATGCAGGCTATTATTGCTGGCGCAACTGCTCCACTGTCCAAATGGGTGGTGATGGAGTGAAGCTGCGTTCTGCGGCAATCTCATTGACAGTTCCGTAGTCCTTTGCACAGCATTTGGGAGGTTTGTTGAGTCACATAATCACTTTGCACAAGAAACAGATTGGTTTAAGGAATGCTCTCTGGTCATTATCTTGACATTGGGTTGAGAATAAAACCAAAAAACCGACTCCAACGGAGGGTTTTGGATCGGTTTGGTTCGGATAATAACAAGACTTGACATACACTTCAGATCAGAGATTCATCAGCCCTCTTTGGTCTTGTGTCCAATTGACAATTCTTGGTTCATTCCTTGTCTGTCATGTGGGCAGCCCTATGCCTTTCTCACAAGCAACCCTTGTTACCATCTTACCTTCTTACGACAGCTTGAAAACAGCAGAAAGCTTATGGACTTTGAATATTCAAGTCTTGATTTTAGGGCTATTTGGATGGAACTTAATTCCTTCAATCTGTTGTGCATTTGACCAACTTTAAGCACAGTTTCCTAATTTTTTCTTTTACTAGAATCATTTCGCAGGGTTGAATACGAATCTCCAAACTAGTAACCCTAGTGAGCCATGATCTGATTGTGAGATTGTTTATTGACTATGGAGAGGTGGTTTTATTGGGCATCGGTGAACATAGATAATTTTCATATTTTACATACATTTGACACGAAATAAATAGTATAAAAATATATGAATAATCATATCAAAGTTTAGTCTAGTTAATGCAACCGTTTTAAGAGATGATTTTTAGTAGGATTGAGGTTCAAATATCACAACAATCTTTTTTCTTTATTCACCTAAACCTCTTTTATATATATATATATATATATATATATATTATATATATATATATATATATATATATATATATAGGAGGGATCCACTTACACATGTGTAAAATAAATTTAGTTTTACACAATTTAATATCTTTTTACATGATTTATAATTTTTTAATCCAACCGTTGAATTTTATGTTTTATTCACATAGATCATGCATGCCAAATTTCAAATTAATCGAATACGTCTAACTATATATTTCGTAAAATAAAATTTCAACCATTGATATATATTGAAAAAAAATACTATTCTCGATTAAAATGATAGAAATAGCAGATTGATTCAAAAATTTACATACATAATAAATATGAGTAGGTTGTTAAATCCAACGGTTGGTTTGCAAAAATATTAATCCTATATGAAGATATGAAAGTGTGTAAAACAAATTTGTTTTACACATGTGTAAGTGGATCCCTCCTCATATATATATATATATATATATATATATATATATATATATATAGAGGAGGGATCAGGTTACACCTGTGTAAAACTATATAGTTTTACACAATTTTTTGACCATTGATTGAAAGTAGATTTGCGGTTGAGATTAAAACTCTCTCTTGCCCCAAAATACAATTGAATGTAAATATATTTTTATTCTCTTTCCTTTTTTAATTTTTCTTCTTTTCCTTTTTTAATTATCTTAACTATCTGACTCTGTTCATTCTTTTTCACATTTCTTTTTTTCATCTTTGTTTCCTCTTACACAATTGCCCCCATCAACTGTTAATGAAGCAAGCCATTGATCTTAGTCGATTAAAAATATACGCAAATAAAATGTTTGACAAATAATTTGTGAACAAATAGAAAAATACAACTTACAGCAGAAAGAATGGATAACGACAACTATGTGAGGGATGGCAGCAAAAAATACAACTTACGCTTAATTAATAAGGTGTATTTATGTTGATCTTACATTAAGAATAAAAAAAAATGACTGGTGTAAAATTCTCCTTCGAGGGCGAGTTAATGGTTAAACAAGGCTAGTAAAGAGACTTGAACTTCAAATTTTGCCTCTTGTATTGGTCAACTTGATTGTTAGGCAATTTGCAGTTTAACTTGCTACAATGATTTATATCTTACTTGTCAGAATAACCGTGCACACTCTTACTTTTCAATTTGGGAAAGGATTCTTGTGTGTTATCATTCAATTAATGATTTGTTCATGCTTTTTGCATAGCATGTGGAAAAGTGTTTCAATCACATCACAGAAGCATGAAAACGTTTTTAAGTTGAAAGCAGTCGACCGTTTTCAACAATTGAGCATCTTCTTGAATGATATGGCCGGTACAAGAGCAATTAGATAGTTGTCTGAACTTTAAGGTGGTATTTTCGATCTTATTCATTTGAAATGTAGTTTTAATCGGATTAATGTAGGAAGAAAGCTCCATTTATTCTGGGAAATAAACTGTATATGGAGAATAAGGATACAGAGGAAAAGACTAGCTAGAAAAGCACATGCAAAATAGCCATGAGTGACCTTCTTGGTGATCCTTATCATCTTTGTATCATCATCTTTCAAGACTTCCAAACCAGAGAAATAGAGATAAAGAGAAGAAACATGAAAAAAGAATGACAATGAAAAAAGAATGGATAATGGTCTAATAATTAAGATAATTGAAAAAAGGAAAGAGAATAAAAATATATTTACATTTAATTGTATTTTGGGGTAAGAGAGAGATTTAATCTCAACCACAAATTTATTTTCAATCAATGGTCAGAAAATTGTGTAAAACTATATAGTTTTACACAGGTGTAACTTGATCCTTCCCCATATATATATAATATATATATATGATGCACTGACAGTGTATAGTTTCTATACACTGTCAATGCACCAGATGTTGACACCTCATCAATAGGCCCTTATATGCAAATATAAATAAATTTTTTTAATTTACCCATAAGGGTCTATTGATGAGGTGTCAACCTCTGATGCATTGACAGTGTATAGAAACTATACACTGTCAGTGCATCATATACAAACTATATATATATATTAGTTAAAAACCCGCGCGATGCTGCGGGTCTATTTTTATTTTGTAATTTTTAAAGTTAGTAAAATTAATTATTAGATAAGAGTTGTTGGTCATAAAATTATTTATTTTCTTCATATTATTTAGTACAAAAGAGAAAGATATTTACTAAGGATAGAGCTTATATATCAAACAAATGTCCAAAAATAATTTTTGAGAAATTTGGATTAGCTTGGATTTAAAAAAATACATAATACTGAAGTTAAATAATATGATAAACAGATAATTTGTGCTAGAAACAAACAAATCAAGATAATGATGCAACAACAATAAAAATTAAAAGTACCAAAACATATATACGGTATAGTGGTTCAGACAATTTAACAAAGAAGTAAGAAAAATTAGCTATGTAAGTATTTTTATTTTAAGAATAACTAATTGAACTATTTATATTTACTCCAAAGTACAATATGCAAAGTAAAAGTTTTTTTTCTGTAAGATTTAGAGGTAAAAAAACACTTTCATATAATAAATTTTATTCGGAAGTAAAATATATGTAAGTAGAAAAAGCAAATTAATAAAAATATAAAGCAATACCATAAAACAATAATAGAAGACTGAATTAAAAAAGTTAAAGAGCCATATAAAAAACATGTTAAAGATTTAACTAAAAAAATTGTTGAAAAAGAAATAAAGGGACCTAAATAAAAAAAAATTGTTGAGGGCAAAAAAAAAATATGGACAAGTGTCACTCAAAGGGAGAGGAGGAGACAAAAATATAATATAGTATAGATATATATATATATATATTGTAGACACCATTTTTGTCCGGGTTTTTTTCAAACATTTTTAATTAATTAGTTTATATATATTTTTTATTTTAGATTTAGAAATTTTGATTTTGACTTTTTATTTTATTTTATTATTATTTTCGAAAAAATATAAAAAAAAAAAGAGGAAAAGGAAATCAGAATTAATTTTGATATGAAAGTAAAATTAAATGAGACCATTAAAAGATGAAAAATTAATTTGGATTTGGTGGAAAGAAAAATCAGAATTAATATCGGATTTAATATCCGATTCTTGAAAGATAAAATTTCCTAAAAAAGCTTGATTCTTGATTTTTTTGAATTACCTAAAATAAAAGGAGAAAACTAGGGTTTTGAAAAAATATAAAGGGGGGGAGGAAAGCTAGGAAAAAGAGAAAAAAAGCTAGAAAAGAAAAGCTGGAAAGAAAACCGAAAAAACCTAGGAAAAAAAACGTGGATAAAAATAAAACCCTATCTCTCTCCTTGAGGGAGACTGAGCCACCCTCATCTGGATTTTCTTGGATATTTTGTGTTGGCTTTTGATTCTGATTTTTGGTTTTTAGTGATTCTCTTCTCAGGGACGGTCCAAAAGAAAAGAGAAAAAAACAAAAACAGGAACTCCTTCATTGACCCCTGCCTTCACCATCATCTAACCTCGCCTGGGCACCATCATCATCTTTCTCGCCAGCCTTGAGATCCCGTCACTACCACCTTGTTTCCGCCAATCATTGCTGTCCCATTTTCATCCATCGTTCCTGCCATTCTTGCCACCACCGTATCTCTACTGCACTACCTCCAGTCCAGCCACCATGCCTTCCCTTCTTCCATTTGTTGCAGCCACGTTTCTAGCCTTGTAAAGAACGTAAAGAGGTCTACCATCCTAAAGCTTCATTGCACCAGCCACGTCCTTGCTGTGGTGTGTCACCTCGCTATGGTTGCTTCATCTCGTTCCAGCCATCATCGTGTGTCCTTACTTGCATCGTTCACGTGCCATCTTCCCTGCACTACCGTCCTTGCTTGCCTCTTTGCTTTGCTGTCCACTGTAGGATAAAGATTTACCCACGCCATGCTTTATTGCTGCTCCGTTTAAACCATCACTGGACATCTCAACAAGTTCTGCATTGTAGCATTGTATCCTCTCTAGCTGCTGCACTTTCACGCCACTCCTGCACTGCTGCGTTTCTGGTTCTGTATTGAGGGCCATTACGAGCTGGTACTCTACCGTTTCTGTCCAGCCCTGTTACCATCTTCGCTTGATGTTCGAAATATTTTTTGCAAGCCACGTGAAATCAAAGCAAAGGAAAGGAAAAGGAAAGGCGTGAACTGCAGTTAATAAAGAAGAAAAAAAGGCAACTAAAAAACCAAGGCTAGTAGTGAAGGAGAAAATTACAGAGGCAAGTCTTTCCACATGTACGTCAATGGTGAAAGAACAAAGGTAACTGTAGCTTGTATTTCTTTGGTTATTTTACTTTATTTGTTTGTTAAGCTAGTTCCAAATCAATTGATTAATTCTAGTTTCAAATGAATTGATTAACTCTTGATGTCTTTAGGTAAGATTAAAATTAATTGATTAATTAATTAATTGGTCAACTTGGGTAAGATTAAGATTAATTAATTAATTGATTAGTCAATTTAGATATTCATAATTTGTAATAATGAAATAACTCTTTAGGATGATAAAAAAAATAATAAATGTAAATATGACAAAATATAAAGTTAAAATAATAAAATAATGATAAGATTCAGTAAATGAAAAATATAAAAAATGAATATGATTACTTTGATGATCAAAAATTAAGAGGATTATGCTTAAGTAATTTTCTTAAAGATTTCCAGATGGGAAAGTTCTATTCAAGGCCTCACCAGCTTAATGGAAGGTCTAAATAGGATTTCAATAAAAAGTAATTTATATCCATTTTTATAAAATTAAAATATGAATAATCAGTAGATTTATCATTAAATTAGAGCAAGAATAATTATTTATAAAATTAGAAACAATATTAATGATCCATGATAATATAATGGAAATAAGAATGAGTAGTAAAACAAGGAATGGAATAAATAAAATTAGATATTAAAATTATAATAAAAAAGGGAATATGAATTACTCCAATGATGAAATATCGAGAGAATTACGCATAAGTGATTTTCTTGAAATTTTCTAGGCGGGAAAATTATTTTCAAGGTCTCACCAACTTAATGGATGGCCTAGAGATAGTTTTTCAATAATAAATTATTTTTATTCATTTTTTAAAAGTTTTTCAATAATAAATGATTTTTATTCATTTTTTAAGATTATAAAATAATTGATTTCTTTTTTATTAAATTAAAATTAAAATTAAAGTAATTAATTAAGAAGATAAAAAACCTTTTCAATAATTCCATTAACTATAATAATAAAATAACAATAATAAATAGTAATGAAACTTGATGAGATAATAAAAGGCAATAAAAAATAGGAGTTATTGAGAATGAATATTGATTATTCCTATGATGAGATTCCAAGTAGATTTACGCTTAAGTAATAATTTGGAAATCTTTAGGTAAGAAAATTTCTTTTAAGTCTCACCAGCTTAATGGAAGATCTAAAAGGAATTTTTGATAAAAATAATTCATATTCATTTTCGCATAAAAATAAAATTAAGAATTAATAAATAATAGGATGGTAAGAATAAATTGGGTAGAAGGAGTCAAAGTTTGAAATTTCTCATAAAATATTAAAATGAATCCGACGACGGAGCCTCTTCAAGCAAGTCACATAGTACTACTTGAATACTCCTGAGGTGAGAAAGATTTTTGAGTTGTCCCACCAGCTTAATGGAGGACACTTAGAAATATTTTTCAATAATAATTAGATTGAGATTAAAGATCAACATAAGCAAATTTAGCAAATGACCTAAAACTAAGTGGTACCATTTTAGGATGGGCGTTGTGAGGGTGCTAATCCTTCCTCACACGTAATCGTACTCCCGAACTTAGAACTTTGAACGTAGACCAAGCCTTATCCTTAGTTTGAATAGGTGACCAATCACACCTAGGTAGAATGGTTGGTGGCGACTCCATAGATTTTATGTCTAGCTATTAGGTTTCCCCCGAAGCTTAATACGTTATGACATATATATATATATATATATATATATATATATATTTGAGGATCTTCAAGTAGTTTTGGATATGCTACAATTTCTTTCTTCTACGTAATGATAATATATACTATCTTCCAAATTCCAAAATCAACAACAAATCCCTTTTGCAACAATGGGTCATATTCCAGTTAGCCAGTGACAACATAAGTGCCATTTTCTATAGATTTAAGACCTTCCCAAAACCTTTAGATGATGTAACCTTTGTTGTTTATTTTCATAAATTTAGGATTACTAGATTTGAAACCATTTTGTTAACACTTCCATAAATATCAAAATATTGCAATAATTATATTTTGGTCATGAATTTTCAATCAAAAGTCAGTATAATAATAATAATAATAATAATAATAATAATAATAATTTTTCTAATAATAATAATTTAACAACCATGAATTTATCATAAATTAATCAATTCAGATCGAAATAAAGTTTTACGAATGTATTGGATAAATTAATTGCCAAAAGGGAGGAAATATTAAAATTTAAAACTATATGAGTTGGCCCATAAATGCAATGAATATCGAGTGATTTCCGGTTAACAATATTAGAAAAATATTTAAAGAGGGTCACATGATTCTTAATTTTCTTTGTGATTTTTCATATGGTAAAAAAAAAAATTGTCTCATGTATAGCCAGTAAAATTTTTAAATTTTACAAATAAATTTAATAACACAGCACAAACCTCATAAAATATATTAAAAATTAATTAACAATGAAACATGTTCCATCTTTTTAACTCAAAGTCAAATACACACATGCATATAATCTAATATATAACGAAAATTATATACAAACACATGTTTTCTTTTTAAACAAACATGATATTATTTTCTCTATTTAGCCACATTTTCTCTCACGACCACATTATTTAAGAAAGCCAATGCAACAAAGAAAACTCTTTTGTCAAGAGAGAGAGGTGAGAAATTATTTATTAACATAAAAAAGATAAAAAGCTTGTAGTTTTGGACTCATTAGTCTTGCTTCTCATGTACAAAAAAAAAAAAAATTGCCAGCGACATTTTGATCCAATAATTAAAGAATATTTGTGATAGGTTTTAAGATTTATGTTTGAATCCAAGTAATTTGAACAGCTCAACTTCATCGTTGATTATCGAAAAAAGAAAATTATTTTCTCTTTTAACTACCAAATTATTGTCAATATAAATATATTGTAAAAAAATTAATCTTTTTCTTCTTTAATTTTCTAAGCTACTAATAGAATAGGTATTGGATTTATTTAATCAACTTAAAACTTACGTTCTATCATCACTCTCAAAAAAGAGTAAAATCTCATTAGAGTGCACTTGCCATTGTTTAATTTCTTCTGAAAAAACATAACCATACCTAACAAGTCCCATTAATGTATAAATAGTATTGAAATTATATCCATATATTATTATTTAGGGAGTTTTTCTAATGAGTAACCTACGGCCACATTTTTGTTGAATAAAAATGGTTGGTAGTTAATTAAATGAATTTCAATGCATTGAAAATTATAACTTACCCGATATAAAGTGGCCATTAAAAAAAAAAAACCTACAGCCACTTTATATCAGGGAAGCTATAATTTTCAATGCATTGAAATTCATTTAATTAACTACCCACTATTCTTATTTAATATAAAATATTATTATAAATAATAATTTAATTAACTTTTAAAAAATACTTTCAAATTAAAAAAATTATTTTTTGATGCACTAATGGTAAATCTTTTAACTTTATAAACAAAATTAAAAAACTATCACATGTTTTATTTTTTTAATAGATTTTAAAAGATATGTGTTATCTTACTAATATTTTAGTAATATGAAATAATTTCTCTCAATAAAATATTAAAATTCATTAATTAATTATAATTTAATCATGGAAGAAGAGTCTAGACTTTTAGCCTTTCTAAGGTTTAATTTTAGGATAACATGCAATCATGCATGCATATATGGCTATGTTCTAATCAATGGACTTCACTGGGCTTCAACTAACGGCCGTCTGAACCAAACACGCCCTTGGAAATATGATCTCCTGTGACTGGACTCACCTTATTCCCCCGTTTTCCACCCTTCAATTATTGACACAGACCCCTTACAAATTAACGGTTAATCCACTTTTGACTTTTTAAACTTTTGTAATTCTAAAAATTAGAGCCCATAAATTTAGATTCAACATAATAATATAATTAAAAATAGATATAAATAAAATACATAAAAATAACATGAATTAAAATTTAAAAATAATTCTATATGATTATAATAAAATTTAAAAAAATTACAATTATCTTATCAATCATTATCGTCATCAGAGTTTTTATGTTAATAAATTAAGATAAGCTACATTCATTCTAAATCAAATATTTATTTAGTTTGTCCATACTCAATATAAATTTTAGTATAAAATTTTTATACTTTACGTAACAAAAACACGATTTTACATATATGAACTATTTATACAAATTTCAGTCCTAAAAAAACCATGTTTTAGTTGTTATTCGACGTGGCAGAACTTTTTGTGCTATTTGGCAGATAGTAGGATTATAAAAAACCAAGCGATAGCACAGAACAAAACCCCCACAATACCTAGTACCTACCAGTCTTCCCTCCAACTGTTGCCCTGAAATGAAACGGATAGTACAATCTCTATTAACTCAAAAGGATCCTTGACCTTCACGAACATTGCAGAGATTTCAACTGAAACCTCTGCAGTCTGCTTGAAACGTCAATTTCATCGAAAACCAACTTCTGTTTCATTGCAAATTTCATCTATAAACACTCAACTATGTCCATCTTTGAAACCATGTCACATCTTTCAGCAGTCCAAAGTTCATCAGACTTTCCCAGTACTAGCTCTATCATTGCACTGACTGTCTTCTTTTCACTGCTTTGTGCTTGCATCATCGTAGGACATCTGCTCGAAGAGAACCGGTGGGCTAACGAGTCTATCACAGCACTTCTTTTGGTATGAAAAGTTGGTTTCCTAGCTTGAATTTTGATCGTTGTTTTGGAGTAGGAATTGTTTTTGATTTCTGTATGGTCTGGATGCAGGGGTTGTGTGCTGGAGCTGTGGTATTGTTAGTGAGTAAAGGCAGTAGTTCCAAGATTCTAGTGTTCAGCGAGGACTTGTTCTTTCTTTATTTGCTTCCTCCTATAATATTCAATGCCGGGTATTGTCTTCTCTTATCATTTTTATGTGAGTTTGATTGGTTGAAGATAAAATTGGATTCAGATTTGGTTGAATCTGATATCTTTTAGTGTTTTGATTCGGGTTTTATATTAACTGAAGCTGGGAGATGGGATCCAGATTCTTTTGTGCTTAATTATGTTGTTTCAATAAATTTCCAGGAAAATAAAGTTCCATTGATGAATATTGGAATCAATTTCTCTCTCTTAATTTTGAAAATCTGACTGCAGATTCCAGGTCAAGAAGAAGCAGTTCTTCAAGAATTTCACAATAATATTGATGTTTGGGATAGTGGGTACAGTAATTTCATTCTGCCTCATATCAGTAGGTAGGATCTACTATTCTCTTTGCTACATACCTGGAAATTTTGATTGTTAACCCTGGAATTCAGCATGGTTGATACATAAACAGATAAATAGCTTATTTGGAAGCTTCAGTGACTAGTTCTGATTTTTTGTTTTTGATAATTGCGGGTTAGGGAATGAGGTTGCTTGGGTTCGAACCCAAATCTTAAAACATGCCACAATTCTTTTCTTAACCACTCTATCAAGAGATTGTTGGTGACTAATTCTAATATCTGATATGCTCTAGAAACAAAGTCCTGACCAGGTTAATATTTGCTGGATACATTTGCAGGTGCCTTTCTGCTGTTCAAGAGAATTGGTGTGACATCCCTGAGTACTCAAGATTACTTAGGTGATATTAATATAATGATTCGCGATTCATCCATTGATATGCTGCCTGCATTTTGATTCTCCAGCACTGACAATTTCGGTTTCCTAAATGCAGCTGTTGGTGCCATATTATCAGCAACTGATTCTGTGTGTACATTGCAGGTATGTTTGATAAACTTCCACTGCTTGCCTAAGTATAAATTTGCTATGGCGCTGATGCATGAGTTGTTTCCCTTGTGCTAAAGGTTCTCAATCAAGATGAAACACCCTTCCTTTACAGTGTTGTATTTGGGGAGGGAGTAGTGAATGATGCTACTTCTATTGTGCTTTTCAATTCAGTCCAATCAATTGATTTCAACAATATCAATGCCACAATATCCTTGAAACTGTTGGGGACATTTCTCTACCTCTTCTTCTCCAGCACCATTCTTGGTATAGTAGTAAGTCATCTCATTTGATTGTTAATTACAAAGAGATTTTTCGATGAATATGCTTCTATTTCTTCCTTTAATCTTTGGATATAGCTATGGGGATGGGGTTCTCTAGATGCTGAATCTGCTCAATGCTGATGTTTCAGGTGGGACTTTTAAGCGCTTTTATCATAAAAACACTTTACTTTGGAAGGTATGGGTGCCCTCTTTCAGCCATTTGTTGAAGCATTTGTTACAAGAATTTCTTCTAGACAATTCACCAGCAATGATATAATTTCCTTTCTTATCTTGAAATATAGGCATTCAACAGACCGGGAAGTTGCTCTTATGATGATCATGGCTTATCTGTCATATATGTTGGCTGAGGTACAGATAAGAGAATCTCAATGTCATTTCTTCATTTCATTTCCTTTTCTTCTAGTTTTGTAGAAAGAAAAAAATCAACATGAGATTGCAACTGGAAAGCAAGTCTGGAATTCGGATTTAGAACTAACATTAAAGATGTTTATCTTTGAAAACCATGACTTAGCAGTGAAATTCTTAAAGGTTAATAAACTTGTTTTCTTCTTGCAGCTACTGAGTCTCAGTGGGATTCTGACAGTTTTCTTCTGTGGCATTGTCATGTCACACTACACATGGCATAATGTTACCGAAAGCTCGAGGATAACAACAAAGTAAGAGCACTCTCCTTGTCTTTTCTCTCCTGATATTTGAAGATGCATCCTTGAGCATAACTGCCACCAAATCTGGTTAATCAAATATGGATGACTTTTAAAGTTTGTCCCGATAAATATGTTCAATTTAATCATTTGGTATCGAGTCAGAGAACATAAATTCGAGAATGGAAAACAATATCAGAGATTTCCTACAAACTCACTGCCCTGCACTGTTCGTCTAGAGGCACAGGCATAAAAACATACACTTTTATTTATAACCCGAGTAGTCTCATGTGATTATGTCCAAGTAATTTGAAGACATTGCGTTTGGTAGGAAAATGGTAGTAATCAATAGGTTATACCTACTGAATTGAAAGTACATGTTTGCTATTTTAAGATCATCTGTCACCTTAGAACTGATTTTCTGGCAAGTGATTAGTTCCTGTAACTTAGTATACCCTCTTGCCAGTGATTCTAGTATGTGTTTGTCAAAGATATTGCCAACAAAATGCTATAAATAAATGTAGATGCCATGCTTAACTATGGTTGAGTTTGAAGGATTTCCTATGGCTTGTTTTGATCCTTATTCTTCATACTGGTTGATGATTTCAGGCATGCATTTGCAACAATTTCATTCATTGCAGAAACATTTATATTCTTATATGTCGGCATGGATGCCTTGGACATTGACAAATGGAAAGCCAGCAGTGCAAGGTAATTTTCTCTTTCTGATATCTCCAATATGCAACTTGGTTGATTGATCAGCTAGAATATCTTATGATTCCAAGTTGCATCAAATTCTGGATTCAGCGCAGGAACTTCTGTTGCTGTCAGTTCAACACTGTTTGCATTGGTGTTGGTTGGAAGGGCAGCATTTGTGTACCCTCTGGCAAATTTCATTAATTGTATTACAAAACGAGACAGTTCAAGGATTGAATTTCGAAAACAGGTGATAATTGCAGCCATCCAATCATTTAGCTCTTGTCAAACAGTTCTAATCTGAACTTTTCTATCTCTTTGAATTCTCAGTTCATAATGTGGTGGGCAGGCCTCATGAGAGGTGCAGTTACCATTGCACTGTCTTATAGCCAGGTAAACAGCCATAATCCTAGTTTTCAGATCAGCAACTCAATTTTCTTGTTTATTTGATAATGTTTAAGTTAAAAAATACTCAATGCAGTTTTCATACGATGAGGATACTGGTACAGAAGATTCAGCACTAATGATCACCTCGACCATAATTGTTGTCCTGTTTAGCACAGTGGTAAGTTACTAAGTCCTAGTTCTGCAACATGTTGAACTTGTCCTGTCAGGAACATCAACATGGGATTTCTGTTCTAATGAGCAGGTCTTCGGTTCCATAACAAAGCCATTGATTGAAGCACTGCTGCTACGAAATGCAAAACCGAATAATTCAGATGCTACTGACAATCCCAGCCTAGATGACTTGAGAATTCTGTTTGTTGAAAATGGTGAGCCAAGTAACTCGGGAGACAGTCCACCAGCAGCAGTGCCTAAGAGAAGTAGCTTAAGGTTGCTAATGACTCACCCAACTTGGACTGTTCATTACTTGTGGAGAAAGTTTGATGACAGATTCATGAGACCAGTTTTTGGTGGAAGAGGGTTTGTTCCATTTGTGCCTGGCTCACCCACTGGTGCAGCTGATGAAACTTCAGGAGCCTGAAGAACACTCTACAAGCATTATAAATTTCTATTTTTTTATTTGTTGATGATGTTATAATAACTGTTTTTGCTGTCCCACAACAAGATGTTATGAGTCTATTTTTGTAAAGTAGTGCCAATGTCATTAGCCAAACATGATAGCACAAGATTTGCTCAAATATAAGTAGATTTGAAGAAAATGTTATGTCTTCACAAAATTTTAAGGTTTCAAGATAAGTTTTGGTTGAGAAACCAAAGCGTGCTCAATAACTTTTCTACCTTCAAGTAATTGTGCTACCAAAGCGTGCTCAATAACTTTTTTACCTTCAAGTAATTGTGCTTTTTTATTTTATTTTTTAAATATTAACAGTGTTAAACTCATAAAAGGTCCAAATTCATATTAACTTTATCGGCAATTAAGTGACATATAATAAAATCATGTGTATCAACATTTTTAGGATAATAGGCGAATTGCGTCATGCATGCATGACACTTGACAGCTGAACTAAAAAAAGTATAGAAGGAAAGAAATACAGAAAAAAGGCTCCTCTTGACCTTTTCTCAAAGTAAACCTTTCCTGCAGTCTTTTCCTCTCATTTCTTTCCATGCATTTTTCCTCTCCTTTTTTGGACTTAACCCCTTATTTAAAAGGCTCTTGCATCATTAGCTTAGCTGAGTGTAAGCTTTAATGATTTTTTGTACTTGCAGAGACTCTTATCAAACACGTTGACAGTTTTCACCAATATTCACCTCATTATTATCTCCAAAAAAAAAAGACCTCATCAATAGGAAGGAGAAGTCTTAATGTAGATTTTTTATGTACGAAAAATCAAAATCAAGAAATTTTTTATCAATTTTAACATTTTTATTGGAAATTTGCTCCCTTTTTATTATTAAGGAAAATAAAAATTAAAAAAGAGAAAGGGAACAAAATCAAAGGAAAAAACCAAAATATATTGGGCTATTATTGGCCCATACTTAGTACTACTAGGCCCAATATGAGGCCCATCAAAACCCACAAATTTACATAAGGAAGTTCATGAAATGGGTGATTCTAGCATTTCCTCTACACCATCCAAGGAAGAGGAAGCAGCAGTGTCTACAAGTGGACCAGCTCAAGCTAAAGCTCAACCTCCAAAGAAAATGGTAAGCATAAATGACACAGTAAAAGAGATGGCTGCAAGCAGGAGCAAGAACAAAAAGAGGAAGAGAACAGCAAAAATGGGTTCATTTGACCAAGAAATAGATGAGCCGAAACATCAGAAATCTATTCTAAAGGTTGGGGCATCTATTCATACAAGCACTTCAGAATGATCTATTGAATTATCTCAATAATGTGGACTAGTTAAGTATAATTAAATCATATAAATTAAATTGGTAGTATATTTTGTGTGTAGTGTGACTATATATATACGTAATATATTTTATATTATACATGTATTAATCCTTAATGGGACGGATATAATACATGATTCAAAATATGGGAGGTCCTTACTCTTGGCACCAATATATAAATGGTGGCCCATTAACCATTTTGCTAAGTGAGATTGATGGTGAACCAGAGTAGCTCTCTCCCATTTTTCTTCACTCTCCCTCTCACCATCTTCTTCTTCTATGGTAGACCCACCAACACCGGCAGACCTCCAGCATACATCCGGCGGCACCTCCTCCCTCTAGCAATGGCGGCAATGGTGATGATTATGGTGGGTTATGACTTACCCACCTAGGGTTAGTTTTCTTCATTTTGTTATTGTGTTAATGACTTGATGAGTTTAGTTAATTCTAACAATTGGCATCAGAGCCACTCACCCAAAGAGTCATTAACCATTTTTGTTTGAGGGAGAGAAGCCATTAAAAGCCAATTTTAAAGCTTATAATTTTCGGATGGCTTAAACCCATTTATGTTTTTGGCTTTTTCGAAGCATAATTTGGTTAGATTCTTGTTATATGATGTTTAAGGGTAAAAAACCCCTTAATTCGTGCAAAAATAAGGCTAAAAATGGTCAAAATCGAACCTAATCGGGTCTCTGACCCATTTGCCTACAAACACCCGAAACGGGTGGAGAAGCAAGGCATGTGCCCGATGTCGACGCGTGCTTATGGAAATTTAAAAATAATAAAAAATAAATAAATCAATTAAAAGAATCAGCCCTTGTTTGGGCCTTTTTAGGCCTCCATTTGGCATTTTTGGACCATTCAGCGGGCCATTTCTTTTGGTATTTTGGGCTCGGGTTTTGGGGCATTTTTTGGGTTGGTTGGTTTTTTTTTGGGCCTATTTTTGGTATTTTAAAGTGGGCCACTATTTTATTTTTGGGGTGTTTTTGTATATATTTTTATAGGCCATTTCCTTAAATTAATTTAGGCCAAAATAAATTTTGTAATATTATGGGCCTTGTTTATTTAATTATTTTAATTGGTCGTTTGGTATTAAATTAATTTTGAGCAATTAAAATTATTTAATTTTTTAGGCCATTTTGTCTAATTAATTTAGGGGCCATGTTGATTAATTAATTTTATTTGGCTATTAAATTTAGATTAATTTATGGCTATTTTGCATAATTAATTAATAGGTCATTTTGAATTATGGTTTTAAGGGCCATTTTGATTAATTAATTATGGGCCATTTGGTTAATTATTTTTTGGACAATTTTTGTTATGATCAAATTTATTTAATAGCCATAATTAATTGTTAAGCCCAAAATTAAAGGAGTATGAGTGAATTTTTGGAGGAATTAATTTTGGGGTAATTTTTGGGAAATTCAATTACCCATTTAATTCACAATTCACGTAATTTTGGAATATACCCATGCCCATAAATTATTGATGCTTGGCCTAGTTAAATTAGTTTAAATAAATTATTTGGGTATTTTGTTTGAGCCATTTTTGGATTATGGCCTACCATTTTGTCAATAATTTATTTAAATAAATAAACTCTCTAAAAAAATAACATTGCCTTATTATTTGAATATTCACATTTATTTGAGATTAATTAAATTAAATTAATGTTAAACCTAAAATTACTGCATATGCTTCAGGAATTGCATATTTTTGGATGTAGTTAATTTTGGTCAATTAATTATGTGAATATTCTTAAAATTATACATCATTAATTGGATTGATTAGTACTTGTCTGTCGCAGGAATAATCATGAAGATTTTCTGATGATTTATTCTGCTAATTTTAAGGATATAATAATAAGGCAATGCATAGTGATAGTTGCATAATTTACTAAGATCTCTAGAAGTGGCAAGTCTCTCCCTGTCGGATTGCTTGCTTTGAAAGATGCTTGGGATTAAGAGGATTTTGGTTGGGATATGACATGATCTTCCTACCCTGTCGGTGGGCGATCATTTAGGTTTATATTCAACCAGTTTTGTTTTATCCTCGGTAGTGTATTGTGGAATAAAACTGATATTGTTTGAATTATTCCACTAGCCTCCATTAATTCTGATTATTTGTGCAATTATCACATATCAAGTCTCTAGCAGGATCAAATTAGATAGATAGTATGAATCGCTCTCTACAGTTAGAGATATATTGAACTAGGAAGTAAGCCCGAGAGTTGATCCATCTACTATACCCAATAATGTGAGCTCTTTGAGGACAAAATATTAATATGGAATTTAGAAACACTCAAGTGAGAATTCTCTGATTATATAGGGTATACCATGAAAAAATACATCAGAGAAAGTGTTCCAATTAATGATAACCAAGAAGTATATATGGATGTCATTAGAAAATAGTTCGCATAAGATCGATAAAGGTTGCAATAGGAGTTTGATTCCATATGTGGCAGATTCAGTACGACTTCTTTTTGGGGTAAAGAGTTGGAGATCTTCTAGCTTCGCAGATCTCATTCAGCGTACCTTAATGGATAGAAGGAAGTGTGGCATTAATATCAAATTGACATTATCATCCAAGACTCAAAGATCTTTCCGGTTAACAGATCTTATTTGGTTATAATGATGACATATGCCAATATTACTGCCAAAAGTAATGATATTAAGAGGTCTCAATAAAAGGTCATTTTAGAAGAAGAAATTTGCCAAGTCTACTTCCCATTTTGATTTCACTAACACTTTTAAATATCAATGTGTGCCACTTCTGTGATAATCTTGGGCACAAGAGGGTAGATTGCAAGAGTCCTCTAGATTGGGATGTGTAAAAGGGCATTCCGTTAGCCTTTATTTTGGATCCAATCTAGGAAATATATCCCCTAATTGTTGGTGGTTGGATATCAGTGCTATTATTGATAAAGCCATATGCAACTGTAGACCAAATAAGGGAAATTGGTGGTGAATTGGGGCTATAGAGTTAGAATCCATACGGAAAACATAAGAATTAACCAGTTTGTTGTTACATTTTGGAGACAGTTTTGGAATTACTGTTGGTCGATACTTTTCATATTGATAATAGAAAAGTATTTTGCTTAGTGACAACATGTATATTGATTTTGGCATTTTGTGTGATGGATTATATATAGCAAACTTGTTACCCAATACTGGGCAAATTTTCGTCAGTTGTGAATGATATGATTATTGATTCTAATTATCGTAGAATAGATAAGAAATCTATTATGTAGTGGCATGAGTTAGGGACATATTAAGGCACATGAAGATATTGCATTAAGGGAAAATTTACTGCTAATGTTGAGGATATGATTAGCAGATATTGAGATGATTAGGAGCTGATATATATCGACACTTGTAGATCATTTCTACATACTGTATTTAATGGATATAAGTGTTTCATCACTTTCACTAAAGACCATTTTGATGTAGGTCATATGGACTAAAAGATCTGATCTTGTAGAGGCCTTAGGCATTCTGATTAATTCCACTGCGCTGCTTAAGGCAATGATTAGACAATAGTGATGAATGTTGTGCTCAGTATAATAAAGCTAGGCAAGATCATATATCGATTTTCAGGTTAAGTGTATTGTATGATTATGTATTGACACCTAGTATACTGTGCTCGGAATACCGATAAGGATGAGATTGCAGTAATAATGATTCGTACATTTTGATATGGTACGATTTCTGTTGAATCACTTCAAATATTTGAAATTTAGATGGAGTGAAATTATGAAAACTGCAACTCATATTTTAAGTTGATTTCCAAGCAAAATCAGTTCTCAAATTCATCTTAAGTTGTAATGAGACACTAAGTCGAGTTTGTGTCGCTTTTCGTGTTTAGGGTTATAAAGTAAGGCAAATGCCTATAACCCATAATCAAGAAAACTTAGGAGAGAAAACTGTTAGCGGCAATTCTGTTGGTTATTATATCGGCTAGAAAGACTCTAGATTTTGGTTTCTCATCATGTGACACTAGAATCATTAAGTCTGACAATGCAATATATTTAGTGGATGACTCAAAGAGTGGGAGTTGCGAATTTCACAAGGTCATTAATGATGTACATATTGTTGTGCCAGTCTCATATATGAGTTATCTTTTGATGATGAAAAGCCACAACCAAAGGAATCAATGGTTGATCTCAATATTGTATATCTAAACCTGCACTTGACCTTACAGAGGAACATGAATGTGAGATTCATGTGTCTTTTGATTTTGATATTTATTATGAGGCTATACTGATCCTAACTCTTGGAGTTGGATATTTGCCACATAGGTTATGTAAACATCTATGTTGTATAGAGATGCATGGGATCTATTTCAACTATCACATCATTGTAAACCAAAAGAGACTTTAAAAGAGACTTTAAAGATTAGGTAGAAGATTAAAGCCAAATTTGGCCAAGGCTTTAAATAAAGAGAAGGAATTGGTTTTGTGAAAACCTTCTCTCCTGTTTTCTTCCTAAGATCCTTTTAGAATCATGATGGCAATTTGTAGCTCATTTTGATTAAGAGCAACATCTTGGACATTAGAATGTTTAAATAAAGCAACCTAAAAGTTTGTAGTTCCTAAGATGGAACATACAGTATGTGAACTCGAGGAGTTCATTTGCGAATATTAAAAGGCATCCAAATTTTCATATATAAAGTTTGATGAGATGGTCACTTTATGGAGAACACAGTTGATAATTGGATCCATTAGAAGGTCAGTGAGAGTAAGTTATGTGCTTATTGTGCTCTAAATTGATGATATCAGATAGTAGCCAATAGCACTGACCTGTTGTATGAGACAAATTTCATATCGTCATATCACTTCAGGATGAAGAATCTAAGTGAGGCTTTATTTTGTTTTAGGGATCGAGATTCTTTGTGACATATCTATAGGCATACATTACTGGTCTCAAGGAAACCTACATTATGTGTGTTGAGTAGGTTTACTGTATATTGTTCTCTTATTTGACGGGCCCTTCCATGGAAAGTGACATACTGAAAATCTCAAAGTCCTCAAAATGATAATGAAAGAGCTCATGTCGAGTGTTATGTATGCCTTATTAAGGGTAATTGCTGTATGCTCAAGTTTATACATATTTTAATGTTGTGTATGTTATAGAAATATTTTGGAAATACTTGAGTGATCCTGTAATGGAGAGCTGGAAGCTATAAAGAGAGTATTCAGATATCAACAAATCTGACATTCTAGGTTTGGTAAGATATTCTGATGTTAATTTTGCATGCTATCCAGATATTGAAAATTATTTTGGTTATATATTTGTGGATATAAAGGAGTTGTTTCTTGGGAAGATATGAAATAAACACTTACAGCGTCCTTAATTATGGAGGCTAAGTATGTTGCATGTTGCAAAGCTACATGATGGGCCATTTAGGCTGTAGAAGTTCATCTCAGGGCTGATTTTTGTGGTTGCCATTTCGAAGTCTTGGAGATGTGTAGACACCTTATTTTGTCCGGAGTCTTAATTTGTAAAAATAATTAATTGGATTGGGTGACATTGTATTTTAATTTAACAATTTAGAATTAGACTAGAATTAAATTAGAATTTTTAGATTTAGAATTAACGTTAATTAGGAAATAAAAATTAAAATAGGATTTAAGAATGATAAAAAAAAGAGATAAGAAAATAAAATAAAATTAATTTTAAGATAGGATAAATAGATTTTTTTTAGGATAATTATTTAGATTAATATTATATTTGATAAAGTTAGATTAGGATTAATATAAGAATTAAATAGATAAAATATTAAAAATAAGAGATAATTAATAGAATAAGTTGAGTTGTATTAGGATTCTAACAAGTTTATGACTATAAAAAGGGGTTAAACCCCGTAACTTGAGGTGGAACAATTCTCAGAGAAAGAAATTGATAGTCTGCATCAAGCAAAAACAAAGAAAAAAAGGATTTTCAGAGAAAATAAAAAATACACAAGGCAGCAAACATTATCGTCGCATTAATTCCCCTGCTCGTTGTCAATTCGGTTCTGTCCTGCCTACACCGCTGCACCGTTTTTGATCGTCCAAAGCCGCTCGTTCCCTGCATCGCACTAGTTACTGCCCCGATCATCACGCTATTGGCCCAGTCGTCATTGCTCGCTGCTGTTGTGCCCTTCATTGCTTTTCCATTATCTCATCTCACTTATAGCTCCAACTCCACTTACTCGACAAAGCCAAAGGAATCGATCTTTGTAAGCTCGTACGTCAATCATCAAGGTAGGAATTCTTACATTTCTTTATTTTTTGTTTTCGTGTGATAGTTTAATTATTGATATGGAAGTGTTTTAATGATTGTCAGGGTTCTTTTCTCTAGGTGATGTAGAAATATAATATAAAAAAAGAGAAAGATGATTAAAGTATAATATATATATATATAAAGATACGTAAGAGTAGTGAATTAAAATTAAAAAATAAAGTTAATAAATATAAGAGAATAAATTTATTAAGATAGATGATTAATTGATAAATAACGGCATAATAAACATTGAGGATGAGCTAGACCTTTTCGATGATGGAATTTTCAAGGCGATTACGAATGAGTAACACTCGAGGGATTCCTAGGTGAGAGGATCCTTTTAAGTTTATCCAGAATGATGGAAGATTTAAAAGGTATTTTCAAAAAATGAAGGTTAAACTTTATTCTCCAAATAATTAAAATAGAATAACACATAAAAATCATAATCGTAAAAATATATATAATAAACATAATAGTAAAATTTTTTAGGATAATAATAAATAAAAAAACATACAATTAAATCCGATGATGGAATCCTCAAGGCGATTGCGAATGAGTAACACTTGGAGAATTCCTAGGTGAGAAGATTCTTTTAAGTTTATCCAAAATGACGGAAAATTTAGAAAGCATTTTCAAAAATAAATAAATAATAAAAATATAACAATAATAATAACATTTATATTCTAATAAAGATAAAATAATAAATAATAAATAAAGTTAATAAATAATATAAATAATTCCGATGATTGAATCCTCAAGGCGATTACGAATGAGTAACACTTGAGGAATTCCTAGGTGAGAGGGTTTTTCTAAGTTTATCCAGAATGATGAAAAATTTAGGAAATATTCTCAATATTAAATACCAAAATCCTAAAAATATTAAAAATATATATAAAATAATATTTAAAATAAATAAATAAAAGTAATAAAATAATTAAATAAAAATAAATTAAGGAATAATAAAATTCTAAAATACTTCCGACGACGGAGCCTTTTCAAGGGAGTCGAATGGTACCCCTTGAATACTCTTGAGGTGAGAAGATTTTTTTAAGAGTTCATTCAGAATGATGGAGGATTCTTAAAAGAATTTTCAATATTTAAACAATAAAATATAAAGGCCACATAAGTAAGACTAAGTTAAAATAATACAAGATTAAAATGGTGCCAATTTTGGGCGTTGTAGGAGTGCTATAACCTTTCCTACACGTAAATGAACTCCCGAACCCAAAACTTAAAATGTAGACTAGTCTTTATAGTCATTTAGGTGGCCAATCACACCCAGGTTAAAAATGATTGGTGGCGACTCCATTTGTTTAATGTCTAGCGTCCTAGTCTTAAGAAACATTATGACAAGATGTATTTGTGGCAATGCTGCAACAAGTACTTTCTCTCTCAAAATGTTAGGAGTTTCTCACACTCCAAATATTTAGATATCATCATTCAGATTGTTAGAGAGAAAATAATGGAATCCATTGCTTGATTGGATTGTAGAGTACATGGTTAGAGAGCCTATTCTGATTAAGTGAAAGTTTGGTTGCTAAAGTGTTTTGACAACATAGCACTTGTATGAGGCATATAGAGCCATTTATTGTATTAAGTTAGTGGGAGCTCTGTAATGAAATCAACTATAGTTGTGTGGATGGATTCCTACTGGCCATATATGTATATTCTGTTTGTGCGCATTTTGGTGAATATGGTATTCTGTTAAATGAGACATTCTGCATTGGTCTCATGAGCTTCTGTTGAAGCACTGCATCATTCAGTTTAGATGCATGGACCTAATGGAAATGGATATTGATTTTGTTTTCATATCATTTCCATTTCAAATCAATAGCCATTTCACACTTTATACTACTATTTTGTTGAAGTCTTTATGAGTTTACGCATTTGTATCCTATCGGTATGATGCATTTTGAAGCTTGTGAAGGCTTATTGTTGTTAAAGTATTTGTAAGCCTACACATTTGTACCCTCTCAGTACAATGTATCCAGGAGGCTTATAAATGCCTATTAATACTATATGATATTTTTGTTAATTAACTTAACTATCCAAGTGAGAGAATGTTGAATTATCTTAATAATGTGGACTAGTTAAGTATAATTAATATCATATATATTAACCTGGTAGTATATTTTATGTATAGTGTGACCATATATATATACGTAATATATTTATATTATATATGTATTAATCCTTAATGGAACGGATATAATACATGAATCAAAATATGAGAGGTCCCTACTCTTGGCACCAATATATAAATGGTGGCCCATTAACCATTTTGCTAAGTGAGATTGATGGTGAACCAAAATGGCTCTCTCCCATTTTTCTTCACTCTCCCTCTCACCATCTTCTTCTTTTATGGTAGACCCACCAGCACCGGAGGACCTCCAGCATATATCCGACGACACCTCCTCCCTCTGACAGTGGCGGCAATGGTGGTGATTATGGTGGGTTATGGCTTACCCACCTAGGGTTAGTTTTCTTCATTTTGTTATTATGTTAATGACTTGGTGAGTTTAGTTAATTCTACTTAGGCCGTCCTACTTGAGCCTTTCCTTGCAGTTTCCTTGGGCTTTTAAGACCAAGTTCTTTTGACTATATAAAAAAAAAAGACTGCGTTCTTTTGGGGTGTTATTTCTTCCATATTCATCTTATCATGTTTTAATATTTACTTCCAAGATTTTATTTTTCCATTTTACAATTTATTTTTATTTATTCCTCTTTGTTAGATGATACAAATTTACTACCTTAAAAAAATAATTAATTAATAAAAATTTCTTGGTTAGACAATGAAATTGTATAGTATTAAAAAGAAGAAATATATAATTTAATTATATTGATGTGTTAAGAAATGTAAATAAAATAAATACAATTTCCCTACAATGAGATACATTGAAAATCACAAGTAGCGATTTCTTTAAATTCTCTAGGTGAGAGAAATATATCAAATGTTACCAAAGCATTGGGATATTATTGCAATATTTCAATAAAAAGAAATCATGTTTATTTTATATTTTTAAAAAATAGTAAATTATAAATAATAACTCTTTTTTTTAAAAAGAAAAGAATAATAATAATTGATAAATAACAATAATAATGAAATGCAAACATAAATAAGGTAGTAAGGTATGATAGCTATAAAAGGTAAATATATACATATAAAAAAAATGATAAGTCATGTATTATATCATGGGCTCCTTTTGATATAATAAAAAAAAAATGAACATGATCTTCCTATGATGAGATATATTAGAAATCGCAAATAGTGATTTCTCTAAATTTTTAGGTAAGAAAATTTAGACAAATGTTTATTCATTAAAAATAAATTCGTGTTTATAAAGTACATGAAATAATTAGATAATAATAATAATAATAAACCAAGATATCATTAATAAGGGCAACAGAGTAGGCAAGCAATAGAATAAATAAAATATAATAATAATAATACCTATCAATATGTTATAAATAAGAAGATGATAAAATATCCCTTACTTATTTTTCATAAAAATTAATATTAGAAGATAATAATAACAAACAAACAAACAAATAAATAAAATGTAAAATAAGGATTCTCAATGATAAGATTTAATAAAAATCACAAGTAGTGAGTCCTTGGAAACCTTTAGAGAAAAAGAATTCATTGAATGTCACCAAAGTATTGGTTGAAGTTTATAATAATAATAATAATAATAATAATAATAATAATAATAATAATAATAATAATAATAATAATGATGATGATGATGATGATGAATTTGCATGCATATATGTATGTGTCATAAAGATTGGTGGTGATTTTTTTTTTATGTTTTCAAAATGGTCAAACGATTATATTCCCGAATGAAATTGTTATGACACTAATAAATAAGGAAGCATTGGTTCCTATCATACACGTGATTAAAGACATTCATCGCATTCAACTAATAACAATTCACTTGTTTTTACAGTTTCAAATACTACAGTTTTTATACATTCTTTTAGTTTTCATCTCTTCTTTCAATATTTATATTGCCAAAGTCATATTAAATAATTTTTTTTTCATTTTTACTAAATGTTGCTGCATTAGTGTTAGTGAAAATTATTTGACTTGGTATGGTTTCATTTTTAAGGTTCTTTCTCTTTATGTATTGGGGGTGAAACTTCAGCATTGCTTAGGTTTGATAAATTGGTTTCTAAATTAGTTGTTTTTTGTTTTTTGGAAATTTTGGTTAAATGTATGATTTCTCTATTATTATTATTTTTTTTGTGATACTTACATATTTAAATACGCATTGTTCCAAAGAGATCAACAATCTAAGTCAAAGAAATGGATCCTAAATTATATAAATTTGAAATAGTCGGTGACATAACTTCTTTGCGGGAATTAGCAAGTTCAGATTCCTCAGCTTTTCTTCGGGTAACAACAAAGGAAGAAAACATTCTTCATGTTGCAATCAAAGATAATCAAGAGCAAATAGTGGACGAGATCATTAATTTGCTACCATCTTAGTCTTTGGTGAACCAAAAGAATTGAAAAGTTGATACTTCATTACACATTGCTACAAGGTTGAGGAATTACCAGATTGCTCAAATGCTGATAAATTGTTCCAAGAGTATGAGTCAGGGAATAGAGACAGGAGAAAGACTTATAAGAATGGTCAATTTGAAAAAGGATACTACACTTCATCATGTTGTGAGAAGAGGTAATTTATAGATTACCAAGTTGATACTTAGAGAAAATCTAGAGTTAGCTCTTCTCATAAATTATGTTGAGGAATTTCCACTTTTCATTGCTATGGATAAAAAAATTTGTGGATATTGCTAAACATAAGAAAAGAAAAGGAAGAGCCAGGGGATACCAACAATGTTAAAAAGGTCGAATAAGCTTTTGCGGCCGCTAGAGCTCTTGTATAGCGACGACAACATTAAAAGTGTCATGAGAAGTTTTCTATTTTTTGCTAATGTTTAGTGAATAACAACTTGTTTAAATTTTTTGTTTAACTAGAGACTGTGATAATAGCAAGTTAACGATCTAATATTAATCTCACTAAAAAGATAATTAGATAAAAAAATACGAATAACACAAAAAATGCACAAAAAACGCACGAAAACAAAAAAAAAACTTACAAAAACCGTAGTAGTAAAGTTAGCATGTTTAATTAAACTTTACTCTTAGTCTAGATTTTGTCGAAATATTGATAAGAAAATTTTAATCTACACTCTCTCAAACCGATTAGAATGAATGGACTCCGCTACATCAGGCAGTACACTTTGGTGCTGTGAGTATTGTCGAACTGTTTTTGACGTATATTAATCATTCTACTGCTTATATTAGACATAAAGAAAGTATGTCTGTTCTTCACATTGTTGCAATAGAAGATGAAGTAATCATATTGGAAATGCTAGCGGATCATTTTATAGAGATTTGGGATTTAGAATATAATAAAGGTCGAGTGATTGTTCACCATGCTTTTGCAAGAAAAAACTTGAATTCTGTCAAATTTATTCTTAGAAATATTCTTTCTTAATATTAATTTATAAATAAGCAAGATAATGAAGATAAACGGCTTTTCACATTACAGTCCCAAATTATAGACAAATAATTTTTAAATTGTTTATAAAAGATAAAGTAAAGGAAATAAAATGAAGAGCCAAGGGCTGCCAGCGATGTTGAAAAGGTAAAAGAAGATTTTGCGGCGGCTAGAGCTCCGGTAGAGCGACACCAACGTTGAAAGTGTCGTAAGAGGTTTTTGGTTTTTTGTTAATATTTAGTGAAGAACAACTTGTTTAAATTATTTTGTTTAACTATAGACTGTGATAATAGCAAGTTAACGATCTAATATTAATGTCACTAAAAAGATAATTAGATAAAAAAAATAATATACGAATAAAACGAAAAAGGCACGAAAAATGCACAAAGAACGCACAAAAAAAACTTACAAAAACCATATTAGTAGTGTTGATTAATTCTGTACTTACAAAAAAACTTACAAAAACCGTAGTAGTAAAATTAGCATGTTTAATTAAACTTTCCTCTTAGTCTAGATTTTGTCAAAATATTCATTAGAAAATGTTAATCTGCACTCTCTTAAATCGATAAGAATGAATAAACTCCGCTACATCATGCAGTACACTTTGGTGCAGTGTGCATTGTTAAACTGTTTTTGAAGTATATTGATCATTCTATTGCTTATATTAGAGACGAAGAAGGCATATCTGTCCTTCACATTGCTGCAAGAGAAAATGAAGTAATCATATTTGAAATGCTAATTGATTATTTTCTAGAGATTTGGTATTTAGAAAATAATAAAGGCCGAGCGATTGTTTACCATATTGTTGCAAGAAGAAACTTGAATTCTGTCAAATTTATTCTTGGAAATACTTTTTTTCAAAATGACTTTATAACTCAACAAGATAATAAAGGTAACACGGCTTTTCACCTTACAATCTCAAATTATAGACACAGAATTTTTAAATTGTTGATAAAAGATAAATGAAAGAAAAGAAAAGGAAGAGCCAGGAGCTACCAGCAGTGTTGAAAAGGTTGAAGTAGATTTTGCGGCGGTTGGTGCTCATGTAGAGCGACGCTAATGTTAAAAGTGTCGTGAGAGGTTTTTGGTTTTTTGCTAATTTTTAGTGAATAACAACTTGTTTAAATTATTTTGTTTAACTAGAGACTGTGATAATAGCAAGTTAATGATCTAATATTAATCTCACTAAAAAAGATAATTAGATAAAAAAATAATATACGAATAAAACGAAAAAGGCACAAAAAATGCAAAAAAAAAAACGTACGAAAACAAAAAAAAAACTTACAAAAACCATAGTAGTAAAGTTAGCTTGTTTAATTAAACTTTACTCTTAGTCTAGATTTTGTCGAAATATTGATCAGAAAATGTCAATCTGCACTCTCTCAGACCGATGAGAATAAATGGACTCCGCTACATCATGCAGTACACTTTGGTGTAGTGAGCATTGTCAAACTATTTTTGAATTATATTGATCATTATACTGCTTATATTAGAGACAAAAGGGATGTCTGTCCTTTACATTGCTGCAAGGGAAGATGAAGTAATCATATTGGAAATACTAGCGGATCATTTTCTAGAAATTTGGGATTTAGAATATAATAAATGCCGAACGATTGTTCACAATGCTGTTGCAAGAGAAAACTTGAATTCTGTCAAATTTATTCTTGAAAATACTTTTTTTCAAGATGACTTTATAAATCAGCAAGATAATAAAGGTAACCCGACTTTTCACCTTGCAGTCCCAAATTATAGACACATAATTTTTAAATTATTGATAAAAGATAAAATAAAGGAAAGAAAAGGAAGAGCCAGGGGCTACTAACAGTATTGAAAAGGTTGAAAGAGCTTTTGCGGTGGCTGAAGTTCCTGTAGTGGGACGCCAGCGTTGAAAGTGTCGTCGGAGGCTTTTGGTTTTTTGCTAATGTTTAGTGAATAACAACTTGTTTAAATTATTTTATTTAACTAGAGACTGTGATAATAGCAAGTTAACAATCTAATATTAATCTCACTAAAAAGATAATTAGATAAAAAAATAATATACGAATAACACGAAAAAGGCACCAAAAATGCACAAAGAACGCACGAAAAACAAAAAAAACTTACAAAAACCGTAGTAGTAGAGTTGATTCATTTTGCACCTAAAAAAAACTTACAAAAATCGCAGTAGTAGAGTTGATTTATTCTGCACTTACAAAAAACTTACAAAAATCGTAGTAGTAAAGTTAGCATGTTTAATTAAACTTTCTTCTCAATCTAGATTTTGTCGAAATATTAATTAGAAAATCTAAATCTACACTCTCTTAAACTAATGAGAATGAATGGACTCCACTACATCATGCAGTACACTTTGGTGCACTGAGAATTGTCAAACCGTTTTTGAAGTATATTGATCATTTTATTGCTTATATGTCTGTCCTTAACATTGCTACAAGAGAAGATGAAGTAATCATATTGGAAATGATAGTAGATCATTTTCTAGAGATTTGAGATTTAGAAGATAATAAATGCTGAATGATTGTTCACTTGAATTCTGACAAATTTATTCTTGAAATACTCTTTCTCAAGATAACTCTATAAATTAGCAAGATAATGAAGGTAACACGGCTTTTCACATTGCAGTCCCAAATTATAGACACAGAATTTTTAAATGGTTGATAAAAGATAAAATAAAGGAAAGTAAAGGAAAGGAAAAGCCAGGGGCTAACAACGGTGTTGAAAAGGCCGAGGGAGCTTTTGCGACGCTTGGAGCTACTATAGATAGGCGCTAGTGTTAATATAATAAGCTATTTAATTAAAAATTTTTAATAAGTTAAAAGTAAATATTTAAAAGAAAATTAATGTTATATGTTATTTTTATTTATTTTAGGTTGATACAAATTCATTGGCAAATAAATATTATTTTTTATAGTTTTTATACATATTAATGAATACGAGCGAGATAAATTAATTAACTCTATCTTGTGACAGAACAAAATTAAATTTAAAACACTTATATTATTACTAATCTTTTAAAAGAAATTTGGAATTTTGAATATAAATTAGCAGCCAATATCACATATTTTATATAACTTCTAAAAAATATAAATTTGGATCTTTTCTAAATATCAGCTGTAATATATAGATGAGCCTTTCTTATAGCATTATAAATACCACTTCAATATTAAAAAATGAAGTAAATGAAATTAAAAATATACTTCTATTAGATTAAATTATAACCATTCTCCAAACACAATTTAATAAATAAATAAATAAATATTAATATGTTAATATTTAATTATCAAATTAATATTCTGAATTTCATGTAAATTAATATTTTTTTTACTATGTAACATATTCAAATAAATGTAAATTAAAATTGTTACATCATTTGACTTATATAATACATCAAAGCGAATGTAGATTAAGATTTTGACATCCTTTTAACATTAGTCTCTTATTATCCAATATGTCAACTGTCCCGCGACATCACAATTTAAAATAAATCGAATATTAAAAAAAATATAACTCACATTAAATCACTTTTTAAAAAAATTATTTTAATCATTTGACTTTTGAAAATTATAATTTGATCACTAACATTTGTAAAATTTGTTAACACTTTTTTTTTGTACAAAATTTGTCAACACTTTAATATGAGTTTATATTTCATGTAATTCAATCACAAAATACCAACTCATTAATGAGCAAATTAAAAAAAAAACCTTAAAAATAAATATAAATAGAGTTTTTTTAGTACAGATATTAATAGAGTTTTTTAATTTATTTTTAAAGAATTTTGTATTTTTAAACCTGGCCCCATTAATGAGGTGACACTCTGATTAATTGACTGTGTATATAGACTATATATTATTAATGCATTAAATATAATTTTGAATATAATTATTATCTAATACACTATCACTGAGGTTAAAATGGTGACATATATTTTAAAAATATTAAAAAAATAAAATGAGATATTTATTGTTATCTTAATCCCATTTGTAAAATTTAAAATTTTTTTTCGTAAATATCGAATAATAATCCATTTAAATGTCCTCCCAAAATATTTTATTATAAATAAAAAATAAAACAATTTATTATATTAAATTTCAGAAACAATGGTACGTCAAATATATCACGTGAACCATGAGTTTGAGATTTCAAATATCAATCATTTTCAATTATCAAAGTTGGGTGTAACTGTTACTCTGTTACTTTTCAGGGACTAGATCCAAGTTTACGTGGATTATATTAATTTTCAAAAATTTTTATTATATTAATTTTCAAAAACATGGATTCGTCAAATATATCACATGGACAAATTTTCTGATTAGATCCAAATTTTCATTCATCCTCTTCTTAAACCCACCCAAAAAAATATTAATAAATTTCGTAAACTCTAATAATCAATTATATTTTTTTTTTGTTACAAGAATCAATTATATTTTTTTAAAACAAAATTTATAATATCCTGTGACATGTCATGACGTGGCAATCTAAAATCAAACTTAAGAATAGATATTATTATAAGAAAAAACTTTGGATTTTTAAGAATCAGTATGTACAAAAAATTTCTTTGGTTTCATCATCAGAGTCTAACTGGTGATAAAAGAATGAACTAAAAAACTTTTTGATTTCTAAGAATCAGTATCTACATAAATTTCTTTGGTTTCATCATCCGACTCTGAGTCTAATTTGTGTTCAAAAAATGAACTAAGATACCAGCAACAATGATCGTTCCAAGTAGCCTTGCTAAGGTTGATTCGCCATTTCTGCTCTTCTATCATTTCAGGAGAGAGTCCCCATTGCAGCAACTCTTCATCTGTGTGATGGATGGCTAAGCTATACTCACCACCGTGTCCCAACTCCATTACTCGAATCTCACAATTCCCAGGATTGATCAACTGCTCGAATTGCTCCACTGTCCACTTGAACCATTTCATCATAAACACCCGTGAGGCTAGCCCATGTGTGATTATTATCAGATTCAAGTCCTGAGAAGGATCATTGTGAAGCCTGTTCAAGTCTATGTCTCTCCAGAGTGATTCAAGAAAACCTGCAAAATTCAAGATTTTCTTTTTTCAATATCGCTTCTGTTAATCCAAATTACATACCAAAACCACTTGATTATCAACTCATTCTCTACGATACAAGAACAAGAAAGATTATACATAAAAAGCAAACTTAATGCACAAAGCTCTCACATTATGAGATCTCATATTACAACAACCTGCTCTCTGCATTAACGGAGAGACTGTTTCCGTAAACCTTGATAATTCAAAGCCGCAGATTTGTTTCCAATGGATACAAATACTACACCATCAGAATCCACTTGAAAATCAGAGTCACATATCCTAAATTCCTAATTTGGAGCAGCCTTTCAAAGCCAATGAACATAATTATTGTTTCAAGTTCTACATGGATGAAAGGGAAAATCAAGCTCTCCAACCAACCATTTTGGCAAATGATTTCCAAAATGTTACAGCCAATAGGTATGCACAACCATCTAAGAAGAATTAAAATCACTCATCAAGTACAATTATCAATATCTTAGCATGTCCTGCCACCAGAATATCTGTTGTAGTCAGAAGAAACAAACAGAAGTAAAATAGCCTGAGGCGTGCTGCAATCGCACTGTCCTTAAGGATTATTTCACCGTAGGTGTAATCCCCAGGATTCAACAGGCTCTTCTGGGATTGCCCAGGTAACAGGAACAGCAAGAAAGAAAGAATATTATTCTAACCCAGCTGGAAAAGTAGAATGAGCAAAGAAGCAGAGAAAGTTGTAAGAGGGTTAAAGAAGCTGTATTCTATAGCCCTCTATTTATAGTAAAAATTGGATACAGAAAATCTGTAGAAAATCGTAATAAAATCATAATAAAATCAGCACATAATCTGGAGAAAATCAAGATAGGATTTTGACTAAATCTAAGAGAATATTTAACTAAATCTGAAACAAATCTTGTCAAAGTTTTAGATAAACCAAAACACTACTTTTCAAATAAGGTTAAATACAGAAAAATAATTAAATAAAAAATGAATATGATAAAAGTCTTTTTAGAAATATCAAAATATCCAACAATATCATCCAAGAGAATATTAAGCCTAAAATGGCTCTTAATCTAATACTTTTTGGGAGAAATTAGAATTTTGCAGACACCATTTTCATGCAGAGTTGTTAAGATTAGCAAAAACATAAAATATATCAAAGAAATCTATGCTCATACACAGTCAAGGAAACAGTAAGAGAAAGTTTTGTATATGTGCAGTTGAACAGTACCAGAATCTTTCTTCTGTTTTGCCATATTCACAACACAACCCAATTGCTGTCTAGAAGTTCTTTGCTTTCAAGGTTGTAAAACAAGCTATCCTCTAATAGTCATTATCAAAAGCATTTCTTTCCAACAATGACAGAAATACACATTAATTTGAACAATCTTTGGTTTTTCTTATCTTGTTGCTTTCACAATCAATGGAAAAGCTTTCAATGTCATTATCAATTTACAAAACTTCAAATTACCACAAGTACTTCCCATCTTTTTCGGCAATATAATTTCTTAAATGTTCATGAACAAGCTCAAATCAACTAATAAGCTGACTGACTTGACAAAATAAAGAAACAGAAAACGAAAATCCCACTTCTCTGCACCTACATTGTTTCTATTAACTCAGGGATTCCTCAAGAAAGAAGAAAAGAAAACATTTTCAGAATTATGTTTTACAGCAATTGAAAAACCATTCATTTCCCATTTCCAAATCAACATTATTTCAACAGAAACTTAGTTTCCTAAGAACGATGAAGAAAACTTACTGGAAACACGATCAAAAACATCAGCAGCAGATTCACCTTCAGGGAACCTATAGAAAAACCTTCCATACTTTAGCCTCGTTTCCTTTATAACTTTCATACTTTCCTCCACCTGAAAATTCCCGAAGTCCTGTTCTCTAATCCTACATTCTTCCCTTACCCCAATCACCCTTTTCTTGGAAAACGATTTCCCGATCTCCCTTAGCGTGGATCGGGTGCGCTCATAAGGAGAGACATAGAAGTAGACCCGCCAATCAGGGGAAGAACCATGGCTGGAAACGAGGTCCCGGAGATGGGAACCCGCCAGGCGGGCTTGGGTTCGGCCTTGATCGGTTAAGGAGATCTTGTGGTCTGGGATTGTCGAGTAGGCCGAGTCGTCTAAGTTGCCTTCGGACTGACCGTGTCGGACTAGGATTATGCGTTTCGGTAACACCTTGCTCTCGTGACGATGGTGGTTATGGTTGTTCTCTTGCATTCTTCTCTAATTTTGAGTGGTTTTTTTTGGAAATAGATGGTTTTGATAATTAAATTGTGAGAAATGATCCTATCTTGAAGAAAACCCAGAAAATTTTCTTTTTTTATCTCTGAAGAAAAATACCAAAGTCAAGTAAAGATAAACGTTTCAGTGAGTTGACAACAACAAAATAAAAGCTTTTTTTTTTTTTTTTCTCACAAAACAAAAGCTTTTCACTTTGAACATTTTAGGCTAGTTTTATATATTGTTGAGAAAAAATATTAATATCACATTTTGCGACATTGATTTTGTGGGTCCCTAAAATAATAGAAAATCATAATAGTAAATTAGTAATGTACTTCAAAATATATTATTTTCCCAGAAAAGTCCTCATGAGTTCTGTTACCTGGCATTTGGGAAACATGAGACCAACGAATAAGCCATGTACAAGTTACAAACTTTGTTAGATGTTCAATCAGAACACAAAGATCAAAACTTTCAATTCACCATGTGAAGCGAAAAACATGGTAGGTTAAATCTGAGATCAATTTACCAAAATCCAGTTTTGGTTCAAGTAGTATTCTGAATTCTCCATCCAACCCCGAGAAAGAAGAACACTCTACGAGCATTATAAATTTCTGTTTTTTTATTTGTTGGTGATGTTATAATAATTGTTTTTGCTGCCAATAACCTCTTGACCTAATGGTTAAGGATTAGTTGTGACATATTGTAAGTTTGAGTTCGAATTCAAGTACCTTATTTCCACTTATTTAATATTCTTCTTGTAATAAAAAAAATAATTGTTTTTGCTGCCCCACAACAAAATGTTACGAGTCTTTTTTTGTAAAGTAGTGCCAATGTAATTAGCCAAACATCATAGCACAAGATTTGCTCAAATATAAGTAGATTTGAAGAAAATGTTATGTCTTCACAAAATTTTAAGGTTTCAAGATAAGTTTTGGTTGAGAAACCAAAGCCTGCTCAATAACTTTTCTACCTTCAAATAATATTGTTTTTTTATTTCATTTTTTAAATATTAATAGTGTTAAGCTCATAAGAGGTCCAAATTCATATTAACTTTATCGACAATTAAGTGACATATAATAAAATCATGTGTATCAATATTTTTAGGATAAGAGGTGAATTGCATGCATGAAACTTGACAGCTGAACTAAAAAAACTATAAAAGAAAGAAATACAGAAAAAACGCTCCTCTTGACCTTTTCTCAAGGTAAACCCTTTCCAGCACTCTTTTCCCCTCCTCTCTTTCCATGCATTTTTCCTTTTCTTTTTTGGACTTAATCCGTTATTTTAAATTAAAAACCTCTTCCATCATCAGTTTAGTTGACTTGAGCGTCGGTAATGGTCTTAAATATTTCTAACACTTTATTCATTTTCTGTACTTGCATAGAGTGTTATCAAACACGTTGATAGTTTCACCAATATTCACCTCACCATTTCTAAATAAAGACCTTAACAATCAGGAAGGAGAAGTCTTAATTTATATATTTTTCTGATAAAAAAAATTTATATATTTTTTTTTACGTATAACAAATCAAATTCAAAAAATACCTTATCAATGTTAACTTTTTTATTAGAAATTTGCTCCATTTTTGGTTATTAAAGAAAATAAAAGTTAAAAAAGAGAAAGGGCACAAAATGCAAGACAAAAACCAAAATATATTGGGCTATAATTGGCCCATACTAGTACCATTAGGCCCAATATGAGGGCCATCAAAACCCACAAAGTTACCTAAGGAAGTTCCGGAAATGGGTGACTCTAGCATTCCTCTATACCGTCCAAGGAAGAGGAAGCAGCACAAATGACACGGTAGAAGAGATGGCAGCAAGCAGGAACAAGAACAAAAAGTGGAAAAGAACAGCAAAAATGGGCTCATTTGACCAAGAGCCGAAACATCAGAAATCAGTTCTAAAGGTTGGGGCGTCTATTCATACAGGCACTTTGGAATGACCGAGTTGAGTTTACCTTTTGCTTTGGCTGGTAGATGGCTCGTGGCTCATTTGCTTGTGTTAGTAGAATTCTTACTGTCTTTACACAATATCAAAACACGACACTAATAAAATCTATAAAAGCAATACGAGTTAAAATTTGATAAAAAAAAATTATATATGAATATAAAAAAATTAAAAAATAATTGTGTTTAATGTCTTGACATAAAATTGTTGTGTTTTATATAACATAAACAAAAATTATATACATGAATAATAAGATAATACATATATATATATATATATACACACACACATATTATATTGATGCATTTTCTTATTTACATGAAACAAAACTAATGGTGGATTTCTATCCTACTTTAGTAGATTTTGTCAAACCTCAAAAATGACAAAAATTCAAGGTCATTACTCATTACCAATTTTTTTAAAACTAAAAGCACAAAATACTAACATAACTCTTTTTGATAACTTTAACAGTAAGTGGAAACAAAGCATTATTCCATCTACCATGGCTCATCGCTATCAAGTTGGTCCAGTTTCTTCCACCTATTCCTATATGGTTAGCTTGAGAAACAGTTTTAACCCATAAGTAGGAATGACTGTAAAGGTGTGTTTAGATGAGAAATTTCAATAGAAGAATTCATTTCAATCAAAATATTCAAAAGTTCAAAAAAAATTTTTGTTTGGCAAAAATATATTAAGAATTTTAAAATTTATGAGTGATTTCAAGAAGTAGTTTGAAATGTTTAATTTCTTTCTTAAAAATCCACGAGATGATTTTTCAAATTTTTTTTAAACCTTCCATTACTTTATTACACATGATTCACTATTAAACATAAAACTAAAAAAATTATTATTTTATTTAAATGTAATACATTTTTACTTTTTTATGTTGTTAATAATGTTTATACATTTTTACAAATATAATGATTCGCATATTGCATTCTTTTATTTTTCCTTTTTCTTGCATATAATATCATTATTCTTTTTTATTTCATCAAATTTAAGTGTTCAATTTTTTTCTAAAAAATATTTATCCAAACAAAACATTTATAATGCTAATATTTTAAGAATTATTATCTTATACATCATTGGTAGAGTATTTTGACTCCACAAGTGGAGTTAATATAATGACACATACTTTATTTGAAATATTAAAAAAATAAAAATAAATATAAATAAAAGAGGGCATATGTTATCATTTTAACCTTATTTGTGGATTAAAAAAACCCTACTTACAATGTATTAGATAATAATTCACATTTTAAATAGATGCATTTTGAAATGTTTTTATTTTGAAATTCTTTAAAATTTCACAATTTTTTATCCAAACAAAACACATGATAGGAGACCCGATATGCAACATACATAAGCCTGCCATGAAGAGTTGGAAAAAAGGCCCATTGCGGCTTTTTTCACAAGATTGCAACACTTGGGCATCATTTAGCCCTTGATCGCTTTTGATTGCCTCTATAAATAGATTATTATTTAAGAATTTATAGTTGATATATTGATAGTGTTTAATATATATTTAATTTATTGTTAGTCAACTATAAATAAAGTTAAAAAAATATAAAAGCACTAAAAAGTAAATTAAAAAATTTTATTAAAATTTATTTTTTATTAAAATTTATTTTTAAGCTTTTGTATACCTCTTAACTTTATTAATAAATTAGCATTTTATAATTAAATGTTAGTAACTTAAATATAAATTTATTATTTAATTAGTGAGAGTATCTATTTTTAGCTACAAAACTTTCCCTTTTTAAAAAAAAATCGATAATCTTTAGTACCAATCACCAATGTTATAACTACAAATTAAATTTTTACTATATTACACATTCTCGGCCCAAATTTTATAATATTGATATTAATATCTTTCCATCTAAAAGATTAAATTTATTTCTTAATAATAATAATTTAAATAATGATAAAATCTTAAAAAATTAGTTATTGTTTTATAATCTTTAAATATCATTTTTAATAAAAATATACAAAATTTAAAAATTAAAAATTTTAAAAAGTTTTTTTAGTTATATTTAAATACAAAACAATCTTCATTTCAAATTTAAATTTAATTAAATTAGTAAAAATATTTAATATATAACAAAAATATTTAATCTTCATTTCAAATGTCCATGAACAAGCTCAAATCAACTAATAAACTGACTAGAAACAAGAGACATAGAAGTAGAGCCGCCAATCAGGGGAAGACCCATGGTTGGAAAAGAGGCCTCGGAGATGGCAACTCGCCAGGCGGGCTTGGGTTCGGCCTTGATCGGTTAAGGAGATCTTGTGGTCGGGGGTTGTCGAGTAGGCCAAGTCATCTAAGTTGCCTTCGGACTGATCATGTCGGACTAGGATTGTGCGTTTTGGTGACAGTGACACTTTGTTGTGACGGTGGTGGTTATGGTTTTCTCTTGCATTCTACTTCAATTCTTGGTGGTTTTTTTTTTTGGAAATAAATGGTTTTGGTAAGTAAATTGTGAGAAAGAAATAACCCTATCTTGAAGAAAACCCAGAATTTTTTTTCTAAAAAAAATCCTAAATTCAAGTAAAAATGAATGTTTCAATGAGTTAATAACACAAAATAAAAGCTATTATTTTTTTTACTTACAAAATAAAAGCTTTTCAGTTAGAACATTTTAGGCTAGTTTTACATGTTGTCGAAAAAAATATTAATATTAGAATTTATATTGATAATTAAATAAATATAATTTTTAATGAGTTTGTATATGATGCACTGACAGTGTATAGTTTCTATATACTGTCAATGCATCAGAGGTTGACACCTCATCAATAGGCTCTTATGGGCAATTTAAAAAAAATTATTTGTATTTGCATATAAGGGCCTATTGATGAGGTGTCAACCTCTGATGTATTGACAGTGTATAGAAACTATACACTGTCAGTGCATCATATATAAATCCATTTTTAATTTTATCAATTTTATATAAAATTTTTATAAGCAGCATAAATATCATACCTAGGCATAGAGAGCTTTGCTATCCGTGAACGAGGACAAAATGGTCATTCCAGAATCATACTTTGCGACATTGATTCTGTGGGCCCCTAAAATAAGAGAAAATCATAGTAGTAGATTAGGAGTTTTTTCCCATAGTGGGGTATTCTAAAATTTTTATTCTCTAATAAGTGTAGTTTAAAACTTATTTCTTTAAAAGAGGTACTCAATGCCAGGTCATTTTTTTAAATAATTATTTAAATGTTAAAAATTTTATTTTTAAAACTTAAGCACGCTACGTTTGAGAGTTCTTTATCTGGGTAGCAATTCTCATTCTTCATTTGCAATGACAATCTTGCAATGCCTGAAGCTTTAACAATTTAGCTAATTGTGCAAACTCTTTTGAATTTAAAAGTCACACAGTCAAGGCAGAAGCTCTTGTTGCACTTTGGGCATAGAACGGAAAGGTCAGGTTTGTTTATTGAATCAAAATCAACAAACATGAGAAAAGAGAATTCTCGATTAAAACATAAAACATTAGACATAGGAAGATGAGAACAATGATACCAGATTATAAGGTCAAACAAAAATGATTAAGAAGAATAAAGAGTCAAAATAAAAAACACAACTGCAGTGGTTGTGTGACACAATCAATCTTCATACTTTGTTATTGCAAATTTTTTACTTTCTGTTAAGCTTTTCTTTACTGGTTTTTCTTAGATATTTTAAAGTTTAAATAGTTTAATTTGGATTCATTACAGTTGTATTTCTTTAAGTTTTCTTATAAAACAAATTTATAGTTCAAGTTCTTTTCATTATTTTGTTTTCTTATATTTTCCGGTTTCAAATTCTTTCTAATTACTTTATTATTTCGATTTTCATATAATATCTAGATTTAACATTCATTTATGGTGGTGTTATGGTTTACATTGAAGGATGGTTTCTGAATCAGTTTTGGTGTTCCTGCAATTTCTAGTCTGCACTATCTTTTCCTTTTTTTTTTCCTTGCAATCTATGCTCTATTTTCTTACTTTATAGTTTTTTGGTTTTTTATTCGTTTCTTCTTTAACCTATCTATATGGTTTAGTTCTTTTTTTTTTCGTTCTTTTTTTTTCGTTCTTTTTGCTTTGCATACCCGCTGCTGCTAGAGTTGCGGTCTATTGCAGGGGACGTGACTTTGTTGTGTTTGTTGCTGCCAAGGACGTTGCTGGGTGCAGCTTCCAGAGGTGTGTTGGTGCCTGGGACGTTGCTGCTTCTTTGTGCTGGAAAGTCTGAAGCTCGTGCGTGGACGTTACAGTGATGCGAAGCAAGACATGGCTTATTGGGATGTGGCTGAGCATGGCAGAGTTGTGGCAACTGTAGCCAGTTGTAGTAGTTGACATGGGGCCATGATTTCTTTTCGAAAAAAAAACTGAGTAATCCGACGTGGCTTCATATACCTTGTTTATGGAAAAAAGATTAAAAGTACCCTTATTTGATAAAAAAGATTTCAGAATGCCCTTGTCTCAGAAAAAACTCAGTAGATTAGTAATGTACTTCAAAATATTTTATTTTCCCAGAAATGTCCCGAGGAGCAGGAGTTCTGTTAACCTGGTATTTGGGAAACATAAGGCCAGCGAATAACCCACGTAAAAGTAACAAACTTTGTTAGATGTTCAATCAGAACACAAAGATCAAAACTTTCAATCCACCATGTGAAGCGAAAAACATGCTAGGTTAAATCTGAGATCGGTTTACCAAAATCCAGTTTTGGTTCAAGTAGCGTTCTGAATTCTCCATCCAACCCCGAGAAAGAAGACATCCCATTGAGCCTTTTTCTTGTTGAAGATTCTTGCTACTGCATTGGTTTGGTGATAAGAGAGAGTTTATGAAATTGTGTTTATCTTATTTTGTTTAAATAAGTGAATAAAGCCCACCATGGAGCCTTTTCAATGCTCATCAATCATCAGTGATGGCAAAACCATGAAGGACTAATTCTACTTAAATGAAGCTTTCTGACGGGTGATTCTTGTTTTTTTTTTTTTTGTGTGTGGTGTATATTGGTTTGGCCCTGGTTGTTTATCAAAGATTCAATCTTGCACAAATGAGTTCCGGATTTCATTCATGGTGCAACTTCAGTGACTATGCTCATGGTTAAAAAGAGAGGTTATTATGGGGAAGTTCCTCCGTGGATTTGTATTGCCTCTGCTTCTTTTGACAGGTATGCTTCCACCACTCTAATTTCACAGCAATTTTTTTTCATTCCACATGTTTTCTTATCAGAGAAATTTAATATGGATTTGAATGCATTATGCTGTAATTGTGCATTTGGCTTGAAGGTTTAGCTAAGCTTAAAGCCAAGCAAATATTAAGAACTAAATAAACAGAAAAGAAGGACAAAAACTGTGAACTATGTTCATATTCTTCTTTCTTTTGGCAGCCGCTTTGTTAAATTGGAGTTTGATATCTCTGGTTGATCTGTTAGCCTTTCTCTTCATTCAATATGCAGCTCCAAAATTTGGTAAACTGTCTACACTAATTTGTTTCTGTATTCAGCTGTTAGTCATGACATTTTTTTAACTAGCAAAGTATGTTTCACAAAAGATTATTTCTTCCTTTTCTGAGATTATTTAAGCCCCATGGGGAAGGACAGTTTCTGCTTGCACATGAAAGGCGAGAAATACAAGCCAGAGCTGTTAGTATTTAATTGAATTTGGATTTGGGGTAAGGAATTCATTTCTGGAAGTAACTATGTTCCTTGAAATTTAAAAGCAACCATGGTTAGCATGGCAATTGCCAATTAGTTCAACTTGTTTTTCTTTATGCCATACATTCTCTATTCATTCGGACTTATTCATTTCAATGATGTCAACAGTTGGAATAGTTCATATGAAGGAAATCGCAAGTCATATTCCTGATTAGATTCCTTTAGCCATTTGATTAGCTCTTAAGTGAGTTTTTATTTACGCCATAAATGACTAAAAAAAGGTCAGAGATAGTTATTTGGAAGGATTTCTAGCATGAAGCACATGATTTTTCTTTTCCTGGTTGAGGCTTCTCTAACTTAAATCTCATTTGTACAATCTTTTTTTCCCATCAAATTATCACTTTCGTTCTCTAAGACTAGGATTTCTAAGTATTTTTGTTGTGTGATAGGTTCGCGGTTCCAAAGGCAATCTCTGCTGGCATGGTATACCCTTATCTTTTCCTTGCTATCTATCCTATCATATGCCATATTTTACACTGTTTGGGTTGTGAAAGGAGACCAGTGGAGCATTTATGATGCTCAATGGGCAAAGCTAATTGGTTTCCAAAGGTAAAATCTAATGCATGAAGTATGCTCTATGTTTTGCTTTTTCTGTATTTTGCACATTAAAGTGGAATGATTTTGCAGAGATCTATCCTGGAGCTTTCCCTCTGTAATATATTTCTTGCTAGTACAAGGACTGGCAGCTTTAGTTGCTTTATTTGAAATATACTGTACTAGATTTGGTATCGCTCCACAGAAAGATTCGTTTTGGGGACATCTATATTCCTATATCCTACATATAGGTTTGTTATGCGGTACACCTCTCATATTCTCTTTGTTTCTATTTTGTTGCTTTGGGTTTACTCTTCTTAAAAGGAAAGAGAGAAGAAAAAGATACTTCTCCATTTAGTTGGTAATTGGTATACATACTAGTTCAATAGATCATCAGTTTTTTTTTCGTTCATTGATAAATTATGTGAATTATGTGAAGCAAGTATGGTAGATCTTGGAACTAATGCTAAGGCTTTTGTACCAGAAGTCCTCTTGTTCCATTTTGAAAGGATCAAAATTAATGCTTTCTTCATGGATGTCCATTGTGTAATGAAACCATTACTGACATGGTTAATTTTATCCTGTATGACTGTCTAAGAAAATCTTGAATTTGAGTTCAATCCAGTTTTCTCAGTAAGAAAGTCAATAGGTATCGTTTGGTATGTGTCAGTCAAAACATCCTACGTTTACTGGCTTTTTACTCTTAAATAACTTTAGTTCTTCAACCATGTTTGTTGTTATTAGGTTTTGTTGAGTTACAGTGTTGATTTCTCCCATCCCTATTATTAGATATGTGTTAGATTTTGGCATGAAGTCATTTTCTTGTTTCTTTTCATTGAAGGTTCTCGTCTCAGGGTTTTATGCTGCTTATTGTTGCCTGCTGTACAACTTGTTGTGCGAATCAGTCATTCCTCTTGGGCTTCTTTACCTTTTTTTTTATGTAGTACTATTGGACTTGTTGATTGGTCATTAACAAGCAATTTTCTTGGCCTTTTCAGGTAAGCATCTTATATTTCCTACAGCTGGCTGATCAGATTACACTTACATATTAGTTAGCATTTTGTCTGGTTCACCGATTGATTTACTTTTTGCTGTCTGGTTTTGAAGGTCTTGGCGGTATCTTTTGTTGTATGCAGGCTTGAACATAGTCTTGCTCTATCTATACCAACTTCCCATTGAGTATTCTGGGATATTTAAGTGCCTAGCTGATTTCATTGGACTCTATAAGATATCTGCTATGTCAGAGTGGTCAGAAATTTGTTCTGGTCTTTTTCTTCTAGTCTTTTATATGATTGTGAGTATAACTTAGTGCTAAACTTCAGAGCTATTGTCTCTGTTGTTTTTTTTTTATTATTTATCTCTGACATTGGTTGTCATTTTGTTAACCATAGATATAGCTTGTTCCTTTCTGTAATTCTGTATTTTTGCAGTTATCTTGGATTAGATGCGATCTTATAGAAACGGAGTTCATCTTGTCGACAAGAGCAAGCAGCAATCATATTGGAATAAGGAGAAATTACAAATTTCTAAACACAAAAATGTCTCAAAGCAATCAACTATTGAGGAATTTTGAAGAAAAAAAATTTTGAGAATTTTTCAAAAAAATTTAGCTCAAATCCTTCCCCCCAAACTTAAATCGCACATTGTTCTCAATGTATAAGAAATTCAAGAATTCAAGAAAAGGATAAAAGAAACTTCCTTGATTTTTTGATGAAGCTCAAACTGCATAGCCTACCAAATTCCTTTGTTGCTTCCTCAAACTTAGACTCCGACTCCTACAAAATAAAAGAACCGAAATCAAATTAATGAAATACTAAAACTAAGTGATAAAAGAAATAACTACTAAAGCAATAAAAGAACAAGAATTCAAGATAAGGATAAAAGAAACTCCCCTGATTTTTCGATGAAGCTCAAACTGCATAGCCTGCCAAGTTCCTTTGTTGCTTCCCCAAACTTAGACTCCGACTCCTACAAAATAAAAGAACAGAAATCAAATTAATGAAATACTAAAACTAAGTGATAAAAGAAATAACTACTAAAGCAATAAAATGCTGGGGTTGCCTCCCCAGAAGCGCTTGATTTATAGTCATCAATCTAACTATGTCTGTCATTCTTCAAGGTGGTTCAAAAATTCTGAATATGGATGGATGCACATAATACACCATCTTAGTAGGAGACTCGAGCAGAATCTTCGATTCACAGGACTTAGCTCCACAGTCTTCACTTTCTTCTAATATATAGCCCAAGTCATTAGCATGTGGATAGCCTCGGATGGCAATGAAGGCTATCTCATAGAACTGCTTATCAACTTTTGGAGTTAGGACTTCTATTTTTAGCTCATCTTCTTTCTCACTCTCACTGTTCTCCATTTCAATTATTTTCACCACACATTTTTCTTCAATAAGCGCTGATGGTAAAAGCTCTGCAACCTTGACTTTTTCTTCAATAATGAGCTCAGGTGGTATAGGCTTCTCAACCTCTTCAGTTACCACTTCTTCAAGTGGTGTAAGCTCTTCAACATCTTCAATTACCATCTCTTGTGACGGAACTTGCAACGGAGCTTGATAAGCAAATTCAACGGTGTCTAGTGGCTCCAAAGAAGGTGATGGCTACCTTTTAATGATACTTGGAGAATGACTATCCCCAATTTCCATTACTTCAACCACACATTCTTCTTTAATAGGCTCTGGTGGTGTAGGATCTTCAACATATATAGTCACCATCTCTTCAACGGGTGGTTGCAATGGAACTTGATACTCTAAGTCAACTATGTTCGGTAGCTCCAAGGAAAATGATGGTTGACTTTTGTGATAACTCGAAGAATAGATCAGATGACTCTCCATAGTTTGATTCTCAATGTTAACTGGGGTGACAAAATCCAAGCTTACGGGCTTCACATATCTTACAAGCAATAAAGGGATTCTGATAGACTTCTTCGGGCAAGGTGGCTACTTGAGAAGTCGAAGTCATAACAGGATCTATACCTTGAGTGTTGACAACCTTCTCAAGCATAACTCTTCCATAGTACCACTGGTAGTCATTGGAAGCCATTACCTCGACCAAATCATATGCTTCCTCAACAGTCTTCTGCATAAGAGCTCCACCTGCCGCTGCATTGATCCATGCCTTCGAAGGATCACTCAAACCAATATAGAATACTTGGACTTGTAACCACAAGGGTAATCCATGAGAAGGACATCTTCGAAGTAAGTCTTTAAATCTTTCCCATGCTTCACAAAAAGACTCAAGATCATATTGCATGAAAGACAAGATGTCATTCCTCTTCTTCGCTATGAGTGCTGGTGAAAGAAATCTAGCAAGGAACTTATGAGCCAAATCATCCCACGTAGTGATTGAGTGATGTGGAAGTACGTTTAACCACCTTTCTGCCCGATCTCGAAGAGAGAAGTTGAACAATTTGAGTCGAATGGCATCATTAGTAACGCCATCACATCTGCATAGGTCACTCATCTCCAAGAACTTGACTATATGACTGCATGGATCTTCATTGGGCAACCCTCCAAATTAAACCGACTTTTGGATCATCATGATGATGTCCGGATCTATTTGAAAATCAACTTTGATTTTTGGTATCTTAATGCTTGAATGGATTTCGAAAAATGAAGGATTTGCATAGTCCCCCACAGTTCTTGGCTCAGCACGATAAGCAATGGTACCTCACAAAAACAACAACAAAGAAAAATATTAGAAACAAAAAGAAAAGAACAAATTTTTTTTATTTTTAATTTTTTTAATGAAAATAAAGTGTTTGAATTAAACCTAAGTATGGTTGATATTAATATTAACTAAGAACCACCTAAGCTAATCCCCAACAACGGTGCCAAAAACTTGTTGTGTCTAAACCTATACCGTAAGTGCATGGGTCGCGACAAGTAATACAGTAGTGAATAGAGTATTAGTCTCACGAGGATTATTTAGATTCATTCTAGTTAAGTACTAAAATTTGTCATCCTAGATTTATTCAAAATTTTCAAATTAAATTAACTACTAAAATACTTAAAGTAACTATGCAAGTAAAATAAATAGCATTAAAAAATCAAAAGACAAAATCATGAAAATAAAGTAAAATTACTAACAACATAATTAAAATTATTATAATCTAAATACCTATTATATTACTTAAACAAATGAAAATAACTAATCCTAAAGATCTAATCAAATAATAAATAACTATTAAAGTAAAATAATATATCTAAACCTAATCGTTAAAACCTAAAACTAATAAACAAAGTCACGAAGAAACAATAAAGAGCATGCAAATTGAGGAAAAACAAAACGTGAGCCTTCATGCCTAGCCACATCCACGTTCAGCTTTACTGCCACGCACCATCAACCTGCAGCCCCCTGCTTCGGTCCAGACCAAAAAGGCAGCTGACCAGCGATCCAAGAAGCGGTGCACCAAACCACTTCTCCAGAAAGCCGCCTCCTTTGCAACGATCACATAGGAACAGTACAAGCACAAACCAGCGAGAATTAAATTGTTGAAACAGAAATATAACAGATATAAAAGCAGAAATAGCCAAGAGCTTCTAAAACATTAAAACGAGAGAAGAAAAACAGAGCATTAAACTAACTAAAAACTGTAATTTTATTAAATGTAAATTCCTAGAAAGCTTGAATATTACTATAACATTAATATACTGTTTAAAACAAAGCTTAAAACTGAAAGGAATCTAAGTAAACGGAACAAGAAAATATTCGGGAACAAAGGATGAAACAGGGCTGCTGTCACCAGCCACAAAAACTATGAAAAGCAGCAAGGGAATAATGTGGTAAACGATGTTAAGATACAGCTGTGTCACCCAGCCTCTCCACACTTCATATGCGGCTCCACTCTCTCTCTCTCTTTATTCAAGCGGCAGTCTCTCCTTTATATAGGCAGTCTTCTAGGGTTCTTTTAGTTTCTTTTTCTTGGGCAGAAAGTTTCAACTCAATTGAGCTCTCATTTACTTTTTCTTTTCTTGCTTTAGTCCGTAGGATTCTTTCCTTTTGTTTCCTTCTTGCTTTATGACACTTCCAAGCATTAATTTTGACTGCATTAGACTTCTTTTGCATGGTCAACTTTAATTCTTTGCACACAAAGAAAATCCAAATAAATAAGAGAGAAAATAGTAAAAATTCCAAAATATATCCAAAGATTTTGTAATAAAATCTCTTGAAAATAAATATTCTAGAGACTTATCATTCACCTTCAGGGAACCTATAGAAAAACCTTCCATACTTTAGCCTCGTTTCCTTTATAACTTTCATACTTTCCTCCACCTGAAAATTCCCGAATTCCTGTTCTCTAATCCTACATTCTTCTCTTACCATAATTACCCTTTTCTTGGAAAACGATTTCCCGATCTCCCATGTACTGTTTTATTTTAAGTCTTTCAATACAATATTTTGATTTCCTACAGAGGTATTTTGACCAAACACATTGCATGCTATCTGGTAGCGATCAGGACATGTCTAATGTTGCATGCCTACAAATCACGATCATATTCCACTATATTTGGGACCAAATGAGATCAAATAATGACGTTGGTTGTTACTGTTGCTTTATCCTGATTTTCTTATGGAATTTGGCTTGCTTTCTATGGTTTATCTTGCGGCTTTCTTCTTATACGCTCTCTGTGTAAATACTGGTCCAAGCAACATTTTCTGGGTTATTATGCTAAGTACACTGAGTTGTGTATTGCTGACCTCTTTTTTTAGTGTATTTGTTTACTCTCTTACAGTCTGCAATAACCGCTAGAGATGGTGAATCAGCTTTACTAAGAAAAATGATTACCAGGAAATGGCTGTATGCAACTTTGGTTTCATTAGAAGAATAAAGGGACTACTTTTACCAATAAGAAATGGGAAGAAAGTGTTGATTAGAAACCTTTACATGTATTGGAAATCTCTAACACAGGAAGCAGAAACTCCTCCTTACTTTGTGCAGCTATCTATGGAAGTCAACTTACCACCTGAGGATGGTATTCAACCTAAGATGATTGAATAAAAAATGAACAAGTTGCTGAAGATCATGCATGATAGAAGATGTGGGGAGAACCTCAATCATTATCCTGCAAGCAGAGTTTGAGTTCAAAACATCGAACAAAGTCCAGAAAATGTTAATGTAGCTCTGGCTGTTTTTGAGGTGTTATATGCCTCCCTTCAGGAAAATCTTCCTTCATGGAAGTGCAAAGATCGTTAACTCCAGCAGCTGATGTAACTTGTGGGATTCTAGAAGCTTACCATGCTGATATTTTTAAAGAAATAGGGTTCCCTTATACGATACTTTCTGTAATCAGTGGAGGTAAAAAAAGATATAGACCTGTATGACTGTGTTTTGTGCAGATTTACTTGTCTTCTTCTTGGTGGCAATTTTCTACCAATGGATCATAAAAAATAATAGTGAGTTCCTTGAAGTTTATCAGAGTGAAGATCAATTCCCGAAAGAGTTTGTCTTTATCTTAATGGTATTTCTCTTTCGCTTGACACATGCATTGTTCTAAATTTTATCAAATCTCTAAAGTTCCATTTTAGGCCATTTTCTAGAGTTAGACTTACTTCTTCACATAGCAGTTGAATGTGTGCAAATGAAAAATGTGGGAGCTATAACTATCTGATTGCATGGATCAGGTCAAGGATTCTATGGTAGCAGCCATGTGGACTTATAACTGTGAATCTAAGCTATAAAAGTGTTCACATAATGCATAATTATCTTTCGAAAAAACATCATGCATTGCTTAAAATGAACTCTTTTCTGGCGCTTGTATGACTCAGTTTGATCAATTGTATAAACATTTTACATTAAAGGGGAAACAAGCTTCTTATCATTCCAGAATTTTCAATGTTAATTTATTACCATTGATTTCAAAGTATTCTGTAGGTTTATGTTTTAAAAGTTTCGATCTCTGAAATGGATTGAAATTTGTTTCCTGTTGCAGGTTATCTTTTTCTTGATGGTGCTGGATCGCATCATTTACCTGTGTTCATTTGCCACGGGGAAAGTTATATTCTATCTTTTCACTCTTCTACTCTTCACATACTCTATCACAAGCTATGCTTGGCACACGGAGCCTTCAGACAGATATGCTGGAAAGTTTGCACTCCGTGCTATTTACCTCATGAAGCTAATTTCCCTTGTTCTGCAGGCCATGCAAATCCGATTTGGCATTTCACATGAAAGCAATTTGTATAGGCAATTTTTAACAAGTAGCATTTCACAAAGTAATTTCTTGGGTTTCCGAATTTATCGTGCTCTGCCATTCCTTTATGAACTTCGATGTGTACTTGATTGGTCTTGCACAACTACATCTTTGACCATGTATGATTGGTTGAAGGTAAGTTTATCACATATAAACTGCTTATGTCATTTTTGTTCAGCAGCAATTTTCTGCCTCTTATGCAAAGCGCAACTGTACTTTGTTTGTTTTCCTGAAATCCTTTCGTTTTCCCTGAAGAAACTTGTAAGCTCGATCATTTTGGATCTAATGTTAGCTTTCTCTCTAGTCTTTTCTCTTACGACGGTAGCAATAACATTAATGTCTTACATCTAATTGTTGTTCGGTTACAAGACAAAGATAATTGATTTATCTCAACCCTGTTCACTCTTAACTTGATCTCCTGAACTTCAAATTAATTTAATCTATTAGAATCTACAGTCATAATCAATCCACCAATTAGTCATGATGGAGTCACCAAAAGATTTATGCAACAAGTTGATTCTATTTCTATGAATTCTTTTCATCTTACAAGTTTGTAGTGATCATCATGATGAAGCAGTCACCATTCTACAAAGAAATATTACTGCCATTATATATAATACATGATTGATGATTCATGTAAATCTGCAGGTTTATTCTAATAATAATTTCCTCAAATAGATATTTTACATGAGACACTCACATTGGTGACAATCCATAACAAAGCTGGCTCGCAAACATCATTCACATGAATCAACCTAACACGTTTATTTAGATATATGGGGTAATTTTTATTATGTTGTTCAAGAAAATTTTTAACTTGACAATTGAAGTAAATAAAGAGTAAATATAAATAAAGTGGGGTTAATCATCTTTTTCCTTTTTTTTTTTAATGCCGATTTCAAATTCTTGCCAGTGAATCTGCTAAGCCATTTGCCTCTCTATAATTCTTGTTCCAAGAGACTTCACACTTGTTTAAAACGAGATCAACTTCCACAAAGAGGGACTAGAGCTTCCATGGTCTCTTTATTTCTGTTCCAATGAAGGGTGATCATTGAATCAGATTCGATAATCAATTTGGAACTTTTATATCATCGAGATATAAAGCAGATATCAACAGCCACTTTCACAGCTTGAAGGTTCTGCCACGTTTGAATCAATAACACCCAACGAACCTGGGAAAATTGCAAGAATGTTTGCATTTATTTACTTTTATTTATTTTTTTCAAAGTAGAAGTAATGTATCATGTCAATTGTGAATTAAAAGGGAATGCAGATGCTGAAGTTCGAACTTTAGATTTATAGAATCCTCATACCTTACAGGTGAAAACATGATCATTTCAAACCAATGCAATGTTGAAACCTGACAATGAATGTTAGCATGCTAAAAAGAGATTTCGGTTCTGCTCTAATTTGGTCCATAACCAGATTAAAGTAGTTTTTAAGCATTTTAAACTAGAACCTGATAAAATCTGTTACCCAATTTTAAATATAGCTGTTTTTTTTTTTTTTAATCGGTTCCACAAGCTGAATCGGTTCTCTTCATATGATTGAGAGATCGGAACCGAAACTGAAACCGATCTAGGTTTTTAATCGGACTGGTCGAGTTACCTTAGCTATGACATTTGAGTTGGTCCGGACTGATACAATCCGGTCCAAAACCGGTCTGGTCCAGCCCATTAGCTTTCCCACTAAATGCTTTAGCTTCATGATTCATTTCAGCAGTGTTTGCTGACACTTGAGTTGGTTCAGGTTGCTTGTAATCTGTGAGGATCTATAAGCTGCAAGAGCTGAGGTTGAGCTTGAGGTGGAAGAGGTCGTTTATTGGACATTAGGTAGCATTTATCGATCTCTTCATATGCTGCTGGAGTACGCAAAGCCTGACTAGAGATTATGAAAAACTCATTTCTGTTAACCTAACACTAATATCATAGTGTCATTCAATCAATTTAAGAGAAATTCTGGGGCCTGGGCAATGCATTTTGCAGTTTATTTACTTGAAGCTTCATTTGTTTTGTTGTTGTTCTTCCTCGGAAATTATCTTCCAAACCCATGTTGTCCTAATATCTTAAGATAAAACGTGTCGATTAAGCATTAGCTTTGATGATATGCATGTTAACTACACTCTTAAAAATTGCAACTTCAATTGAATTTAGGCGCAAAATGTTTAAAATCTTCACGCGATGATAAATTTTAATATAATTTAGAAGTATATTTCATTCCCTTTATGTTAAGATCATTCTTAAATATAAATTAATCAAAGCTTAATCCTGGATGTTGTGAAAAAAAAACATAACCTTAAAAAGTATATATTTTGTGTAACAAAAAACAGAAGTATATACTTTGTGGAATAAGCTTAGTCAAAGGTTAATCTTAATTTTAAAAAGTATATTTTGTGAAATAAGTCTTGCTTTTGCCTTTTTTGAATTTTTATTGTAGTAAACTCTTGACACAAGTGCAAGTTGCACGTACGGTTATAATTATTCGTTATGAATGAATTAATTTTTTTATATTCAGCCATCAATGAAATTTTTTATATTCATTGATAGAATTTTTATTTTTATAAATAAAATTAAAATGTTATGACATGTTTTCATTTATTTATTAGCTTTTTAAATATAATTGATAAGTAATATAACACTTTTCTAAAATTGTTAATGAAATTAGATAATTTTCTTATATGTTTAATAAAACACCACTTTCAATACATTATCTTAAAACAAAACATTACATACAATTATCGAATACTATTTGAGTTAATTGATATTAATTTAATTAATCTCAAGTAAACATATAATTTGTTTTTGGTTACAAGAAGAATATTAAATAACTAGGGATGAAGGTGCTTGGATTCAAATCTAATACTTACAATATGTCACAATTCATCCTTAACCACTAGGTCAAGAGATTGTTGGCACATATCATTTTTTTAATAATGTGATTAACTAATTAAATTCACTCTAACAGTTTTCAACTTTAATTTATATTATAATTAATACAAGCAAATAAATCATGTCAATAAATCAAAATATAAAGGAAAAAAGAAACAGAATAATAAAATAACAGCTTCATTTTCCTTCCTTCTATCTCACCAAATCAACCCAATTTATTTTCATTTTTAAGAAAAATCAAAGCTGCTTTTGTGATCTTTTCTGATTTTGAATTTGATCCCGACTAGTAAGTAAGTTTCAAAAGGACTTTTATTTTATTATTTTTTTATTTTCCTAATTCACTCTTACCTAATCCTAAGTAAAACTAATTTATCAATCCTAATGTAACCAAAATTAATTCAATAATTCTACCATATCTTTTTTTTTAAATCACGAGGTGTTTTTATACCATATTAGGTATGAAATTAATTCCCGTTTAGATTTTATGATTGATATTGGTTCAAAGGAATTTGATCCGATGAATATTCGAACAAGAGAATTCTAATTAAATTAATCTACTATTCTTAAATCTATACTAATTTAAATAATCTATTTTAAAATTATTTATAATATCCTAGCCTAATATTAATTATAATTAAAAATTAATTCAAATTACAATAATCAATCAAATTATTCTCCTTGATTCGTTGGGAGGTACAAAGAAAGAGAGAATTCAAATTTTGGATCTAATCTCTTTTAAAAAAATGTAACAATTACTAAATCAAGCCTTAATCGTTAATCAAATTATTCTCTAAACTCAATTAAATTAATCATTTCTAATTAAATTAACCTAACCTGAGACTCAAGACAAAATCAAAAGTCTACATAATTTACTCAATTTTTTCACATACATAGAATGGGTCAAGCAAGAATATTGCAATTAAGAAAAACATAAAATAAATATAATGTAACCGCCAGATTTAGAATAGCAAATTAAAATATTCACAAAAAGACAAAGAGAATATTACTACAACAAAAATATTCAAAATGCACAAATAACTTTCACACTATATTTTTTTTGCACAAGATTCTTTTGCATAAGAAAATAACAAGAGTTTTCACTCATTAAATAAATAAGACAAACTTAGTATTTCATTGAACATAAGCAATTAATTCCATTTGCTAAGAACTCCGATAAATACAAAACAAAGCTTAGATATAAGTGGAAAACCCATAACAGACTATTCAATATAAGTCGTCTCGTCAACAATCTCTTCACCAAATAATTTAAAAAAAGTTATGTCTTGTAAGATTTAAGTTATGATCCAAGCAACCTCAAGATAATTTAGTTTCACAACAAATGTAATAGCAGTAGTCTAAGGATTAATATTGAATACATAGTCAGTAGAGTTTTTTTGACTTTACAAGTGGAGTTAAAATAATAACACATGTCTTATTTTATTTATTTTTTATTTTCTTAATATTTTTAAATTACATATTGGTCTTCATAATAAAACTTATGTTAATCTTCTAATATTAAATATATATTAATTTATTTTCATATTAAACTAAAGTTTCTGTTCAAATTAACATGTTTAATTAATCTTTTATCTTGTTTTAGAATTTGTTAAATTCTTACCAGAAAATGTTAGTCCGCACTCTTTTAAACCAATAAGAATGAATCGACTTCACTAATACGTTTTTGGTTTGTTGTTTTTGTGCATTTTTTATGCTTTTTTTTGTGCACTTCATGTATTATTTGTTAAATCTAATCTTAAGTTCATATCAGATCGTTAACTTTCTACCATAAGAGTATTTGGTGAACAAAATTTTTTTAAAAAGTGATACTCTACTACACATTTTAGCATGCTTAATATTTTTCCGTACTACTCAAATGATTTTATATTTTTTCCAAAAGTATAAGTTAGGGAATTAAGAAATACAAAAAACTAATAAGAATTATCAATATAAAAAAGATACTACACTCTATCATGCTATAAGAAAGGCTCATTTATATATTACAGTTGACATTTAGAAAAGATCCAAAGTTATATTTTTTAGAAGTTATATAAAATGTGATATTACTAATGTATATTCAAAATTCCAAATTTCTTTTAAAAGATTAGTAACAATATAAATGTTTTAAGTTTAATTTTGTTTTGTCGCAAGATATAGTTAATTAATTTTTCTCGCTTCTATTCATTAATATGTATAAAAACTATAAAAAAAAATAATATTTATATGCCAATAAATTTGTATCAACCTAAAATAAATAAAAATAACATATAACATTAATTTTCTTTTAAATATTTAATTTCAACTTATTGAAAAGTTTTGACTGAATAGCTTATTATATTAACACCGGTGCCTCTCTACAGGAGCTCCAGCTGCCGCAAAAGCTCCTTCGACCTTTTCAACACCACTGTTAGCCCTTGGCTCTTCCTTTCCTTTACTTTCCTTTCTTTTATCTTTTATCAACAATTTAAAAATATTGTCTATATAATTTGGGACTGCAAGGTAAAAAGCCGTGTTACCTTCATCATTATCTTACTGATTTATAAAGTCATCTTGAGAAAGAGTATTTCCAAGAATAAATTTAACAGAATTCAAGTTTCTTCTTGCAACAGCATGGTGAACAATCGTTCGGCTTTTGTTATCTTCTAAATCTCAAATCTCTAGAAAATGATCCGCTATCATTTCTAATATTATTACTTTATCTTCTCTTGCAGCAATGTGAAGGACAGACATGTCTTCTTTGTCTCTAATATAAGCAGTAGAATGATCAATATACTTCAAAAACAGTTTGACAATCCTCACTGCACCAAAGTGTACTGCATGATGTAACAGAGTTTATTCATTCTCATCGATTTGAGAGAGTGCAGATTGACATTTTCTAATCAATATTTTGACAAAATCTAGACTAAGAGGAAAGTTTAATTAAACAGGCTAACTTTATTACTACGGTTTTTGTAAGTTTTTTGTAAGTCTAGAATGAATAAACTCTACTACTACGGTTTTTGTAAGTTTTTTTTTTTCATGCGTTCTTTATGCATTTTTTGTGCGTGTTATTTGTATATTATTATTTTTATCTAATTATCTTTTTAGCGAGATTAATATTAGGTTGTTAACTTGCTATTATCACAGTCTCTAGTTAAACAAAATAATTTAAACAAGTTGTTCTTTACTAAAAATTAGCGAAAAACCAAAAACCTCTCACGACACTTTCAATGTTGCCGTTATTCTACAGGAGCTCCAGTCGCCACAAAAACACCTTCGACCTTTTCAACACTGCTAGTAGCCCTTGGCTCTTCTTTTCTTTCCTCCTTTATCTTTTATAAACAATTTAAAAATTATGTGTATATAATTTGGGACTGCAAGGTAAAAAGCCTTGTTATCTTTATTATCTTGCTGATTTATAAAGTTATCTTGAGAAATATTATTTCCAAGAATAAATTTGACAGAATTCAAGTTTATTCTTGCAACAGCATGTTGAACAATCGTTCGGCCTTTATTTTATTCTAAATCCCAAATCTCTATAAAATGATCTGCTAGCATTTCCAATATTATTACTTCATCTTCGCTTGCAACAATGTTAAGAACAGACATGTCTTCTTTGTCTCTAATATAAGCAGTAAAATGATCAATATACTTCAAAAACAATTTAACAATGCTATCTGCACCAAAGTGTACTGCATGATGTAGTCGAGTCCATTCATTCTTATCGGTTTGAGAGAGTGCAGATTAACATTTTCTGATCAATATTTCGACAAAATCTAGACTAAGAGTAATGTTTAATTAAACATGCTAACTTTACTACTACGGTTTTTGTAAGTTTTTTTTTGTTTTCGTGCGTTTTTTGTGCAATTTTCGTGTCTTTTTCGAGTTATTCGTATATTATTTTTTTATCTAATTATCTTTTTAGTGATATTAATATTAGATAGTTAACTTGGTATTATCACAGTCTCTAGTTAAACAAAATAATTTAAACAAGTTGTTTTTCACTAAATATTAGCAAAAAACCAAAAACCTCTCATGACACTTTCAACGTTGGTGTCGCTTTACAGGAGCTCCAATCGTCACAAAAGCTCTTTCGGCCTTTTCAACACCGTTGTTAGCCCTTGGCTTTTCCTTTCCTTTACTTTCCTTTCTTTTATCTTTTATCAACAATTTAAATTTTGCATCTATAATTTGAGACTGTAAGGTGAAAAGCCGTTTTATCTTTATTATCTTGCTGATTTATAAAGTAATCTTGAGAAAGAGCATTCGAAGAATAATTTTGACAGAATTCAAGTTTCTTCTTACAACAACATGATAAACAATCGTTCGACCTTTATTATCTTCTAAATCTTAAATCTCTATAAATTGATCCGCTAGCATTTCTAATATAATTACTTTATCTTCTCTTGCAGCAATTTAAATTACAGACATGCCTTCTTTATCTATAATAAAAGCAGTAGAATTATCAATATACTCCAAAAACAGTTTGACAATACTTACAGCACCAAAGTATACTGCATGATATAGCGGAGTTTATTAATTCTTCTCAGTTTTAGAGAGTGTAGATTGACATTTTTTGATCAATATTTCGACAAAATATAGACTAAGAGGAAAGTTTAATTAAACATGGTAACTTTATTATTATGGTTTTTGTAAGTTTTTTTGTTTTCGTGTGTTTTTTGTGCATTTTTTGTGCTTTTTTCGTGTTATTCGTATATTTTTTTTTATCTAATTATCTTTTTAGTGAGATTAATATTAGATTGTTAACTTACTATTATCATAGCTAGTTAAACAAAATAATTTAAACAAGTTGTTTTTACTAAACATTAGCAAAAAACCAAAAACCTCTTATGACAGTTTCAACGTTGGCATCGCTCTACAGGAGCTCTAGTCGCCACAAAAACTCTTTCGGCCTTTTCAACATCGCTGTTAGCCCCTGGCTTTTACTTTCATTTCTTTTATCTTTTATCAACAATTTAAAAATTGTGTCTATAATTTGAGATTGCAAAGTGAAAGGTTGTGTTACCTTTATTATCTTGCTTATTTATAAAGTTATCTTCAGAAATAGTATTTCCAAGAATAAATTTGACAAAATTCAAGTTTCTTCTTACAACAGCATGGTGAACAATTGTTCAGCCTTTATTATCTTCTAAATCCCTAATCTCTAGAAAGTGATTCGCTAGCATTTCTAATATAATTACTTTATCTTCTCTTGCAGCAATGTGAAGGGCAAACATTTTTTTATTTGTCTATAATATAAGCAGTAGAATGATTAATATACTTCAAAAATAGTTTGACAATTCTCAATGCACCAACGTGTACTGCATGATATAGTGGAGTCCATTAATTCTCATCGGTTTGAGAAAGTTTAGATTAACATTATGCTAACTTTACTATTACGGTTTTTGTAAGTTTTTTTTTGTTTTCGTGCATTTTTTGTGCATTTTAATCACCGCTGGTAGCTCCTGACTCTTATTTTCTTTTCTTTCTTTTATATTTTATTAACAATTTAAAAATTTTGTTTCTATAATTTGAGACTGTAAGGTAAAAAGTTGTGTTATCTTTATTATCTTGCTGATTTATAAAGTTATTTTGAGAAAGAGTATTTCAAGAATAAATTTGATAGAATTCAAGTTTCTTTTTGCAACAGAAAATGATCTGCTAGCATTTCTAATATGATTACTTTATCTTCTTTTGCAGCAATGTGAATGATAGAAATGCCTTGTTTGTCTCTAATATAAGCAGTAAATGATTAATATACTTAAAAAACAGTTTGACAAGTAAATGATTAATATACTTAAAAACAATTTGACAATGCAAACTGCACAAAAGTGTACTTCATGATGTAGTGGAGTCCATTTATTTTCATCGGTTTGAGAGAGTACAGATTTACGTTTTCTGATCAATATTTCGACAAATCTAGACTAAGAGTAACATTTAATTAAACATGCTAACTTTACTAATATGGTTTTTGTAAGTGTAGAATGAATCAACTCTACTACTACGATTTTTGTAAGTTTTTTTTTTGTTTTCGTGCGTTTTTTGTGCATTTTTCGTGCGTTTTTCATGTTATTCGTATATTATTTTTTTATCTAATTATCTTTTTAGTAAGATTAATATTAGATTTTTAACTTGCTATTATCACAGTCTTTGGTTAAACAAAATAATTTAAACAACTTGTGATTTTTATTAAATCTTATCATTGATTATCCATATTTTACATTTTTATTTATATATTTGTTTGTTTGTTATTATTATCTTCTAATATTAATTTTTATGAGAAATAAGTAAAGGATATTTTATCATCTTCTTATTTTATGACATATTGATAGGTATCATTATTATTATATTTTATTTATTCTATTGCTTGCCTACTCTGTTGCCCTTATTAATGATATCTTGGTTTATTATTATTATCTAGTTATTTCATTTACTTTATAAACATGATTTTATTTTTAATGAATAAACATGATTTTTATATAGAAAGATTGTTCCAATGCTTCAATACTTTGGTAACATTTAACAAAATTTTATTACTTAAAGAATTTAGAGAAATCACTATTTGTGATTTCCAATATATTTCATCATAGGAAGATCATGTTCATTTTTTTTTTTATTATATCAAAAGGAGCACATGATATACTACATGACTTATCATTATTTTGTATGTATATATTTACCTTTTATAGCTATCATACCTTACTACCTTATTTATGTTTGCATTTCATTATTATTGTTATTTATCAATTATTATTATTCTTTTCTTTTTTTAAAAAAAAGGAGTTATTATTTATAACTTACTATTTTTTAAAAAATATAAAATAAACACGATTTCTTTTTATTGAAAAATTACAATAATATCTCAATACTTTGGCAACATTTGATATATTTCTCTCACCTAGAGAATTTAAAGAAATCGCTACTTGTGATTTTCAATATATCTCATTGTAGGGAAATTGTATTTATTTTATTTACATTTCTTAATACATCAATATAATTAAATTATATATTTCTTCTTTTTAATACTGTACAATTTCATTGTCTAACCAAGAAATTTTTATTAATTAATTATTTTTTTAAAGCAGTAAATTTGTATCATCTAACAAATAGGAATAAATAAAAATAAATTGTAAAATGGAAAAATAAAATCTTGGAAGTAAATATTAAAACATGATAAGATGAATAGGAAAGAAATAACACCCCAAAAGAACGCAGTCTTTTTTTTTTGATAGTCAAAAGAACATGGTCTTAAAAGCCCAAGGAAATTGCAAGGGAAGGCCCAAGTAGGACGGCTCAAAATGCCTTTCACTGGTTGGGTCAAGCTTCCTCACACTTTAGGTCAAACCCTTTTACACGGGCTGGGATGTTGAGCGGACCGATTCACTAGATGAGTCACGGGTCAAGATGCCGGATCAGGTTGCTGGTAGGTAGGGTCGACTCCTTGCTTATCCAAATGGTGCCGGTTTAGTGACCGCCACTGGAGCTGCCAACCACAGGTTCTGTCTAGCTTAAGCAGGTGGCCCTTTGGTGAGGCCTACTCGAACACCAGTTTGCATTTTCATTTTGTTACTGCTTCTCCTTTTTGGTTTTATTTACTATTTGTATTGTGTGGTTTCTTTGACTCAACTTGGGTTTCAAGTAGGCTGTTAGGCAGTCAACCCAAAAGAATCCCTTTTTAATAGTCTTCATTTACAGAGATCTCTCTGAAATGGAAAACAGAATCTTTGATCTAAAATGTAAAACAGAATCTGAATACCTTCACATTTTCTTAGTGATAATGATCTGAAACTGATTGAGACACTTAACGGTGAACTGAAACTAGAGAGTTGGATGGTAAGTTTGCATGGCATCAAAAACAATGGGAAAGGCCGGAAACGAAAATTTTTGAATTTATTTATTAGGTTTTGCCTCTTAATTATTGAACTTTTAGTATAAGTTGTTGCAATTAGTTGTAAATTATCTGGAGAATTTTGGACAAGCTTAATGCATGAGCTATGTGTGACAACAAATTGATGGCTTAGGTCCTTCAATGTGTACTCTATAAGGGGATATCTTGCATTACATGTTAGTGAACTGAAGATGGAGACTTGGATGCTAAGTTTGCGTTGGCATCAAAGACAATGGGAGAAGCTAGAAACTGAAATTTTTGAATTTATTTATTGGGTTTTGCCTCTTAATTATTGAACTTTTAGTATAAGTTGTTGCAATTGTTTTAAATTATCAGGAGAATTTTGGATAAGCCTAACGCATGAGCTATGTATGACATCAAAGTGATAGCTTAGGTCCTTCAACCCATACTCTATAAAGGGATGTCTTGCATTATTGTCATAGAGGCCTATGTGTGTGACTTTTTTATGTTTTTTTGGCAGGATGGTTTTTTGGATAGGGACACTTAACGGGTTAGTGAACTGAAAATGGAGAGTTGGACAGTAAGTTTGCATGGCATCAAAAATGATGGGAGAAGCTGGAAACGAAAATTTTTGAATTTATTTATTAGGTTTTGCCTCTTAGTTATTGAACTTTTAGTATTAGTTGTTGCAATTAGTTGGAGAATTTTGGACAAGCTTAATGCACGAGCTATGTGTGACACCAAAGTGATAGCTTAGGTCTTTCAATGTGTACTCTATAAAGGAATATCTTGCATTATGTGGCCCAATTAAATAGGATTAAAATATTTAATCGAGTTCGGATTGTAACTTTTTTACTTGTCATGGTTCAAATATTAATATTAAGATATCTTACAATTCGAATTTGATTATAAAATAATAATTTTTAAATATTATTATATATATTTTTATTTATAAATTATATATTATTAATATAATAGTTAATTAAATTAATGTATTAAGTATTTTTAATTATGATTTTAAAAATTAATTTATTTTTATGAATTAATTAAAATTTATTACTTTAATTTTTCATAATAATATGTATGAAAATTGATTTTAAATTTAAATTTAAAAGTTAAACTTTGACTTAATAAATGGATATTTAGTTAATTGGTATTTTGTATATTATATAAGTAGGATTCGAGTAGTAAAAATTAAAATATTTAAATCGTTAAATTGGTTTTAATTTTTTTTTTGAAAATATGATTTAATTTCTGGTGCTATTCATAAATAAATAAATTGCGTTTATATATTAATAAAATATTTTAAAATTAAAATTAAAATTTTAATGTAATATATTATTCAATTAAAAAATAAATAACTTAAAATTAATATATTTATTTCAATATAGAAAAATTGAAAATCTAAAATGAAATTAAATATAAATTATATTAAACTAATAATATCGTTTATTGTAATTTTAATATGTCAATAATTAATATTATTGATAAGTGCTATTATCTAATTTAATTAATTAATATTTTACTAAACTATATTATTTTTTTAATATTATATTTTTGCAATTAAAATAAAATATATTATTACCACTATTAAGTAATTATATATTTTTAAATAAGTGAATAATTAACATTAAATAATATTAATTATATTAAGTGTAATATAAATTAATAACCACATAATGTATTATAAATTAATTAGTTAAATATATATTATTTAATAAAATTTAATATTATTACAGTTAAATAAAATTATATTTTTAAATATAATTTATAATTATTAATTCATATTATTATTTAAAAATATAAATTTAAAATTTTACTAATCTCAATTTTTATCTAATACAAACTAATATTAAAAAATTATTTTAAATTATTTTAAATTGAATTATTTTATTTAACATTATATTTGATTATAATATTATTTAAATTATATTAAGTTTTAATATGACTAAATGAAAACATTTAATATTAGTATTAAATAGTATAAAATAATTTTTTTTAATATTATGCACATAATATTATTTAAAAAATTATTATTTTTGTTTAATTTTGAAAATTTTATTTTGTGAATTGAATTATTATATTTGAATCAACTTAAATATTGTTTTAAATGCATTACAATATTAGCAAATATGTTTTCTATTTTCAAAATTTGAAAACAAAACAAAAATAAAAACAAAATAAAAATTTTAAAAACAAAAAACGACTCCAAATGATCTTTCAGCTCATCTCGTTAAATGAGTAAAGCTCTCCTCAATTTCTTGTGTAAAAAAAATCTTGTGCAAAAAATAGTCTGTGTATAAAAGTCATTTGTGCATTTTGCGTAACCTTGTCGTAGCAATATTTTCTTTTGTCTTTTTTGTGGGTATTTTGATTTGCTCTTCTAAATCTGGCAGTAGCATTGTATTTATATTCTGTTCTTTAATGGCAATATTCTTGCTTGACTCATTCTTCTTTTTTTTTTTTGAACAATGCTTGACTCATTCTAAGATGCGGAAAAAGTTGAGTAAATTATATCGACATCTCATTTTATCTCAAGTCTTAAGATACATTAATTTAATTATAAATGATTAATTTAATTGAGTTTAGAAAATAATTTAATTAACGATCAAGGTTTGATAGTTATTATATTTTTTTACGAGAGATTAAATATAAGATTCAAATTTTCTCTCTCCTTATATGGTTGAATTGTTGAATTAATTTTAGTTAGATTAGAATTGATAAATTTTAGGTAAGAGTGAATTAGAAAAAAAATAAAATAAAAGTCCTATTGAAACTTACTAACTACTCGGATCAAATTCAAAATCAGAAAAGATCACAAAAGTAGCTTTGATTTTTTTTTAAAGGAAAATAAGTTGCATTGATTTGGTGAGATCTAATTGATTGCCAGATAGTATATTATGTGTGCAATACTAACAAATTTAAATTTAATTACATAATATTGAATTATTGAGGATTTATTTATAATAAAATAAATATTTATGAATTGATTTTTAGATTTATATATGATGCACTGATAGTGTATAGTTTCTATGCACTGTCAATGTACTAAAGGTTGACACCTCATCAATAGATCTTTGTAAGTAAATTAAAAAATTTTATTTATATTTACTTTTAAGGGCTTAGCATATTTTTTAATTTGTCAATTAATGAGGTATCAACTTCTGATGCATTGACAGTATATAAAAATTATACATTATCAATATATCATATACAAATTTTTGATTTTTATATAATAAAATATTAAATTTTTAATTTTATTTTATGTAAAAAATTAAAGTTACATTTACTATTAACTTTTTTTTATCAGAAAGAAAAAATCAAATGGGTGCCTTGGTCAAACGTAGAGCCTCTTTCACTGACTCTGCGGTGGGCTGTCTGTCTGGCTTGAATCTTGATAGCAAAGAAACGGCAAAAGCCAGACAGACTATCATTCAAAGTGCACGTTAATAATACCTGATCCAGTGGTATCGGTCGCATCAAACAAACTCACCGTAGTGGCGGCACATCTGACCAAATCAATCGAAGTTTACAGAAAAAATCTAACAGGAAAGTAAAAAAGTACCCTTCGTGCATTATATAGAAAAAAGTTCAACAATTTTCATTGGCTAAAACCTACAGGCTACAGCTAAACCTATTATTCTTTTATATAAAAATCTAAGACTTTTCATTGGCTAAAACATACAGGCTACAGCTAAACCTATTATTCTTAGGCGGTCAACATTCGTCATTTTAGCCTATGTCAGATAAAGGTTTAAGTTCAACAATTTGTTATTTTAATATTTTTTCCTTTTTCCTTTTGTTTTGATTTATTGACATGATTTATTTGCTTATACTATATTATAATTAAATTAAAATTTTTTGTTGAATAATTAAATTAAAATTGATGAATGTTAGATTGCATTTAATTATTAATTACATTGTTAAAAAAATAATATGTTTATTTGAGATTAATTAAATTAAGTATTATTATTCTATCCACTGCCAGTAGGGATGTAAACGGGTTCACTCTAAACGGGTACCCAAGACTACCCGCCCCGTTTAAATCGGGTTTGGGTATTCGTTAATCAAGTTTTAATCGGGTTTGGGTAGTTTATTTACTACTCGTGACGGGTTCGGATAGGATTCGGGTAATACCTTTAGGGTACCCAAAACCCGAATCCGATTAGTATATTCGGATTAGGGTACCCAAACCCGATTACCGATTTTTAGCAAAATATGTTAAGGTGAAGGCTTGAACCCTGATGCACTTACCACGTGACTCCATGTTGTGTTTGACATAATATGTTAAAAAAAATACTTATACAATAAAATTTTGTTAAGCCTTAAAAAAATAAAAAAAACATAATAAAAATAATTATGAAATTAAATTAATTCTTAATTTAATCAGTGATCTACTGATCTTCCAACTTGATTGACCCATCAAATAATTGGTACGCATGCAACAATAATTTGACTAAAAAAAATTAGAAAATATTGGTAGTATTGAGAGTTAAATTTTAAATTTGTAAAAATTTATATAATCATTTAAAATAGTACCAAACATCAAATATTTGTTGTTAAAAATTAAAACAGGTTCAAATTAAAGGTGAATAATAGGCTAATAATTAGATCGAAAAATGTAATTTGATTGAAAAATCAAATTAATTAAATGCTTTTGAAAATAAGTGAGTGATTTAATTGGAAAATCCAATTTTTCCACAAGAAAACAATAGATCAATCATGTTTTAGAGGGAACAATCATTTTATATTGTAATTTAATTGTTTTAAAATGCTAGAAGACAAGAAAAAAAAATCGATTTTTTCTAATTGTGCAAGTCATATTTAAAAAAAATATTCTTTTTTATTTTTCAAACAAAATTGACTATTTTGGTTGATTCAATTATTAATTATAAACATAAAAAATTAATCGAATCAATGGAATAAATTGTTTGTTTTAATCAATCATAATTGAAATTACACTATTTTCAACTTTAATAAAATATTGTTGACTAAAAAATTTAATGAAAGATGATGATGATAATAATAATAATAAATTAAGTGTGGAATTAAATTAGTTAATTATGCTAAAGATAACATGGCAATCTAATTGACCATTGACATATATTATACTATTGTATATGTATATGATACATTGTGACGCCCCGGTGCGCACACCGAGTAGGGGCCGCAGCCCTTGTCAACATCACTCATCCGTACTGTCCTCTTTGTGACGCCCCGGTGCGCACACCGAGTAGGGACCGTAGTCCTTGTCAACATCACTCAAGGTTTTATCGGGAATAAATTCCCAATTCGCGTCCCCCAGGAGGTTCGAACTTAGGACCCTTAAGTACCTAGTTCTTACACTCCTGGTACCATTGAGACAACTTGTCTCAATGGTACCAGGAGTGTAAGAACTAGGTACTTAAGGGTCCTAAGTTCGAACCTCCTGGGGGACGCGAATTGGGAATTTATTCCCGATAAAACCTTGAGTGATGTTGACAAGGACTACGGTCCCTACTCGGTGTGCGCACCGGGGCGTCACAAAGAGGACAGTACGGATGAGTGATGTTGACAAGGGCTGCGGCCCCTACTCGGTGTGCGCACCGGGGCGTCACAATAAAACGCGCGTTTTATTGTGACGCCCCGGTGCGCACACCGAGTAGGGACCGCAGTCCTTGTCAACATCACTCATCCGTATTGTCCTCTTTGTGACGCCCCGGTGCGCACACCGAGTAGGGACCGTAGTCCTTGTCAACATCACTCAAGGTTTTATCGGGAATAAATTCCCAATTCGCGTCCCCCAGGAGGTTCGAACTTAGGACCCTTAAGTACCTAGTTCTTACACTCCTGGTACCATTGAGACAAGTCCAATGGTTAGTCGTTACTCGACTCTTGAGGAAGCCAAGGGTTCGAGTAGCGGCGGACGCGAATTGGGAATTTATTCCCGATAAAACCTTGAGTGATGTTGACAAGGACTACGGTCCCTACTCGGTGTGCGCACCGGGGCGTCACAAAGAGGACAATACGGATGAGTGATGTTGACAAGGACTGCGGTCCCTACTCGGTGTGCGCACCGGGGCGTCACAAAGAGGACAGTACGGATGAGTGATGTTGACAAGGACTGCGGTCCCTACTCGGTGTGCGCACCGGGGCGTCACAATAAAACGCGCGTTTTATTGTGACGCCCCGGTGCGCACACCGAGTAGGGACCGCAGTCCTTGTCAACATCACTCATCCGTACTGTCCTCTTTGTGACGCCCCGGTGCGCACACCGAGTAGGGACCGCAGTCCTTGTCAACATCACTCAAGGTTTTATCGGGAATAAATTCCCAATTCGCGTCCCCCAGGAGGTTCGAACTTAGGACCTTTAAGTACCTAGTTCTTACACTCCTGGTACCATTGAGACAAGTTGTCTCAATGGTACCAGGAGTGTAAGAACTAGGTACTTAAAGGTCCTAAGTTCGAACCTCCTGGGGGACGCGAATTGGGAATTTATTCCCGATAAAACCTTGAGTGATGTTGACAAGGACTGCGGTCCCTACTCGGTGTGCGCACCGGGGCGTCACAAAGAGGACAGTACGGATGAGTGATGTTGACAAGGACTGCGGTCCCTACTCGGTGTGCGCACCGGGGCGTCACATACATTGACCGTTGACATATATTGGTTAATTAATAAAGATGCAATTTTTACACATTGACCATTGATATATATTATACTATTGTATATGTATATGATACAAATTATATTTAAATTGTATATATGTATGATACTTATAGTGGTTAATTAATATATGTGTATGATAGAAATTGTAATTTATCAATTTATGATCTATGACTACATCCATTCATTCTTTTAATATTATGATAATTGATCAAATTAATCTAGATTACATGAATATATCCTAAGAAATCAAATGATTGAAATTAGATCTACAATATTATATTCTAATCTATGATAATAGATTAAAATTGAAAACATTTTATGTTAAGTTAAAAGTTGAATGGCCTACTATTTTAAATCAAATTATTTATGTTGTTATTATAAATTTATTAATTATCCTTAAGAGTTAAGATTATTTTAGAAAAAAATTAATGCAACATGTGAAATTAAGTTAGTTAATTATTTTTATAAATCTAAGATATTAATATTAAATTTATAAAAATTTTATGATAAGTTAATCTATTATTGTTGCACACTCATAATAAGTTAGCTAAACTCTAATTAAAAAAGATATTAAAATAATTTATTAAAAAAACTCATAATATAAAAAAATATTTATGTGTATACTATAAACTAAAAAACTAATACTATTACTATTCTATAGACTATAATAATTTATTTTTCATGAAATAAATAATTAAAAGGTAAAAAAAATAAAAAAAAGTAAAAAAAAAAAGACAAAAAACGTGCTGACAGTAGGCTGCACGTTTTTTGTTCTCTCAGTCCCGGCTCTCCCAGCTCCCACACACTCACCTCTCAATCTCAGAAGTCAACCCAATACCCACGTAACCCTCCAGATCCCGCAGCTGTGAGCTCAGATCTAGCACCGGCGAGCACAGATTCGGCAACGGTGAGCTTAGATCCACCGACGGCGGACTCAGTCCCAGCTGCGGTAGCTATCTTCCTCTCTCCAGCGGCGCGGCATTAGCCTTTCCTTTCTCCAATAGCGGCGACGACAGCAGCAAGCCTTCCTCTCTCCAGCAGCAGAGGCGGCAGCGGCAAGCCTTCCTGTCACATCCCGTGACCCCATTTATCGCGTATTTCTATACAACTTACCCGGTTGGGCTGTCTGTGATATTTCACTTTTCATATTCATTTAACTGTTAAATGTAAAATTTATATTATTAATTGCATCCCATATTTTAATGCTCAAGAAAGTAGTACTGAAAGTAAGTCTAAATACAGAAAATAAATGATCATACCTCATATTATAAATCAAGCTGTCGCAGTGTCTCCAAATGCGCAGCTCGAAATCCTCATATTTCAGATCTCTTAGTCCTCGAAAATCTGAAATGTTAATATTAAGGGGTGAGCAAACCACGGCTCAGTAAGAGAGTTATATGCAACACTTGATATTCAGCTATCTATATGCTGAAAATAATTTTTTTTCACTTTCTTTTTAAATCTTCCTAACTGGTTCTAGGCTCACATGTAGGAAGGATACTACAGTCGGCTAGGGATCCAGATGGAGTAAGGCAGGTATTTTGAAATACCTGTCTTGTCCCGGAACCTAGAAGCAACTGTAGAGAGTATTATATTCCTTGTTCTCAAAACGATAAAATTTTCGTTTTCACAGAGTAAACCACTTATTTCTTTTCACTTCAGTATAATTTAAAACATGTGGTAGTTCAGTAATAAAACAGTGCTGTCTGTCAGTACAGTTAAAACACATGCCAGTATAGTAGCAAAACTGTAGTTTACCTTCTTTCTCATCAATACAGTAACCGTATCTTACGGTTCAGTAAAACAGTAATATTTAATACAGCACCATTCGGTAAAACAGTATTTTGCAAATCAGTAAAACAATATCTTGATACGGTTAAATCAGTAAACAGTAAACAGTAGCTACCAATTCAGTAAACAATATACGGTAGCTTTCAGTTCAGTATCATGGAGACCAGGCAACACCCTACATATATCATGCTATAATAATATCATCCCTAATAGGGAAAACACATGAGATCTATGGCCATAGTCTATAGGGTCCTCAGTGTGCACGGATCAGGTGTCCACTAGGACGCTGATAATAGGATCAGTATCTATCAGCACTAACACGTGACACGTGAGCATGATATGGGGCCTAACAGTCTCAAAACAGTAAACACGTGATATAGACCCCATTTATGAAATCACTTTCACTAAATATAAGTTTAATCATTCCACAAATATTCATAAGGAAAATATTTTCATCTTATGAATAACATTTATAAAATATTCATACTGGGGTCATCATTCCCGAAAATATTCTAAACATTATAGAACATCATAAATCATATTTTCCATACGGTGAAAACAGTTTATAAAATAATCACTGTAAAACATAAAAGGTCATAACTGTCCTTTTTCACCGTAAAACATATACGCACGCTTTTCCGTGCTTTCTATGAAAAACATGATTTTCAAAGTTATCGGAATTCAAATCAATTATTTTTATGATTTATGAAAAATCAGAATATTTATTTTCTAAATCACCACTCCCGTCCCGTGTTTTCTATGTAAACACATGCGGAGACCTTTTAGTCTCAAAACACTGTTTTTCACCTTTAATTACCTTTATGGAATTTCTATAAACACTTGTTCTCACCATTGAACCCATAAAGGTTATTTATAAAATCAAGTGAATATTTAAAGAAAGATTAGTAAAATATTCACTTTGGTCCTTTTTCATTTTACACCTCGTTTCACGTGAAATATCACCTATCAGAATAAATTTAGGTGATTTCCTTTTTCACCATTTACAAAACATGAATATTTTAAACTTAATTATCAATATATTCATATTTTATGAAAACTAATCGATTTCTCGATTTTCGTGTTGAAAATCGTTTCTCGTGATGAAAAATCATTTACTATGATTTTCGGTAATTTTTCCAATAATTTTCGACAGTATAACGGCTGCCGATTGGCTAGCCTCCTGCATAAAATACAGTTTAAATCTCAACTGGTAATTCACCACAATTCCAAACCGATAAATCACCACAATTTGCAACCAATCATTGTAAATTGCATTTATAAAATTTAAATGCATAATTTAAAACATGTGTGCCGATATCCTTACAGGCTGCACATGTCTCCCTTACCTGTTTCGGGTCGGCGACTGCCTCTCGAAGGTCGCGCCCGTGTTCACCTCGCCCGATTTCATCGTCTCGGTTATCGAGGGAATTTTCTGGAATTAAAATTCTAAATTTAGAATTTTTCCATAATTATTTAAATAAATAAATTATTTAAATAATTTACCATTTCTCGGGATTTCTTACCGATTCTCGTATTTCTCGAGATTTCTCGTGATTTCCGAATTCTCGAGAATTCTCCAAATTCCCGAAAATTCCTTTTCCCTTTTTCTTCTTTTTTTTTCTTTCTTTTTCTCTTTTCTTTTCTTTTTCTTTTTCCTTTTTCTTTTCTTTTTCTTTTTCCTTTTCTTTTTCTTCCCAGCCAGACCGGTCAGTCCCCCCTTGCCGCCGGTTCTCCTCCGGCGACCGGTTCTCCGGCGGTTCGGTGGCCCCTCAGCTGGCCGGCGAGACGGCGAGCTTGGATCTGGCCTCCGTTCATCCCGAATCGGTGGCACGGCGACGGATCTACTCGGTTTTGGTTCGGTTCCTTCTCCTCCTCCGTCGGCCTTCCTCCGCCGTTGTTGGCCTCACCGGTGGCCTCCGTCCCATTCCTCTCCTTCCGCCGGTGCTGTGGCTGTGGTGGCGGCGACCGATTTGGCCGGCAACCGCCAGATCTGATTTTCTCCTTCTCTTTTGATTTCGCTGGTTTCCGCCCGTTTCGTTCCCGCTTCTTTCTTCCGCCGGTCACCAGCTTCCCCTCTTTCTCTGCCGGCGCCGTTCCTCCCTTCCTCTCTCGCCAGCGGTGGCAGCTCCGCCACCGTCGGCCTCGCCTGGGAGGATCGGGTTTGGCTTCCCCGATTCTCCTTTCCATTTTTCTGTTTTGTTTCCTTTTTGGGTTTTTTGTTTTATTTCCTTATTTAGTATATCAATTATACTATACTATATAATATATCTATATAATATATATACATACATAATATAATAATATACCTAATACACAAAAATCTTATTATTAGCATATATATAATATAGTATTATATATATAATATATATCTAAAATATATATTTTGTGCATTAAATTTATAGATATATATAAGTATATATTTATATGCTTAAAATAAACAATCTTTACATATATATATATATGTATATATGTTATGAGGTAATATATATTGTATTTACAATATATATTTTTCAAACTTTAATATAGTTTAATATTTGCCTTTCTCAAATATGTATATACTTATATATACATACAATGTTATATTTAATACATATGTATTATTTAAATTTATCAAATAGTATATATACTATATATACCTCTGTATATTAATATATACGATATAGTATATCAATACATATGTATTTGTATAAAAATACATTTATATAATTTATAATTATATAAATATATTTCTCTTTTATTTCTCATTTTCTTATTTAATTTGGATATTAATTTATCCAAATTAATTTTCCTCCTTTCCTTATTTTTCCGAATTTCCAATATTTATTTCCAATAAATGAAAAATTCACGGTTATCACACTTCCTATCTCCAGCGGAGGCATCGGTGGTTGTAGCCTTTCCTCTCGTCGGCAGTGGTATCCTTTAGATCTAGAGGCGGCGGCAGTAGCTTTCTCTCCCTCCGGCGGCAGCTCTTTTTTGAATCCAGCAACACCATCATTTGCTGAATAAGTAAATATGCCATAACTGAAATTTTTAGTCAATGTGTTGAAAATACTTCTGATAATGAACTGTGTTTGTCTTGGAATTTATCAATACTTAGTTGATAAATTAACTAACTGTATTGAAGATACCTACTGCTAAAAGGATTGTCAATGTGTTGAATATATTTATCGTTAAATCAACTGTGAATGTGTTGAAGTCTCTGTAACCAAAAAAAAATTGTAGAAGTCAGTATCAACTATCAACCAAATATTTTGTAGTAGAAGCTATTTCTTTCTTTTTTTCTTTTCTTGACAACATATTCCATTGTTAGTTTTAACCATATTGTTATATTATTCAATTTCATTATTATAATTAATTTTGTTGTTAGTGTTTTTAATTTCAGTAATATCAATTTATCTAAATAAATCTTTGGTTTGTGAGTTTTGATTGTTAAAATTAAATGGATATACTTATCAATCTAAATCCCATTTTAGAGTTCAAACCAATCAAACACACGTGCATTCTATAAACAGTTTGTCTTCTTTGTGCTGGCAATTGCTTTTGTTTGACCAACTATACCAATAACCTTTTTTTTTAATTGTTTACAGGTCTTTAAAAAAATGGCAACAAGTGGAAATAATGAGATTGTTGATGAGAATGATAAGGTTGCAACCAGTCTATCAATTATGGGTTCAAGCTCAGAAAACAATGATAATAATGCTCCTAGTATGCCCTCTAACAGCCCTCTTAGTTTAACTCCAACAGCATCTACTTTAACTAAACCTCCAGTATCCAAACGGCCTCGTAAATTAACTTCAGAGGTTTGGGAGCACTTTGAAAAGAAAAATATAAGTGGAGAAGATAAGGCAATATGCAATTATTGCAAAATTAGTCTAAAGGCTAGTAGCAAGAATGGGACAAAAGCTTTGTTAAACCACATGAATATTTGTTCAAGTAAAAGAAATTCAACCATCGAATCATGCTTTGAAAAGCAAAAGTTGATTAGTGTGGAGCAGAAAAATGATGAGAAAGTTCGGTTTGGGAACTTTACATTTGATCGAGAAGTTTCAAGAAATGAGTTGGCTCGAGCTATAATCTTGCATGAGTATCCTATTTCTGTTGTGGATCATGTTGGATTTAGAAGATTTATTGCAAGCCTCCAACCTCTTTTCAAGATGGTTTCTCGCAATACGATTAAAGAAGACATTCTCAAAATTCATCAATCAGAGAAGGCAAAGCTAATGGGTGTGTTTGAGAAGCTGAAAAGTCGAATAACAATTACAACGGATATGTGGACTTCAAATCAAAAGAAAGGTTACATGTCCGTGACTGCTCATTTTATTAATGATGCTTGGGTCTTGCAAAGTCGTATTTTGAGGTAAATAACTCTTTTGAACTCTTTAACATGTGGTACGTAATTCATTAATGTTTATGAATAAATTGTTAGTAAATTAACGAATGTTATTTTTAAACATGTAGGTTCATTTACGTACCAGCACCTCACACTAAGGAAGTTCTCGCTGAAGAATTGATGGCTGCTTTGACTCAATGGAATATAGAGATCAAACTTTCTACTATAACCGTGGATAATTGCAGTTCTAATGATGGTATGGTTTCTATCATAGCAGATAAGTTATGTTCTGAACTTTTACTTGATGGGAAAATCCTACACATTAGATGCTGTGCACATATTCTGAATATTGCTGTGAAAGATGGGTTATCCATGATAAAAGATGTAATTAACAATATTCGTGATAGTGTGGCATTTTGGTCTGCTAGTCCTTCTAGAGCGGAAAAATTTGAAGATGTGGCACGTCAAGCAAAAGTTTTATGTACTAAAAAGTTAAGCCTTGATTGTAGAACTAGATGGAACTCAATTTATTTGATGCTTTGAACTGCCATAGCATACAAAGATATTTTTCCTAGGTTGACTTTTAGGGATAAACTTTACACTAAAGTGCCTAGTGAGAAAGATTGGGAGATGGCAGAAATTATTGCTGAAAAGTTGGAAATATTTTATAATGCCACTGAATTGTTTTCGGGGACAAAGTATCCTACTGCAAATTGTTATTTTGTTCAAATTTGTCAACTTAGAAATGCACTAATGAAGTGGATGTGTTCTGATGATAATGTTGTTAGTGCAATGGCCAAGAAAATGTTTGGCAAGTTTGAAAAATATTGGAGTGTTATTCATGTTGTGCTAGCGGTGGCAGTTGTATTGGATCCTAGGTATAAGATGAAGGTGGCTGAGTTTTATTTTCCTGACATTTTTGGTGATGATGCACCCTTTGAGATCGAAAATGTTAAGAGAACTTGTTATGATTTACTTCATGAATACCAAAATAGATCCTCCAAACCAAAGTCACATGCTTTTTGCACTTCAACATTAACACCATCTCTTCAAGCATCAAGTGTCCCTACTTCTCAACAAGAGGATTTCAGCAAGTTGGTTGCATTTCTTAGTTCATCTTCTACTAGTGTGAATGTCAAGTCAGAATTGGATCATTATCTAGATGAGCCAGTTTTTCCATGGACCCAATTCTTTGATATTCTTAACTGGTGGAAGACAAATGGGATAAAGTATCCCACTTTGCAAAAGATTGCTAGCGACTTTCTTGCTATTCCTATTTCTACAGTTGCATCCGAGTCTACTTTTAGCACTAGTGGGAGAGTCGTGAGTAGTCATCGAAGTAAGCTTAATCCGGACACTTTGGAGGCATTGATGTGCTCTCAAAATTGGTTAAGGAGTGACATAGGAGGTAAACAATTCACTTATTATAATTCTTTTTATTCATTTGTTTTTTTTTTTCAAAAGGAATTTATTATTACATTTTACCTCAAGATTAATAATATTTATTTATTTGTTTTATGTGTAGGATTATCTACAACAACTATGGATTCAAGTTGCATGTTTAATGATGATGAAGAATGAAGATGTCATGTCTTGAATGATTTCAAATTTGTTTGTGTTTTTATTCAATTATGTTTGTTTGTAGTTGCATAAACATATTTCTATGTGTTTAAATTGTTTGTTGAACTATTATGGTTTGTTGAATTGTTGTAATGGATGTTTTTTTTAATTTTATGCTTTTAATTAACAAAAAAATGAATTAATTTAGAAATGTTTTGGGTTCGGGTTTTGATTCGGGTTCGGGTTAATAATTGGGTTGTCAAAAAGTTTGGAAGTGTAAACGGGTATTTAAACAAGTTCGGGTAATAAACGGGTAATATGAAAATTAATAGGGTAGGGTTCGGGTAGTACACTTAAAAATTAATCGGGTTTTTATAGGGTTCGGGTTTTATTAATATTAAATGGGGTCGGGTACCTCGAAATTGGCGGGTACCCGCCCCGTTGACATTCCTAACTGCCAGTGGAGTTTTTAATTCTACAAGTAAAGTTAGGATGATGACATATGTCCCATTTTGTTTATTTTTTTATTTTCTTAATATTTTTAAAGGATACATGTCATCATCCAAACTTTGCTTGTGGAGTTAAAAAACTCCACTGACAGTGGATTGGATAATAATCCTTAAATTAATATCAATCAACTCAAATAGTATTCGATTTTAATTGTATATAGAGTTTTGTTTTAAGATAATGTATTGAATGCGGTGTTTTATTAAATATATAAGAAAATTATCTAATTTCACAACAATATTAGAAAAAGTGTTACATTACTTATTAAATATATTTAAAAAGTTAATATAATAAATAAAAATATGTGATTAGTTGTAAATTATCTGGAGAATTTTGGATAATAAGCCTAGTGCATGAGCTATGTGTGGCTCCAATTTGGTGACTTAAGTCCTTCAAGTGTTTTATCATGGATGTAAATGTGTACCCTATACATAGGTATATTGTATTATCTTATTCGATTAAGTAAGATTAGAATATTTAATAATCGGATTTAGATAGCAACTTTATTACCTGTTACAAATTAGGATAGTGATCCTAAAATACCTTATTATCTGAATTCGATTAAAAAAATAATTTTTAAATATTATAATATACATTTTTATTTATAAATTATTTATTATTAATATAATACTTAATTAAATTAACGTATTAAGTATTTTAATTATGATTTTTGAAATTAATTTATTTTTGTGAGTTAATTTAAATTTATTAATTTAATTTCTTAATAATATATATTGAAATTGATTTTAAATTGAAATTTGAAAGTCAAATTTTGACTCAATAAATGAGTACTTAACAGATTTCAGTAGTTAATGGATATTTTTTATATTATATGGAAAGGATTTGAGTTAAGAAAAAAATCAAAATATTAAAGTAGTTAAATGGGTTTAATATTATAAATTATAATTAGATTCGAGTTTGAATATTTCAAAATTTATAGTTACTTGGCCTGTTATCATTCCTATGTTTTATGCTTGTACATAAACATCTACTAGGCTTGTCTATTGTCAGTGACCAATGATCATTACTACACTAGAAGATGGGAAAATGACTTGTAAGCTACCAAGGGGTTTATTTTATCCCCTCCAAAGAAATTGCATAGGAAATTGATGGTTTTCCATTATAGAACTTTTAATGGCATAGGAAGCGTGTTTTTTCTAGATTGGCAATGATCTTTCTCAATTCGTGGGGCCACTGATATACCTTTTTTGTTTATAATGTAAATATTTGATAAATTAAGGGGTTGTTTGTTTTCTTTTTTTTTTTTGAAAAATTTTGTTTTTGTTTTATTTTTAAAATTTGAAAACAAAAAACATGTTTAGTTAATACTGTTACATATTAAAAATAAATATTTAAACCATTTCAGATAATAATTCAATTTACAAAATAAAACTTTAAAAAATTTAAAAAAAATATATTTATTAAATAATATTATGTACATAATATTAAATAATATTATTTTATACTCCTAAACACTAATATTAAATGGTTTCATTTAATCATATTAATTTTTAATATAATTTAAATAATATTATAATTAAATATAATATTAAATAAATTAAACAATTCAATAAAAATAATATGAAATAATTTTTTAATTAGTATTACATAATAATTGAGATTAGTAAAATTTGAAATTTATATATTAAATAAAAATATGAATTAATAATTATAAATTATGATTAATAATATTTTCTAATTTAATTGCAATAATATTAAATTATCAAATAATATATTTTACTAATTAATTTATAATAAATTATATAGTTATTAAAATATATTATATTTAATATAAATAATCTTATTTAATGTTAAGTATTCACTTATTTAATAATGTTAAATTATTTAATAGTAGTAGCAATATATTTTAAATTTAATTGAACGAATATAATATTAAATAATAATATTATTTTTGTAAAATAATAATGAATTATATTAAGTAATAGTACTTAGCGATAATATTAATTATTAACATATCAAAATTATAATAAATGATATTATTTAATATACATAATATATTCAATAAATTATTATACAAATTTAAATTAAATAACATTGCAATATTATAGTTTAATATAATTTATATGTAATTGCTTAATATTATTAAATAATAATATTGTTTAGTAAAATAATAATTAATTATATTAGATAATAATACTTAGCAATAATATTAATTATTAACATATCAAAATTATAATAAATGATATTATTTAAAATATATAATATACAATAAATTATTATACAAATTTAAATTAAGTAATATTATGATATTATAGTTTAATATTATTTATATGTAATTGCTGTTTACATTTCCAACTTTTCTATATTAAAGTAAAATATATTAATTTTAAAATATTTATTTTCAATTAAATAAAATTTTTATATTAAATTTTAATTATTTTTTATTTTAAAAATTAATTAATTTTATTTTATATTTTTTATTATAAAAATACTAATATTATATTAATATATAAATACTGTTCACTTACTATGAATAGTACTAGAAATGAAAATATGTTTCCAAAAACAATAAAAATAATAAATTCTTGTTTCTGAAAAATTTGAAAATTTTTGTTTTTGTTTTTGTTTTCATTTTTTGAAAACATAAACATGTTTCCAAACATGTTTTATACTGTTGTTTAAAAAAAAAACCAAAAACAAAAACGACGTCAAACGACCTTTAAGAGTATAGGTAGAATTGTTTGGATTAAAACTCAAACTTTACATGATACAATATTTTTTTAACCATTTGATTAAGAGATTATTGATGAGACCATTTATATTGAATCGCCTGTCACAAGTTTTTACTAATGTCTATGCTTTATTCTGTATTTATCAATGTTCTTAGCGAATGGAATTGCTCATGTTCACTGAAAGACTAAACTTGTCTCATCTGTTTAATGAGTGAATGCTCTTCTTAATCTATTGTGCAAAAAGAAACCTGGGCCAAAAAAAAAAAAATCAGTGACTGAAAGTCATTTGTGCATTTTGCATAACTTTGTTGTAGTAATATTCTCTTTTGTCTTTTGCCTTTTGCGAATATTTTGATTTGCTCCTCTAGATCTGGCGGTACTATTATATTTATATTATGTTCTTCTTAATGGCAATACTCTAGCTTGAATCATTCTAAGTTCAAAAAGTTGAGTAAATATCTGAGTCTTATATTAGGTTAATTTAATTAGAAATGATTGATTTAATTGAGTTTAAAGGATAATTTGATAAACGATCAAGGTTTGATCTTGTGACAGGCGAGATGATTCGTTTAATTGAAACGACTACAGTTCCAATTTTAGCTGTTGATATTGATGGTCTGGTTAATGGCTGGAACATGAAAATTGCCGAGTTGACAGGTCTGTCAGTTGATAATACAATCGGAAAGCATTCACTCACACTTGTTGAGGAATCTTCAGTTGAAACGGTCAAGAAGTTATTCTTGGCTTTGCAGGGTATGCAATATTCCATTTCTTCTTATCTTACTTAAGTGTATCTACTGAGTGTGTTTTGCGTACATGTATCTACTGAGTGTGTTTTGCGTACTTGAGTGGTACAGCATATTATCACACTAACTAGAATGAAACCCGTGCTTTGTTGCGGGATCCATTGATTTTGGTGTATAAAATTTATATATTCAAAGTAATAAAACAAATAACAGAATATTAATAACAAAAATACATGTATGTATAATATCTATCAAAATTTTCATTAGAAAGAAAAATAAAATTTAATTATCCAAGCAGAACATAAAAAGTCTCGCTAATCTATGAAAAGTATATCTATTATGATTTGAGTCAAGTATGGATAATTCGTCCCTACTGAAGCAACCCAAAGCAGAACACTATGTGGATAATTCGTCCTTATGAAGTCTCCCTTTCTTGGACTATCATTTGTTCTTTTTGCTAATATTAGCTTGAAATCTCAGCAGCCATATTTACCCGCCAATGTTAACTTGTAGCTATTCTTAACTCCATTATCACTTATTCTTCAATGTTGCCTGTTGTTATGCACCTAGTTTTAGATATCGGTGAAAGGTTTCATCTACTCTTGCTACATCTACTTCTCATGATCATGCCCAACAGAAGTTTCACATTGGTATTTAATTTCTGACTCTGAAACAGAAGAAACAAAAGTGCTGATTGTAGCTACAATAGTCTGGGGGCTACGCAAAACTTCTTGGGCTGTGGCTCTGCTGCTATTGTTTCTTATTGCATTAAACCCTGGCCTCATCCATGCCTTATATGGTAAGTTAAGCTACTCATATTTTCTTAATTTTTGTTCAGTTTTTGAATATGTTCAGTTACTTAGTTAGCAGAAGATTCTCCAATCTTGTTGGAAAAGAACATTATTTCAGTACTAACTATGACCTTTCTGCTTTACATCTCAGTGGCTTTTTTCTTGGTATTTCTATTAAGCCACACTGTTGGTAGGAAAATACGGCAATGCTTAATTCTTTTATGTGAGGCACATTTCACACTGTTATATCTTCTTCAGCTTAATTTAATCTCTTCTGCCTTGGAGAAGACAGGCTCGATTGCTGTGAAAATTCTTTCACAACTAGGTAAGTATATCATGGTCTCTCCTTATTAATTTCTTTGTAGAAGCAAGTTGTTTCTATTGGAAAAATACTTAACTCGTAGAATTTCCTGTATAATCATGTGGACGGTGAATGGTGGGCACATATATATATATAATTTATTGATACAGGTTAAAATTCTTTCCCAATAAAATTTTAAAAAGAATTTCTTATATTACATTTGACGACTTTCTGTAGGTATCTTTCCTCATGCTACTTCTGGGGACTACCTGAAGATAGATGTGCTTGCATGCTTTTCTGCCATTCAAAATCATGGGTTTGAAATGTTACTCTCATTCTCAGCAATCGTTCAGCACACTCCTTGCCCTCTAATTGGGTTTAACATCTTGAGAGCTGGTTTGCTTAAATCTGTTAAATTGTTGGTTAATACTTCCGCATCAAGAAAGAGCCAGGCAATTAACTTTTCTCATGGTAACTCATCCGAAGTCGAAAATATCTGACAATTCTTTGATATTCTCTCTGCCAAGACCGTAAGCGTTCTAGAAAGGCTCCCAAATCTACATTGTTTTGATGAAGTGTTTGAAATCCTGAACGAAGGGTTGTCTTGTCTGGCATTGTATATTTTGGATTTATAGTTGCAAAGGCATGTGGCAGTTATGAGCAGTCTAGGATTGACCATCCTTAGATTACTGTTCTGTGTTTCAGTTCAAGTCATGCACAAAAACTTGATTTTTTTTGGATGATTCTCGATGCATGCGTTGTCTTAGAAGAGGTTAGCTCTGCAATTTTTTATGCCATATTTTGTAAGACTTCAGGCGGCAAGTTTCTGTGAGTAACTTGACATAATGATACTTTTCTAGGCTAGGTTTCTGCTGTGGAATTTTTGGGAAACTTTATGAGAGATTGGATTTTGATGTTTCCAATGATGACTGCATAAACGTAATCCAGTGACCAGGATGTAATAAGAATTAATTCTTTGATCTTTTGATACTATTTTACTTTCTCATCTAGGAGGTATGATATATACCAATCACATTATGTTAAACTTTTTGTTTTTCTGCTACATTTTGCGAAAACAATATGAATCTCCTTGACACAAACACACACTCAATTCAGATATGTCTGTTTGATCACACTACTTGGAATATAATTATTCATAATCTTATCGGTCGTCTTTTTGTTTGATCTTACAGAGAGAAAGATAGGATCATATCTGAATGCCATTGGTGAAAAGTTTCTTTTAATGTATCGATCATGTGGAATTTACATTGTCCTTCTCACAATCCTTCTCACAGTTTACGTAGTAACACCTAACTGTTCTTCATTTGGTTACCTATTCTTCCTTCTACTGTGGATGACTGGAAGGCAACTTGTGGGGAAGACAGTAAAGCGCCTTTGGCTACCCCTGAAATTTATGCCACTGTAGTGTTTGTGTTCATTTATGGGTTAAGTGCATTCTCTTGGCTTCAGGAATGGTTGTCCAGGATGGTTGAACTTTCTTCTGCCTTTGGTTATAACCGAGAGGCTTCAATGTTGAAAAACATTTGGGAGTCCTTAGCTGTATTAATTGTGATGCAACTATATAGTTATGAGAGGAGGCAAAGCAAATATCTCACACCAAAAGAAGATGTGCCAGAAATTGGTGCTTTTGCTTTCCTCAAGCACCTTCTTATTTGGCACGTTGAAAAGATACTATATCTTGCCATATTTTATGCATCTTTGTCTCCAATTAGTGTATTTGGTTTTTCCTATCTTTTTGGATTAGTCATTTGTTCAATTACATCAAAAAATTCTAGAATACCTGCAAAACTGTTTCTAGTTTTTTCCTCATTGCTTGTGCTGGTTGAGTATCCTTTTCAGAGGTGGGGTTACAAGGTCGAAAACATTTCTGTTTCATTTCCTGGTCGAAAATACATGTTTTCATCCTTGGAGTTTGATTATGCATCCAAATATCTTGAAGCAGAACAGATTGGTGCTTAAGTGCGTGAGCAGGAGAAGAAGGCTGCATGGAAGACTGCACAATTGCAACAGATGCGTAAATCTGAGGAGCAGAAGCGCATGCGTAATTGTGAGACCCGATTTTTTTTACGGTGTACACCATATTTGTAAAGGATTGATAGTGAAAATAAATATTGAATGTGGATTTTCACTTCCCATTTTTATTGGATTTAAATTCTATATGGTGTATGTGAAGTAGAATGAATATCTAAAAATTATAAGAATGGAAATTAAATATAACATGATGCCTAGAAGCTTATTGGAGGAAGCTTTGAAATTTAAGCATGAAGAGAAGTCAAGAAAAGAGGCTATAAGTGGACTTCACGCCACTTTGCTTCTCCTTGTACAAATTGGTTTAGACACCAAATGGCTTAACCAATTTACATGCAATGTGAAAGATAATTAATGGCAAAGAGAAGTAAGTCAAACGGATTGCAGCAAGAAGCTTCACCACCGTTCTTTTTTGCTGCAGTTTTCTTCAAGTTTTAATGCATGAAAGACATGAAATGATGAAAGAAAACGGGATAAGGAACAAGTGGTAGGTTCTGATTGGATTAGCATGGCTATATAAGAAGAAATACATGAGGAAAACCGACTGAAGCAAACTTCATCTTCTTCAAAAAACCACACTACTGCTTCTCGCCCATTCTGTGTTACTGCAAACTCACACCTCGTTTCTTCCGTTCCTCTAATGCGTGAGCCATGAAACTTCATCCTTTAGTTAGCTAAAATTTTTCTCCATCGTTGAAGAACTAAGGAATAAGCAAAGTAAAGCTAAGTGAGGCAGAAAGCACTCTGTTTCTAGAAGTGCAACTCAATCAAGGTGAGTTCCATATTCCTATAGTTCTCTTGATATTCAATGGTAGATTTCTATGTTTTATACCGTAAGAAACATAGATATAGCATTGTTTTAGTTAAATCTTGTTAGAATATATAAGAAACTAGAACAAGATATGGTTTGAAAAATAATCGAGAATAAACAAGGAAAGTGCTGGAAACGGTGCGATAGTGATGATAAAAATAGGCGAGCTCAGCTATCATGGGCGAGCTATATAATATGGAGTGTGGTGTAGTGGGCGAGGTTGCCACATGCTAGTTTAATTCATAGGCGAGCCTACCTTTGAATAAAAAGCTGTGCATGGCGAACTCACATGCATAGGCATGGCGAGTTGAATTTTGGGCGAGCTCCCACATATAAGCCAATATGAATGGCGAGTTGAATTGTGGGCGAGCTCCCACATATAAACCAATATATGAATGGCGAGTTATATTGGGCGAGTTAAAGGATTAGCCTCAAGTCTCGCCAAAGTGTTGGAAGGATTCGGACAGAATATATTGATGGTCTTGATAATTTATTTTGCAGCCAGGAATTGAGAATTGATAAATGTGATTGGGAAGCTAGGCTTCGTAAGACCAGGTAAGGGAGATGTGTGTGAAGTGAATGCATGTTCTGTGGAGTTAAATTTTATGGAAATTATTGAGAAAATGATTTGGTTTGAAACATGCATTGGTTTGATAAACTATTTTCATATATCACGATTTGGGCGAGCTATAAAGCCAACTCTTATGTTGTTTCTGGGCGAGCCAAAGAAAGGCGACCATTGTTTTAATAAAAATCCGAGCGAGCCAAAGATGGACGACCCCTTTTTTTGATATTTCGTGCGAGTCCAAAAGTGGGCGACCCCTTGGTTTGAAAGACTAGTGTTTCTGGGTGATCCCTAATAATTTTATGGGCGACCCCGAACCATTGAGTTATATTTCGGTCTTCGGGCGAATATGTTTGTGGGCGAGTTGACCATGGGAAAGCCATAATGGGCGAATTGACCATGGGAAATCCATAATGGGCGAATTGACCATGGGAAATCCATAATAGGCGAGTTGACCATGGGCGAGTTGACCATGGGCGAGCCGTAATGGGCGAGCCAGTTTAACCCGTGCCTTTCTCACACGAAAAATGGTGAGATTGCGAGGTGTTTTTACTATTTTGTAAGCCGAAAATATAAAACCTTTTGGAAAACAATTCATTTTACAAAAATGATGAAATAGGTGGAATAATTCCTTAAAGGTTTTTCATGAGATATAAAGTGATTTTGAGACTTTAGGCCCCGAGTTTCATGTATTACTATTTACGTAGCTGAGTGACCCGCCTGGGTCGATGGCTCGAGTCGGTGGACTAGTAGGTGCACCCCAGGGCGTCACAATATAGACCATGGCCATAGATCTACTGTATCCCTGTGGGGATAATTACTACGTTCCTGGGAGAACGATGATAGCATGATTTATTTGTAGGGTGATGCCTAGTCTCAACTTATTGATTTCTGTTTACTGAAAGGATTTATCGAATCCTGTTTACTGTTTATGTAACAGCCCATTACCACATTTATCACGTATTTCTATACAACTTTTTCGGTTGGGCTGTTTGTGATGCCATAAACATTCTACAATGATAGTGATAAATGATAAGCACTTATTTAACAAATACGGGATATGAAAAATTTTTTTTCCATATTTCCTTACATCTAACATCCTCTATTATCTTTGTTTCAATAAAGTAGTACTGTATACCTATGTCTGAAATTTAAAAGAGAAGAGACTGTACTTGTCATATTTAACATAATTTGCCCCAGCGCTTTATATGTAGCGATATCCATCTGGGAGCTAATTCTCTAACTCCGTGTTTTTTTTATCTGTGAAGTTAAAATAAAGGGGTGAGCGAATCACGCGCTCAGTAAAGGAGACATATGCTGCTTTATAAAACCAAAACTATATACCACAAAATATTTGTTTTTCCTAAAATCATATCAAATAGGAAAACAGTGGATATAGTAAGCAGTACTCTCAATACTCCACTCAAATCATTAGTTCAACAGTTTACAACAACATGATGTAAACAGTATATAGGATTCAATAAATCCTCTCAGTAAACAGAAATCATGCTCTCATTGTTCCCACTCCCCCTCCGGGAACACAAGTCGTCCGCTTTTGGGGTGCACCCGTAAGCCATCGCCCCTCACGACTATCTCAGCTAGATTTATGGCCATAATCTATAGGTGGTCCTCGGGTCCACTTGCCAAGTGACCTTTAGACTTTTGATGACTTGGCGGGTCCATCAGCCTCATAACTCATAATGCATGAAACTAGGGGCCTAAAGTCTCAAAATCAAATTATATCTCTTGAAAAACCTTTAAGGAATTATTTCATAATTTCATCATTTTCTCAAAATGATTTTTTTTCCAAAAAGGTTTTAAAAACAGCCCGCAATCTCACTAAATTCCGTGTGAGAAAGGCATGGGTTAAACCGACTCGCCATGGCTAGTTCGCCCATGGTCAACTCGCCCATTGGTCAACTCGCCTAAAAAGGTTTTATATTTTCTATTTACAAATATATTAAAAACAGCTCATTTTTTGTTGAGAAAATGAATATTGAAACCTGTTCGCCCATGGTCAGCTCGCCCATCATGGCTCGCCCATGGTCAACTCGAAAGTGGGGTGAACAAGTGTTCGCCCGCCAACCTTTGCTTTTAAAAAGAACAAGTAAAACTGGCTCGCCCATAGTGGCTCACCCATGACCAGTTCGTCCACTTTGGCATTGCCCATGGTCAACTCGCTCAATACGGCATTGCCATGGTTAGCTCGCCTATCCGTGGCTCGCCCGAATTTCTTTTAAAACAGGTGTCACCGCCCAAAACATCACAAATGGGTTCGCCCTCCATTGGCTCGCCCGCCCATTATTAAAACAGGGGTCGCTCGCCTCAAAACATCATAAAAGGGTTCGCAACTTTGGCTCGCTCACCTTTTACCAGTTCACCCAAATCAACGTAGGGTTCGCTTTATTGCTCGCCCAATATCAAAACAATTTATTAAATAATGCATGTCGTAAACCAAAATATTTCTCAATATTTTCTTAATACTTTCTCCACAGGACATGCATTCACTTCACACACATCTCCCTTACCTGTTCTACCAAAGCTTTACTTTCCGATCGCCTTCTCGATCGCTTTTATCGAGTCCCAAATTCCTGGCTGCAAAATAATTTATAAATTCTATTAATATTTCTTTTTCAAATATTTTCAACACTTTGGCGAGACTTAATACTCAACTAGCTCGCCCAAAAGAGTTCTTACTTGCTCGCCCAACCGAGCTCGCCATTCATAAAATGGGTTACAAGTGGGAGCTCGCATAACATTCTCGCCATTCATATATTGGAATAATTAGTGGGAACTCGCCCATAATCAACACGCCATGCCTGCATTGGCTTAAATGTGGGAGTTCGCCCACATTCAACTCGCCCAATGCCTATGCATGTCAGTTCGCTATACACGACTTTCTACTCAGAGATGGGCTTGCCCATGAATTAAACTAGCATTGGGCGACCTCGCCCACTTGGACAAGTACTTTCAACTTGGCGAGTTCTTTATTTCCTACTCACCTCATTGGCGATCACTAACATTCAACATGGGCGATCACAATAGTCGTCATTCTTTTCACTTTTCCAGTATTTTCCTTTAATAATTTTCCCATCGTCCTACTACAATTTCCACTCAGTTTCATTTTATTCTTCATCTACTTCAAGATATGAATTTATTCTATTTCTATGATCTAACAAGAATAAATCAAAAGCAACACTAAAATCATGCTTCTCATACTTGAAATCATAGAAATATATCATTCAATCTCAAGAAACCATTAAATCTCACCTTAATCAACTGCACTTCCAGAACAGAACTCTTTTTGTCTCATGTTAGCCTTACTTTGCTTATTCCTTTAGCTCATCAACGATGGAGGAAAGGTTTTGCAAGCAGGTTTTCTTATTTAGCTAACTTAAAGGAAGAAGTTTAGTAAATCATGCATGGTAGAAATGGAAGGAACTGAACATGAACTTGTAGCAACATAAAATCGGTTAGAAGCTGTAGAATGACAGCAATGAAGATGAAGGTTTTAGGAAAGTCGATTTTTTTCCCCTTCAACCTTCTTATATAGCATGCTATCCAATCCAAATCTACCACCTATCCCGTATTCTGCTTCTTCCATCATTTCACGTCTTTCATGCATTAAAAACTTGTGGAAAAACTGCAGCAAATGGAACAACTATGGGAAGCTATTTTCTGTACGTTTTGACTTACTTCACTTTACCATTAATTGTCTAAACCAATTCGTACAGGAGAAGCAACTGGCATGAAGTCCATAGCCTCTTTTCTTGACTTATTGCACCTTTGTCTTATTCCTCAACCAATAAGGTTAATTCCTTTATTGACTTTATTCTTTCTCTATTAATTGTCTTCAACCGTACAAAGTCAATTTTTACTGCAAAATGGTTTGAATATATTTTCATTTTGTCCGTGCTGATTCCAGTTCGCCTAGTCAACTTGAGACCTTAGCTCGCCAACACAATTTCAGTTCGCCAACATAAGATTTGGCAATCACTGCAATGGTTACATTGTTGGCGATCACCGGGTATTGCTCTACTCTTCACTTTGCTATGATTCCCCACAAGTTGGCGATCACATTTAGCATTTTAAATTTACTCAATCCATATGGGCGATCAGAAGCCCTCGCCCGTTCGGGCGATCATCTAAATCAACAATCATGGCGAACCCACCTCTTCGCCAAACAAGCAGTTAAACCATCTCACCATCATCAACTCGCCATCATGTATTGGCGATCATCCTCTTGCTCGCCTATTGGCGAGCTGTCCCATTGTAATACTTTCCCGTAGAGTATTTCACATAAATTGCTCCGTTCATATTTCAAGTTAAGGAGCTTTTCACCCAAGTGGAAATCAATATTCATTATTTATTTAATTTCCATTATCAATTTTATGAAATTAGGGTCTACAGTAGTGTAGAATCAGGTCTTACAGTTTACTACATCAATTGTTTTCCTACTGGGTATGTTGTTAGGAAAAATAAACGTTTTGGGGGATATAGTTTTGTTTTTATAAAGCAACATACACCTTCCTTTACTGAGCATGTTGTCGCTCACCCCTTATTTTCTACTCCACAGATTGTTGATTTTGGACTAAGAGAATTACCTTCCAGAGTTATCGGCTGCTGGAGTCAGCAGCTATACGATATTGAAGGTACATTGTATTCTTTTATATAATCAGCAAAATTGTACAGTACTACTTTGAATAAGAGGGAATGTAAATGATCTCAAATAAATTAAATGTAATAGTTATAATTCTGTCATAGTACTATAAATGGAAGTATTATGACATACTTAAAGGGTTACGAGTTGTTAAGCATCACAGACAGCCCAACCGGTAAGTAAGTAGAATTTATAAGTAAATATTATGTTATACTGTAGATTCGGGTTATTACAGTAATCCACAAGTGGAAAAGATCAAATCAGAGATGCTCAACTTGCAAATCCAACTTCACAGCATGAGCATGACTAATTGTGTAACACCTTTCCTGAAGGCAAAGACAGTAGAAAAAGGAACCTTTCTGTACATTCAAATCAGTCTCAGATTGCACCTTACAAAAGGGATACTGATTTCAAGAGAAAGAATCTTAATCTAAGGCTTGATTTTTTATTTACTCATGATATGAATGACTCTCCTAGAAGTGAAAGAACCGGAGTTCCGTTTGAAGTGGACTCCAGAAAGCAGTCAACTGATTCGCTTTTTGAGATCACTGAACTAAAGACACAGCTAATGATAACATGTTCTTGAATTCTGATGCGAGACCGAAGGAAAAATACCAAGTCAAGAGGAACCCGCTAAAGTCAGCTGTACAACTGATAGGTGATGGAGTTTCACATATGCAATCTCTTAGTAGCATGGCAGTCATGAATCTTGTTAACTTCTTAAACATTGAACAAGAAAAACCAGCTTCATCTGATCATTCTTCTGATGATGAGGTATATTACGAGATAGAGAATCAGGATTCTGGCGGTGAACATTTTGACCAAACACATTCCATGCTATCTGGTAGCGATCAGGACATGTCTAATGATGCGTGCCTACAAATCACGATCATATTCCGCTATATTTGGGACCAAATGCGATCAAATAATGATGTTGTTTGTTTTTTTTTTGTAAACCACAGGTATCCTCATCCGTTTTAACGGTTTAAGACTAATCCTGTTCGAGGTTTAGTCATAGTTAAAGCTCTTCACCCGTCTCTAAAAGTGTGTTTAGTGGGAGTCGAAGCCGAGAGCTCTTCTCACAAATTCAATCTGCATTGCCAACTGAACCACAACCCATGGTTAATGATGTTGTTTGTTAGTGTTGCTTTATCCTGATTTTCCTATGGAATTTGGCTTGCTTTCTACAGTTTATCTTGCGGCTCTCTTCTTATATGCTTTCTGTGTAAATACTGGTCCAAGCAACATGTTCTGGGTTATTATGCTAATGTACACTGAGTTGTGTTTTGCTTCAATTCTTGTATCAAATCATCATCCAACATTTTGGGATGATTTTTGAAGCCACGTTGCTTCGGTAGTTGGGATTTCCTGCACACAAGATCATGTCGTCTTTTGTATCAGCCATTGGCCTCTTTTTTTAGTGTATTTGTTTACTCTCTTACAGTCTGCAATAACTGCTAGAGATGGTGAATCAGCTTTACTAAGAAAAATGATTACCAGGAAATGGCTGTATGCAACTTTGGTTTCATTAGAAGAATAAAAAGACTACTTTTACCAATAAGAAATGGGATGAAAGTGTTGATTAGAAACCTTCGCATTTATTGGAAATCTCTAACACAGGAGGCAGAAACTCCTCCTTACTTTGCGCAGCTATCTACGGAAGTCAACTTACCGCCTGAGGATGGTATTCAACCTAAGATGATTGAATCAAAAAGGAACAAGTTGCTGAAGATCATGCATGATAGAAGATGTGGGGAGAACCTCAATCATTATCCTGCAAGCAGAGTTCGAGTTCAAAGCATCGAACGAAGTCCAGAAAATGTTAATGTAGCTCTGGCTGTTTTTGAGGTGTTATATGCCTCCCCTTCAGGAAAATCTTCCTTCATGGAATGGCAAAGATCATTAACTCCAGCAGCTGATGTAACTTGTGAGATTCTGGAAGCTTACCATGCTGATATTTTTAAAGAAATAGAGTTCCCTTACATGATACTTTCTGTAATCAGTGGAGGTAAAAATGATATAGACCTGTATGCCTATGTGTTTTGTGCAGATTTAGTTGTCTTCTTCTTGGTGTCAATTTTCTACCAATCGATCATAAAAAATAATAGTGAGTTCCTTGAAGTTTATCAGCATGAAGATCAATTCCCGAAAGAGTTTGTCTTTATCTTAATGGTCTTTCTCTTTCGCTTGAAACATGCATTGTTCTAAATTTTATCAAATCTCTGAAGTTCCATTTTAGGCCATTTTCTAGAGTTAAGACTTACTTCTTCACATGGCAGTTGAATGTGTGAAAATGAAAAATGTGGGAGCTATAACTATCTGATTGCATGGATCAAGTCAAGGATTCCATCGCAGCAGCCATGTGGAATTATAACTGTGAATCTAAGCTATAAAAGTGTTCACATAACGCATAATTATCTTTCGAAAAAACATCATGCATTGCTTAAAATGAACTCTTTTCTGGTGCTTGTATGACTAAGTTTGATCAATCGTATAAACATTTTACATTAAAGGGGGAAACAAGCTTCTTATCATTCCAGAATTTTCAATGTTAATTTATTACCATTGATTTCAAAGTATTCTGTAGGTTTATAGTTTAAGAGTTTCGATCTCTGAAATGGATTGAAATTTGTTTCCTGTTGCAGGTTATCTTTTTCTTGATGGTGCTGGATCACATCATTAAAGTTATATTCTATCTTTTCACTCTTCTACTCTTCACATACGCTACCACAAGCTATGCTTGGCACATGGAGCCTTCAGACAGACATGCTGGAAAGTTTGCACTCCGTGCTATTTACCTCATGAAGCTGATTTCCCTTTCGCATCCAAATCCGAGTTGGCATTCCACATGAAAGCAATTTGTACAGGCAATTTTTAACAAGTAGCATTTCACAAAGTAATTTCTTGGGTTTCCGAATTTATCGTGCTCTGCCATTCCTTTATGAACTTCGATGTGTACTTGATTGGTCTTGCACAACTACATCTTTGACCATGTATGATTGGTTGAAGGTAAGTTTATCACATATAAAGTACTTATGTCATTTTTGTTCAGCAGCAATTTTCTGCCTCTTATGCAAAGCGCAACTGTACCTAAAAGTTTCTTTTCCTGAAATCCTTTCGTTTTCCTTGAAGAAACTTGTAAGCTCGATCATTTTGGATCTAATGTTAGCTGTCTCTCTAGTCTTTTCTGACGGTAACAATAACATTAATGTCTTACATCTAATTATTGTTCGGTTACAAGACAAAGATAATTAGTTTATCTCAACCCTGTTCACTCTTAACTTGATCTCCTGAACTTCAAATTAATTTAATCTACTAGAATCTACAGTCAATCAATCCACCAATTAGTCATGATGGAGTCACTAAAAGATTTATCCAACAAGTTGATTCTATTTCTATAAATTCTTTTCATCTTACAAGTTTGTAGTGATCATCATGATGGAGCAGTCACCATTCTACAAAGAAATATTACTGCCATTATATATAATAAATGATTGATGATTCATGTAAATCTGCAGGTTTATTCTAATAATAATTTCCTCAAATAGATATTTTACATGAGACACTCACATTGGTGACAATCCATAACAAAGCTGGCTCGCATACATCTTTCACATGAATCAACCTAACACGTTTATTTAGATATCTGGGATAATTTTTATTATGTTGTTCAAGAAAATTTTTAACTTGACAATTGAAGTAAATAAAGAGTAAATATAAATAAAGTGGGGTTAATCATTTTTTTCCATTTTTTTTTAATGCCGATTTCAAATTCTTGCCAGTGAATCTGCTAAGCCATTTGCCTCTCGATAATTCTTGTTCCAAGAGACTTCACACTTGTTTAAAACGAGATCAACTTCCACAAAGAGGGACTAGAGCTTCCATGGTCTCTTTATTTCTGCTCCAATGAAGGGTGATCATTGAATCAGATTCGATAATCAATTTGGAACTTTTATATCATCGAGATATAAAGAAGATATCAACAAACAATTTGATAGCTTGAAGTTCTGCCACGTTTGAATCAAAACACCCAACGAACCTGAGAAAATTGCAAGAATGTTTGCATTTATTTACTTTTATTTATTTTTTTCAAAGTAGAAGTAATGTATCGTGTCAATTGTAAATTAAAAGAGAATGCCGATACTAAAGTTCGAACTTTAGATTTATAAAATCCTTATACCTTACAAGTAAAAACATGACCATTTGAACCTATGCTTATTTTATGCCATTCTTTTTATTTCAAACTAATGTAATGTTGAAACTTGACAATGAATGCTAGCATGCTAAAAAGGGATTTCGGTTCCACAACCAGATTAAAGTAGTTTTAAACTAGTACCTGATAAAATCTGTTGCCCAATTTTAAATATAGCTGTTATTTTTTTTTGAATTGGTTCCACAAGCTGAATCGGTTCTCTTCATATGATTGAGAGATCGGAACCGAAACTGAAACCGATCTAGGTTTTTAATCGGACTGATCGAGTTACCTTAGCCAATGAGTCAAAACTGACACAATTCAGTCCAAAACTGATCTGATCCAGCTTATTAGCATCCCTAGTGAATGCTTCAGCTTCATAATTCATTTTAGCAGTGTTTGTTGACATTTGAGTTGGTCCAGACTGATACAATCCGGTCCAAAACCGTCTGGTCCAGCCCATTAGCTTTCCCACTAAATGCTTTAGCTTCGTGATTCATTTCAGCAGTGTTTGCTGACACTTAAGTTGGTTCAGGTTGCTTGTAATCTGTGAGCATCTATAAGCTGCAAGAGCTGAGGTTGAGCTTGAGGTGGAAGAGGTCGTTTACTGGACATTAGTCAGCATTTATCGATCTCCTCATATGCTGCTGGAGTACGCAAAGCCTGACTAGAGATCATGAAAAACTCATTTCTGTTAACCTAACACTAATATCATAATGTCATTCAATCAATTTAAGAGAAATTCTGGGGCCTGGGCAATGCATTTTGCAGTTTATTTACTTGAAGCTTCATTTGTTTTGTTGTTGTTCTTCCTCGGAAATTATCTTCCAAACCCATGTTGTCCTAATATCTTAAGATAAAACGTGTCGATTAAGCATTAGCTTTGATGATATGCATGTTAACTACACTCTTAAAAATTGCAACTTCAATTGAATTTAGGCGCAAAATGTTTAAAATCTTCACGCGATGATAAATTTTAATATAATTTAGAAGTATATTTCATTCCCTTTATGTTAAGATCATTCTTAAATATAAATTAATCAAAGCTTAATCCTGGATGTTGTGAAAAAAAACATAACCTTAAAAAGTATATATTTTGTGTAACAAAAAACAGAAGTATATACTTTGCGGAATAAGCTTAGTCAAAGCTTAATCTTAATTTTAAAAAGTATATTTTGTGAAATAAGTCTTGCTTTTCCCTTTTTTAAATTTTTATTGTAGTTAACTCTCGACACAAGTGCAAGTTGCACGTACGGCTATAATTATTTTTTATGTATGAATTAATTTTTTTATATTCCGCCATCAATGAAATTTTTTATATTCATTGATAGAATTTTTATTTTTATAAATAAAATTAAAATGTTATGACATGTTTTCATTTATTATATTAGCTTTTTAAATATAATTGATAAGTAATATAACACTTTTCTAATATTGTTAATGAAATTAGATAATTTTCTTATATATTTACTAAAACACCACTTTCAATACATTATCTTAAAACAAAACATTACATACAATTATCGAATACTATTTGAGTTAATTGGTATTAATTTAATTAATCTCAGGTAAACATATCATTTTTTTAATAATGTGATTAACTAATTAAATTCACTCTAACAGTTTTCAACTTTAATTTAATTATAATTAATACAAGCAAATAAATCATGTCAATAAATCAAAATATAAAGGAAAAAAGAAACAGAATAATAAAATAACAGCTACATTTTCCTTCTGTCTATCTCACCAAATCAACCCAATTTATTTTCATTTTTAAGAAAAATCAAAGCTGCTTTTGTGATCTTTTCTGATTTTGAATTTGATCCCGACTACTAAGTAAGTTTCAAAAGAATTTTTATTTTATTTTTTTTATTTTCCTAATTCACTCTTACGGTCTTACCTAATCCCAAGTAAAACTAATTTATCAACCCCAATCTAACAAAAATTAATTCAATAATTCTACCATATCTTTTTTTTGTGTAAATCACAAGGTGTTTCTATACTATATTAGGTATGAAACTAATTTCCGTTTGGATTTTATGGGTGATATTGTTTCAAAGGAATTTGATCTGATTAATATTCGAACAAGAGAATTCTAATTAAATTAATCTACTATTCTTAAATCTATACTAATTTAAATAATCTATCTTAAAATTATTTATAATATCCTAGCCTAATATTAATTACAATTAAAAATTAATTAAATTAAAATAAGCAATCAAATTATTCTCTTTGACTCATAGGGAGGTACAAAGAAAGAGAGAATTCAAATTTTGGATCTAATCTCTTTTAAGAAAAGGTAATAATTACTAAATCAAGCCTTAATCGTTAATCAAATTATTCTATAAACTCAATTAAATTAATCATTTCTAATTAAATTAACCTAACCTAAGACTCAAGACAAAATCAAAAGTCTACATAATTTACTCAATTTTTTCACATACTTAAAATGTGTCAAGCAATAATATTGCAATTAAGAAAAACATAATGTAAATATAATGTAACCGCCAGATTTAGAATAGCAAATTAAAATATTCACAAAAAGACAAAGATAATATTATTACAACAAGATTATTCAAAATGCACAAATAACTTCACACTATTTTTTCTTTTCACAATAAATGCTCATTTATATATTACAATTGATATTTAGAAAAGATCCAAAGTTAGATTTTTTAGAAGTTTTATAAAATATGTGATATTGCTAATTTATCTTGAAAATTCCAAATTTCTTTTAAAAAATTAATAACAATATAAATGTTTTAAATTTAATTTTTTTCTGTCACAAGATAAAGTTAATTAATTTATCTCGCTTCTATTAATTAATATATATATAAAACTATAAAAAAATAATATTTATCTGCCAATGAATTTGTATCAACCTAAAATAAATAAAAATAACATATAACATTAACTTTCTTTTAAATATTTACTTTCAACTTAGTAAAAATTTTAAATGAATAGCTTATTATATTAACTTCATAACCTTGCAAATATTAGGTAAGAGAAATTTTTAGAGCATTGTTAATTACTTGATTAATTTCCAATTTAAGGATTTATTTAAGTTTTTTTTTTTTTGGATCCTGTACTATTATTTTGGTGGCCCCTTTTTATTTCTCTTATAAAAATAAATAAATTTAAAATCTTATAAAATTTTTCTTGATCTTATAATATTAAATATTTATTAATATATTTTAATTTTGATTTTAAGTTTTTGTTAAAATTCAATATATTTAATTAATTTTTACTCTTAGTCTAGATTGTGTTAAATTTTGAAAAAAAAATTTCAGTTTACAATCTATTAAACCAATTAAAATAAATCAACACTACTACGGTTTTTGTAAATTTTTTTTGTTTTCGTGCGTTTTTTGTGCATTTCGTGTTATTCGCATATTATTTTTTTAATCTAATTATCTTTTTAGTGAGATTAATATTAGATCATTAACTTGTTATCATCACAGTCTCTAGTTAAACAAAAAAATTTCAACAAGTTTTTCTTTATTAAACATTAGCAAAAAACCAAAAACCTCTCACAACACTCTCAATGTCGGCGTTGCTCTCAAGGAGCTCCAGTTGCCGCACAAGCTGCTTCGGCCTTTTCAACACCGCTAGTAGCCCTTCCTCTCCTTTCTCACATAAACACCAAGATTGCTGCTTATAGTAACTGTTGCCAAAACCGTCAGTCACAGGTTCTATTTAGCTTAAGCAGGTGGCCCCTCGATAAGACTCATTCGAACACCAATTCTAATTTTCGTTTTGTTACTGCTTCTTCTTTTTAGTTTTATTTACTGTATGTATTGTGTGGTTTTGTTACTCCTTTTTGGTTTTATTTACTGTATGTTACTTGAGAGTTGATTTGAGTATCATGATTTATATGCTATTAGGTAGTCAGCCCAAAAGAATCCCTTTTTATTAAATATTTATTAATATATTTTAATTTTGATTTAAAGTTTTTGTTTAAATTCAACATATTTAATTAATTTTTACTCTTGGTCTAGATTTTGTTAAATTTTGACAAGAAAATTTAGTTTACACTCTCAAACTAATTAGAATAAATAAACTCTATTACTATTGTTTTTATAAGTTTTTTTTTGTTTTCGTGCGTTATTTGTGCGTTTTTCGTGTCTTTTTCGTGTTATTCGCATATTATTTTTTTTAATCTAATTATATTTTTAGTGAGATTAATATTAGATCGTTAACTTGCTATCATCACAGTCTCTAATTAAACAAAATAATTTTAACAAGTTGTTTTTTACTAAACATTAGCAAAAAACCAAAAACCTCTCACAACACTCTCAACGCCGACACCGCTCTCCAGGAGCTTAAGTTGTCACACAAGCTCGTTCGGCCTTTTCAACACCGCTGGTAGCCCTTGTCTCTTCCTCTCCTTTCTTGCCTAAACACCAAGACTGTTGCCTATAGTAACCGTCATCGGAGCCAGCAGCCACAAGTTCTGTCTAGCTTAAGCAAGTGGCCCTAGGTGAGGCACACTCGAACACCAGTTCCCACTTTCGTTTTGTTACTACTTCTCCTTTTTGGTTTTATTTACTGTATGTATTGTGTGGTTTTGTTACTACTTTTTTTTGTTTTATTTACTGTATGTATTGTGTGGTTTTGTTACTACTTTTTTTTGTTTTATTTACTGTATATTGCTTGAGTGTTGATTTGAGTATCATGATTTATAGGCTATTAGCCAGTTAGCCCAAAAGAATCCCTTTTTATTAATATATTTTTATTTTGATTTAAAGTTTTTGTTTAAATTCAACATATTTAATTAATTTTTACTCTTGGTTTAGATTGTGTTAAATTTTGACAAGAAAATTTTAATTTGCACTCTCTTAAAACAATTAAAATAAATCAACTCTACTATTACAGTTTTTGCAAGTTTTTTTTTGTTTTCTACGTTCTTTGTATGCTTTTCGTGCTTTTTTATTATTATTCGCATATTATTTTTTTATTCTAATTATCTTTTTAGTGAGATTAATATTAGATCGTTAACTTGCTATAATAATAGTCTCTAGTTAAACAAAATAACTTCAACAACTTGTTTTTTCCTAAACATTAGCAAAAAACCAGAAACCTCTCACAATCCACTCAACACCGGCGTTGCTCTCTAAGAGCTCTAGTTGCTGCATAGGCTTCTTCGACTTTTTCAACACCGCTGGTAGCCCCGACTCTTCCTTTCATTTCTCGCCTAAACACCAAGATTGCTGCCTATAGTAACAATTGCCGGAGCTGCCAGCCACAGGTTCTGTCTAGCTTAAGCAGGTGGCCCCTCAGTAAGGCCCACTCGAACACCAGTACCAAATTTCATTTTGTTACTACCAATTCTATCAAAAATAAAGAAACACTACCAATTCTCAAGATTACTTCTGCCACCTAGCACACTTCAACTACTATAAATAACTAAACCAGGCCTTCACCCAGTCCAGAGATCACCCTGTCCAATAAAGTCCAGAGATCACCCTGTCCATTAACACCAGCTTTCTCCAATCAGCTTCACCGTTGCCTTTCTCATGCCACTTTCATCATACCACTACTGCCAACCTTGCTTGATTCACCATCATCTTCACCATAACAACTTCTTCATCATCAAACCAAGCCAACATTCTCATTGTCGAGCCACCATCTGCGTCGCCTACCTTGCCCTGCAACAAATAAAAAAACCAACCCTACTATCACCACAAAATCGTACTGCCTGATGCTTGCACCTCGACATATTATCACCTCCACTACTTCACCAGTTGCTTCGATCCATGTCTGTCGCTACTGCAACGTCTTTTGTAGTACCGTTTATATCAGCACACCACCGAACTGCTGCTTCTCTCGCTAGGTTGTTTCATCGCTGATCGCTTGTGCCGCTTCATCGTTCGTCCGTTCTTGTGCCAAGACCGCTACTGGTTCCTGTTTTTATCGGTGCTTTATTGAGTCGCAGGTTCTTTGTCGCCCTGCACTGCTGCCTGCTCTGCTGCATTCTTATCAACCAAGCTCCCCTCTTCGCCATTTATCACTGCCCCAACCACTCAAACGGGACTGCTGTTGCGCCACTGAGTCCACTGTCGTAGGTGCTTTGGTAAGTAAGCCAACTCCTTTTACAACCTTACTTTGGCTAATGAGATAGCTAATTCATTGGTCTGATTAAAAACCTTACTCCAACTTACTTACAAACTAGTAGCACCTTGATAAAAATAAAATAATTCTTATACTTCTTGACTTCTTTTCAACATTACAGTTGTGATATATGCTTTTAGTTTTTTGGTAGCCCTTAAATCCCTAGAACCCAAATTCTTAAGGCAGATAACGTGTATCTTACCATCAAGCTCAAGGTAGGGATTGCAACTTTTTTTTCTTGTAATGTTTATAGTTTTGATGCATTTTTTACTCTTTTTCCACATTAAATTTGATTGCAACTTTTTTTTCTTGTAATTCTTACAGATTTAAATAGGCATTGTTCTAAGGAAATCAACAATCTAAGTCAAAGAAATGGACCCTAAATTATTTCAAGCTGTAATGACCGGTGACATAACTTCTTTATGAGAATTAGCAAGTTTAGATTCTTCAATTCTTATTAAAGTAACAACACAGGAGGAAAACACTATTCATGTTGTAATCAAATATCACCAAAAGCAGATAGTAGAAGAGATCATTAATTTGCTATCATCAGAGTCTCTAATGAACCAACAGATTTTAAAAATGTGATACTCCACTACACATTGCAGCAGGGTTGGGGAGTTACAAGATTGCTTAAACACTTATAAATTATTTCATTCAGGGAATCGAGTCAAGAGAAAGGCTGATAAGAATGACCAATATGGAAAAAGACATTGTACTACGTTTTGGCGGTTCCTTATTATTTCTCTTATAAAAATAAATATATTTAAAATCTTATAAATTTTTTTTAATCTTTTGATATTAAATATTTATTAATATATTTTTATTTTAATTTAAACTTTTTGTTTAAATTTAAAATGTTTAATTAATTTTTACTCTTGGTCTAAATTGTGTTGCATTCTTGACCAGAAAATGTCAATTTACACTTACTCAAATTAATGAGAATGAATCAACTCCACTAATATGTTTTTCGTAATTTTTTTTTGCATTATTTGTACATTTTTCGTGCGTTCTTTGTGCGTTTTTCATGCATTTTTTTTTTGTTATTAACGTATTATTTTTTTAATCTAATTATCTTTCACTACAGTTTATATTAGATCATTAAATTTTATTCTACACTATTTAAAAACGAATATATTTCGTTGAATTATGCAGTAAATTTTGATGCAGTGGATGTTGTAAAGTTGTTTTGAAGTATATTAATCGTACCACTGCTTATATTGCAGATAAAGAAGTTATATTTGTACTTTATATTGCTACAAGAGAAGGTAAAGTAATTATATTTTTTTTAGGTGTAAGCACATGTATCTTCATTCGTTTTACAGTCTGAAATTAATCCTGTTAAGGCTTGAAGTAGTAAACGGTAAAGCACTCCTAACAATGGGGAGGTAAAGTAATTATATTGAAATTGTTAGATTATCATTTTACATAAATTTGAGATTTAAAAGATAATAAAAGCCCAACATCTCTTAACTATAATATTTTCGAAAAAGCTTTATCTCATGGCTTTATAAACTAACAAGATAATAAAAATAATATAGTTGTGCATATTGCTATAATAAAAAAACATAAGGCAAAATTTTTAATTTGCTGATCGAATATAAAATAGTAGATAAGATACAAACATAAATAGCTTTATTGATATGATATGATATGATTGACATTTTATTTTTTTATTTAGTTAAATTAAAAAAGTTTTAGTAAATAGTAATGTTTGTCTTTCACATTACTGCAAGAGAAGGTGAAGTAATCATATTAAATTTCTAAAAGATAATTTTGTAATAAATTTGAAATTTAAAAAATAATAAAAGCCAAAGAGCTCTTAAACATGCAATTATTAGAAACGATATATTTTGTAACTTTATAAACCAACAAGAAAATTAAGATAACACAGCTTTACACATTGTTACAATAAAACAACATACTACAAAATCTTTAAATTGCTGATCGAATATAAAAGGGTGTATAAGATACTCATAAACATTGAGGGCTTCATTGTAGTTAGGAAAAATAGAAAATAATTTTTTAAATAATTACTTTATAAATTAAAGAGAAATTAAATATCATATAAAATGTTAAATTTTGTGAAAAAAAATATGTAGAGATGGTAGTTAAATTAGAACAAATGTAATATTTAAAATATAAAAAATTATTGTACTGATAATATAAAAAAATTATTTGTTTAGATTCATTTAATAACAATTTAGCTACTCACTTTATATATTCACGAGTTTAAGTTAAACACAATAGGTTTTTGTATTTCTACATAACATATTATTTTTATTATTTTTAATTCTCTTGTTTTTTTTATTATTCGTACATTATTTGTGCGTTTTTAATGTTTTTTGCATATTCTTGAAACTAATATTATTTTGGTAAGATTAGTATCTTGTGATAATATAATTCAAATATATTTGAGATACTTATATTTGAGGATTATAAAAGTTGCTAATAATGGTGGTATGAACAAATTGATACACACAATCAACCAAATTGAGACAAAAAAACTAGAACAGCCATAACAATCTGTGACAAGATAATCTGCAAATAACTTTCAAGTTAAATGCCAATCATAACTTGCAATTGTAAAAACAGAACATGTAGGAAAAAAAGCTAGCTATGACATCACCATCTTTGAGCTATGTGCTATGCATATGTAGTACCAGTTGACCATTAAATAGAACTAGCTAACTTCCCTCAAGTCGTGCTCTTCTTGTAGCATCTGCAGCAGTAGTGCTGATAGTTCTCAATCTCATTATGTCACAATGGGGCCAAGGGCGACTCAAGGACAACAGAATTAGGGTTGACACTAGCTATTTCAGCTAAAGATGATAAATCGTTGTTGATTACTTGCAACTTATAAAAAGCATTGCTAACGAATTAGCTTTGGCTTATGCACCAATTGCTGAAGAAGATTTGACAATTAATCTTATCAAAGCTGCCATATAAAACATAATATCATTGAGTAATTTGTAATTTATTACTTTAATTTGTAATTTTTTTTATGCAAAAAAATTAAGGATAAGATTATATTGACATACTTTTAAAAATATTTAAAAATATCATAAAATAATTTAAAGATTAAGTATCAATTGCAATGGATGCGTAGCAATGACTAACACGCAACTAATGACTAACACGCAACTAATAACTAAAAGGATTACTTAACTATTTTTTAAAGATTAGTATGAAGAAATTTTTTTTTTGCAAAAGAAAAAAAATAAAACTTGAAAACAAAACTAACAAACATTCCATATTAATCACTCTTTTAATAATTAAGATGGGATAAAAATATAAACAAATGACACTATAACAACCGACAAGTGGTTGGAAGAAGTGGAAGTTTTTCCTAAGTACTTGGATAAAGTTTGAGTCCTGGAGCCTTACTGATAGGAGGGCTTTACTGTTTGCCACTCCCAGTGTGAGCAAGATTAATCTTAGATCATAAGACATATGAGAATACATGTATTTACACACAAAAAAATGACAATATAACGAATCCATTTTTTTTTGGTAAGCCAATGGGATTTTATTATTGAAAGAGTCATGATGTAAACTCATAAAAACACCAAAAGATGCAAGACAATTCAACAAAATAACAACAGAACCACTTAAAAAACTCTGCTAACCAGCTCATAACCTCAAAAAAAGCAATCACTAATATAGAGCACCTAAAAACCTGATCCAATAACTATCCATGACCTCCAGGTAATGGCTAAAAACCCATATAAGCACCAAACAAAAACAGTTGCTACAAAAATACATTTACCTGATTCAGCTAACAGAATGAAGTTTGATGTTCACCTAAAACCAATGTCCTTTACAACAGCCAACAATGTACTAAGTGTCTTGCATTCTCCCTCCATCAACGTAGTAGACAAACAGAAGCCATCAACCACGTCTCTAACTTTACTCCACCTCTAAATCCACTCTTGCATCTTGGAGAGAGTCAACCAATCTAATAGCCGAAGACTCTAGAAAGAGATCAACACCAAAAAAGCATCCCCAAACAAATACGGCCCGATTAGAAAAATTCACAAACATCAAGTGTGTAGTACTTGCTTTTTTACCTTACAATCAATAACGACAATAGAGAACCTATACACGTTAATCATCATTCAAAAGAGCATGTCCAAAGCCAAACACCTCAAACAAAGTCATCAAATACGTAGGAACCACCACTTGAGTATTGATGCCAGAAGTAGAAACTTAAACAGAATATTGAATCAGATTAACCATCATTCTACCTGATTCCTTTAATAAAGTAAATGGTTGTTGCAACAAAACTCCTTGATTACAAGATGACAAATCAAATCAAAATCTCCCAGGGATTCTTTTTCCATGTGAGAACCACTGTTGTAACTGATGTTGAAAAATGTAGTTTTTGTTTGCCAATAAAGATCCCTCTATCAAATTCCAAATTGATTTCAGATTCCAAACCATTCCCCAAAGAACAAAAAGTTGCTCCAATCGCTCTGTGAACATCATAGAAAAATACAAAAATCTAACAAACCATATGAGCAAACATGAAATCACCAGCTAGCATGACACAAATCCAATGACGCTGCTAACAACCACTAGGATAAAGCAACTTCCCAAAACACATCAAGGGAAATCAAAAGGCATCCTCTTAAACTGTAAGATCTGATTCTACACTACTGTAGAGTCAATTTCATAAATTAATAATGGAAATTAAGGAAATAATGAACATTGATTTCCACTTGGTTGAAAAGCTCGTTATCATGAGATGAGAATGGAGCAATTTCGGTGAAATAATGTATGGGGCGAGAATGTTGGTCAGCTCGTTAATGGGCGAGCAAGGTAGTATGTTCGCCAATGGGCGAGCAGATCGCCAATGGATAATGGCGAGGGCGAGTATATTAGTTCGCCAAAATCTGTGAGTGCTCCTGATCACCCATACAAATTGAAGAAATTAAAATGCTAAATAAAAATTTCCAAATGTGGGTGTCGTAACGATTTTCGTCCGGGGACTCGATCGCTAGACAATTTTGAAAAAAAACACAAAAATGGAGTCGCCACCAATCTTTTTTGACTAGGTGTGATTGGCCACCTAAAATCATTTATCTTTTTAATAAAATCTTAAGATTAATTAAGTTTTATCAAAAAAAAAAATTTTTGGTCTACGAAAACAAAGTTTGGGTTCGGGAGTTCGGTTACGCATGGAGAAGGATTAGCACCCCCACAACGCCCGTTAGAAAACGGTACCACTTAATCATGTCTTATCTTCTGATCTTAAAAATGATCTTAATTAAACATTTAAAAAGAACTCCATTTATTTGAAACCATTTTTATTATTTGTTTTATTTTGAAATATTTAAGTTTTATTTTTTTATTTAAAATAAATGAAAATCCCTTATATTGAAAATTATTCCGAAGTACCCCAATACTTTTGGTAGCATTTCGGATAATTTCATCACCTAGAGATTTCTTAAGAATCGCTACTTGCGATTTCTATAGTGTTAGCTTTAAATTGCAATATATATTTTGAAATGACAAAAACTTAAGTAAGCTTTAATGTCTTAATTCACATTGTAAATTTGCTCATCACACATGATTTTCTCAATTCATTTTCAAGTGATCATATCAAACTTAAGACCATGATTTAATTACATACTCTTATTGGTCTTAATACTTTGTAATGTCTTGAATATTTTAGAAAATCACTTGATGAATGTTTGGACAATATTTTCATTTGAGAAAGTCAAGAAAAACTCCCTTAAAACTTATAAATGGTTTGGGTTGAATTAGGATCAAAGGTCATATCATTTCTAACCCAAAAGTGCAGGAAAAATGCCCTCTGGAAGAAAAGGATCGATCCCCACTGTAGCAGGATCGATCCCTTTTTGGCAGAAAGTCTTCCCAAGGTCCCTGAAGCCCAGAATCAAGAATCTGGACAAAAGGGATCGATCCCCACTGTAGCAGGATCGATCCCTTCGCTCGAAAATAGCCTATAACGGCTAGTTTTGTGAGATACAACGGTCATATTCAATCTTGGCTCCACCCAACGGCTAGAATACATCCAAGGGACTATAAATAGAGGCTTAGAAGCTAAAGGAAGAAAGGGAACAACCAAGCAACATCTTTCATCATCTTATTCATCTTCCTCAAGCCTCAACATCAATTCAAGAGATAAAGAGTCTTCATCTTCTATCATTCATCTATTTCTTGTATTGCTTAGCACAAACTTTGTATAGGCTTTTACTTGTGCTTAATCTCTGTAATCACTTGCCTATCTAGAGGCCTTCTTTGATTACATCTCTTGTAAACCAAAATCATTCCTTGTAAAGGGGAGGTTTCTCTTAAGCCTTGAAAAAGAGGGAGGTTACTCTTTAGCCTAAGAAAAAGAGAGAGGTTTCTCTTAAGCCTAGAAAAAGAGAGAGGTTTCTCTTGAGCCTTGAAAAGAGGGAGTGTAATCACAAATTCAAGATAGTGGATTTGGAGAAAATCCTTGGGAGCATCTCAAGGTAGAGGACGTAGGCAAGGTAGCCGAACCTCTATAAATCGATTGTGTAAATCTCTCTCTCCTTACTCTTTATTTGCTTGCACTTATATTGTGTTTATTTAATTGAACTTGAATTGCATGCTTGTCTAGCCTAGAGAACTTAGAAAATATCAATATAGGCTAGAGAATTTAGAGAAACCGAAAAACGGGCATAAGGTTAGCTAAGAACCGATTCACCCCCCCTCTCGGTATAGCCTATAGAGCCAACAATTGGTATCAGAGCTTGGGCTCGAGATTGAATTAGACTAACCTCTATCGAGCAAAACGATCATAAATGGCTCACTTGAATGTAGGCACACCCCTAGGAGAAGAGGGACAATCATTAGTTAGACCTCCACTCTTTAATGGTGAAAATTATTCATATTGGAAAACTAGAATGATGCTATTTGTACAATCTAATGATTATGAGGTGTGGAGAATTATAATGAATGGTCCTAGAATTCCTATGAAAAAGGTAGATGGAAAGGATGTCCCTAAGAGTGAGGATGAGTGGGACACAAATGACATGAGAGTGGCACAATTGAATGCCAAGGCCATGCACACTCTCTTTTGTGCATTAGGTCCCAATGAGTATAATAGAGTGTCCCTATGTGAAAATGCTAAGCAAATATGGGACAAATTGGCCATCACACATGAAGGGACCAATCAAGTGAAAGAAACCAAAGTAGGTATGCTCACACATGATTATGAGCTATTTAGAATGAAAGAAAATGAGTCCATTAGCGAAATGTTCACTAGGTTTAATGATATAATTAATGGACTTAAGGCATTAGGCAAGAGCTATTCCAATCTAGAAATGGTTAAGAAAATCTTGAATAGCTTACCTAAGTCTTGGGAGGCAAAGGTAACCGCAATAGAAGAGTCTAAAGATCCAAATACCTTGTCTCTAGATGAACTTATGGGCTCCCTACTTACATATGAGATGAAATTGAAAAGAAATGAAGTGCCTTCAAAGAAAGTAGGGGTAGCACTTAAGTCTTCCACTCATGAGGCCATTGAAGATGATAGTGATAAGAGTGGAAATGAGGAAGAAAAGGAAATGGCAATGTTTGCCAAAAGATTTAATAGATTTATGAGAATGAAAGAGAGAGAGAGTAATAGGAGACATCAAAGGGGAGAGTCAAGTAGAAGAGAAAAGGACTCCTTAGTATGTTATGAGTGTAATGAACCGGGTCATACTAAGCTAGACTGCCCCATACTTAGGAAGGAAAAGGATAGGAAATCTAGGAAGAAAGCATTTGTGGCTGCATGGAGTGATAGTGATAGCTCCGATGAGGAAAATGTAGATGAAGAGGTAGCTTACTCATGCTTTATGGCCATTAGTGATGATGAGGCTAGTTGTAGTTCTAGTGAAGATAATGACTATACCTTTAGTGAACTACAAAATGCCTTTAATGATTTAGCAAATGAATTTCAATGCATGAATTCCAAATATAAGAAAATCATTGCTAAATTAAAAATAGAAAATGAAGCCTTGATAAATGCTAAGCTAGAATTTGAAAAGAAATTAGAAGAGGCTAACTTAGAAATAAATGATTTAAATAAAAAGAATACAAATTTGCATAACTCATTCTCTAGGTTCTATATGGGTCAACAAAAATTAGATCACATGCTTGAGACCCAAAGAGCTTTCTTTGATAAAGATGGGTTAGGTTATAATGCAAAACAAAAAGAAACTCATCTTAAGAACTTTTTAGTGAGCAAAAATACTATGCATGATACATCTCTCACATGCTCACTATGTAATAGGATAGGCCACTCCTCACAAGCATGCACATATAGAAAAACTACATTTAGAGGAAGAGTAGTGAAGAAAATATGGGTACCTAAGCATGCTGTAAATAATGATGAATTGTGCTTGAAATGGATCCCAAAAGGATCAAAAATTATTTGTACTAACTCTCATGGACCCAAGAAAATTTGGGTACCAAAGCATGCTTGAATGTGTTTATTGTAGGAGTGTTAGAGCATGGGAATACAATGGAACAATGGAGTTTGAATGCTCAACACATCCTCATGGAGTTTGCTTGTGCTAATGAGAAAAAGGAAGAGCTTGAGGATCCATCCTTGGCAAGGTCACAACAATTCTTCAAAGAATGGCACAAGGTGGACTCAACTATTCAAGGCAAAGCATTCTCTAGCAAAGGAGTTTTGTAAGCTTAATTCTTTACTCCTTAAAACTTTTATTTGATTATTTGTGCATAGATGAGAAATGTGGTTGATAATCTTTGTGAGTTGAATGATTGATCAAAAGGCATGAAAAATGATTGTTGATTGGTTGATGATTCTTGATGCATTGTGAGTTGAATGATTGAACAAAAAGGCATGACAATGATCTTTGAATGTTTGATGAATAGTAATTGATGCATTGAATGAAAAGCATGATTTATGATTTTGAAGTGATTATTGGATTTCTGCATTTTGAGCAAGTTTTCTATGTGTTGACAATGTATTTACTTGCCTCAAATGATCAAATATGTCATTTACACAAAATCTCATGTCATGAGCAAGAATGAAGAACTTGTATGTTGGAAATCATGGCATGTTGTTCACAAGATGTATGTTTTAATGTTATATATGCTCAAAATCTATGTGAACAAGTTTGTTTTGACATATTTATGTAATTCAATGCATTGGTTTGGTCAAAATATGCTTAAATCTCAAAATGACCTCCTTTGAGCCCAAAAATGCATTTTATTGTGTAAATTCTTCAAAAATTGCAAAATCTTTTGTAAAATGGTTTTTGATTCATGTTTTTCATTCATACAAGTCCAAAATCATGTTTTACAAATGTTTAAACCTTTACATGGACTTAAATTACTCAAAAACGGAGTTTTGGTACCTCACTAGTTCAATTTTCTGTCAAAACAACTGCAGAATTTGCAGGAAACATATGAGGGATCGATCCCCACTGTAGCAGGATCGATCCCCCCAGGCCAGAAAAGGCTCTCCTGCATGTTTAAACTGAAAATTGGGAGGATCTTTTGTTAGTTTCACACTATCTTTTGTATAAGCATAAAATTTATTGTTTGAACTTCTCTTTGATGATATTTAATATATGAAAATTCACTTTTCATTGATATCATGCCTTAACTTCATCAATTTGTATCATTTCCAACAAATGGTATCACTTTCAACAATCAATATCATTTTTCATTGAACTCATAAGTGCAAAATCATTTTCCTTGTTGAAAACATTCATGAATTGCATAAATCTTGAAATAATCTTGAAATATATTTTCAATGAATGCTTAAACATAATTTGAGATTTATTTCAATGATTTATGGATATTTTTGAGAATTTGATGAACTTGTGCATAATGAATATTCTTCATTCCTTTTTGTTCATCTTTGTCAAGCATGCTTATAGGATTATGTATCTTAGCTTGACTTATCAATTCCACACTAGGTTTCATGATAATTATACATCTAGTGGATTGATTTCAAATGTAAATTCAACAATTAATAATGGTCATTGGCCTATAATTTGTGATGGTAAATGGATCCTAAATGTTCAAATGCATGAGACTTTATCATCCTTGTACTTAAAGAACTAAGGTCTTAATGACAACACCAACATTCAAAGATAAATGCAAACTTGAACAAGCTTGATATTCATGCATTTATTATTTGAATATCTCCTTGCTCATAATTGGTTAAGAACGTGAATTGAAAATGAGCATAGGATTATTGTGCTTGAAACCATGGAAGAAAATGTGTTTGCTTGACTATCTTGCTTTTTGAATCTTCCATGTGGTATAAATTTGTGAATATGAATATGGATTAATATTTTATAATAGTGGACTAATGATTAATTGATCCATATGCATATTTGATGATGTGTGATTTTGTTCTTGCATATTTAGAATGATTATCTTCTTGACATGAACACACCACATCTTGGATTCATGCAACATGCCTAAGTCAACCATTAGTAACAATTGGTATTTAGAATGAAATAACAATTAGTTTCATTGGAAACCATATTTTCAATAATTGGTAAGCCAAAACTAAATTACCAATTGGTATGAGCTTTAAATTGACAACACTTCTCATGCTCCTTAGATTGAAATGACAAATAGAGAAGAATTCTCTTAGGATATTTTTGCATGAAACTCTTGTGTGCTAGAATTTGAAGTTAATTGCTATATGATTTAATTCTAGACACAATATTTCTTGAGAATGATTTATGAGCACATGCATATGATATGTCATCTAATTCAGCTCATAATCATGATGTATTACCATGCACCTTAGTTGGATCTTAGAAAACAATTGATATACTTAGGTGCTTGCTTAACTTCTTACCAATTGGAACTTTCTTGCAAAATTACTTATCAACAATTGGTATCAAAATCATTTATAAACAATTGGTATAGGATCATAAGTCATGTTCTTTGCATGAATATTTCATACTCTTTATGAACAATTGACTTATTTGTTTGTGCTATGAGTCCCATGTACTAACATGTTTCTTGTTGGATGGAGCATATTCTTTTATCTCTTCTCACCTAGCCATGATTTTAGGGGGAGCATATGTTTTTATTATTTTTTCCTTCTTTTTGCTATGACAAAAAGGGGGAGAGATAGATAAAGGGAGAGATAGATATAGGGAGAGATATTAAGGGGGAGAGATAATGAGGGAAAATTCATTTTCAAAACCCATGCTTATATTAAGGGGGAGCTTTATAAAATCCTGCTTTATTTGAGGGGGAGTATTCTTTTCAAAGAATTTTCAAAGCAAATTTACATTAAGTTTTGTCATATCAAAAAGGGGGAGATTGTTAGCTTTAAATTGCAATATATATTTTGAAATGACAAAAACTTAAGTAAGCTTTAATGTCTTAATTCACATTGTAAATTTGCTCATCACACATGATTTTCTCAATTCATTTTCAAGTGATCATATCAAACTTAAGACCATGATTTAATTACATACTCTTATTGGTCTTAATACTTTGTAATGTCTTGAATATTTTAGAAAATCACTTGATGAATGTTTGGACAATATTTTCATTTGAGAAAGTCAAGAAAAACTCCCTTAAAACTTATAAATGGTTTGGGTTGAATTAGGATCAAAGGTCATATCATTTCTAACCCAAAAGTGCAGGAAAAATGCCCTCTGGAAGAAAAGGATCGATCCCCACTGTAGCAGGATCGATCCCTTTTTGGCAGAAAGTCTTCCCAAGGTCCCTGAAGCCCAGAATCAAGAATCTGGACAAAAGGGATCGATCCCCACTGTAGCAGGATCGATCCCTTCGCTCGAAAATAGCCTATAACGGCTAGTTTTGTGAGATACAACGGTCATATTCAATCTTGGCTCCACCCAACGGCTAGAATACATCCAAGGGACTATAAATAGAGGCTTAGAAGCTAAAGGAAGAAAGGGAACAACCAAGCAACATCTTTCATCATCTTATTCATCTTCCTCAAGCCTCAACATCAATTCAAGAGATAAAGAGTCTTCATCTTCTATCATTCATCTATTTCTTGTATTGCTTAGCACAAACTTTGTATAGGCTTTTACTTGTGCTTAATCTCTGTAATCACTTGCCTATCTAGAGGCCTTCTTTGATTACATCTCTTGTAAACCAAAATCATTCCTTGTAAAGGGGAGGTTTCTCTTAAGCCTTGAAAAAGAGGGAGGTTACTCTTTAGCCTAAGAAAAAGAGAGAGGTTTCTCTTAAGCCTAGAAAAAGAGAGAGGTTTCTCTTGAGCCTTGAAAAGAGGGAGTGTAATCACAAATTCAAGATAGTGGATTTGGAGAAAATCCTTGGGAGCATCTCAAGGTAGAGGACGTAGGCAAGGTAGCCGAACCTCTATAAATCGATTGTGTAAATCTCTCTCTCCTTACTCTTTATTTGCTTGCACTTATATTGTGTTTATTTAATTGAACTTGAATTGCATGCTTGTCTAGCCTAGAGAACTTAGAAAATATCAATATAGGCTAGAGAATTTAGAGAAACCGAAAAACGGGCATAAGGTTAGCTAAGAACCGATTCACCCCCCCCTCTCGGTATAGCCTATAGAGCCAACATATAGAATCCCATCCTTGGGAGATTTCGCACTTATTTTGAATTTCATGAATGCAAATGGTGCTAACAAAATAAATATGATGCACATGAGAAATATATTATTTTATTTTATTTTTATTATCTTTTATACTTATATTATTACTTTTGAAATTTATTGATTTATAAAATTTTATTTTTATTGAAAAATCATACTAAATATTCCAATACGCTGGTAACATTTAGTAGATCTCTCTCACCTAGAG